>VWZV01000291.1:408604-524877 GCA_013397155.1 Irena cyanogastra
AGGACTGAAGCAAACTGAGCCCACAGCTAGGAAGTACAGATGTGTAACGCAGCTGCAGTTCCATACAACTGCTCTTTCACTCTCAATTCCCTAAAACTCCTTTTAATCTTCTGTAATTATTGAATGACGCTTTCCAGCTTAGCCCTAAATAAAGCACAGTTTAAAAAAAAAAAAAAAAAAGCCGTGTTCTTTACTTCTTGATGGCTTTTCTTAATGTGTTTGCTTTGAGAAGAAAATGAATCTATTTCGACTCTTTCATTAATATACATTGTTTGAGTATCAGAACAAATCCCTTTGTTATATAAAACGTATCTCATTGGATTGAATTAATGACACTGTTTCATTTAATGTCTGCTTGATATTCCAGAGCGGTTTACCTTAAACCTAGTAAGTTAGAAGATCAAATAATGGTACATACAAATTAGTGTCATTGTAGCTCCCATTTGAAGCCTGTTGTTTGATTTCACGCTCATGGTTTTTTCATGCTGATAAGTATAGAGGCCAAAGCTCGGGACGTTGCTCCTTTTGCTGCTTTGGGAAAACCCTGTGAAATACAGCAGTCTCCAGAGATGAGGTTCAATTTCTTCCTCAGCATCCCTCCCATCTTGTCTTTAGAACAGTGCTTTTCCTTTCCCCTGAAATGGCTGTACCAGATCAGCTGAGCTGAGGTTGGGGCTGAGACCAGGAACCTTCACATTTTCTCCCTGATTGTTGCAGTCATATCTGCATTTGGACAAGTTGCACAGGCTAAATCCACCTCTAAATGAGACTAATGTGTTTGTCCATAATTTGAACTACATTGGAAGGAGTTCTATTAGTAGAAACTTCTATTATTAATACTATCAGTTACTTAAGTCTGTTCAGGGCAGTAGAAATTAATGAAATATAAATAAGATGATGAATACAAGGAGGCAACATGGTCAGTATTTGCTTTTCTTCCAAAGGTAAAGGAAAATACAGAAGAGCACATACACGAAAGCTATCCCTGCTTTTCAGCAGAGAAGATGCTCTGCAGAGGACAGAGTAGGCTAGAAATGTGGGAACTGGTTTCAGATGTCACTGAGAGAGAAAATGAGGACTAGATTTCCAGTAAGAAGAGGTTTCTATTCCAAAGGTTATTCAGCATCCTGTCCTGAGCTGCAGGGATGAACAGACAAAAGCACAGCCTCTTATCTGGGCCAGGTTGAGAATGAAGTGTGGGGGAGGGCTGAGGAAAATCACTATTTGAAGGAAGAAAACCTCACAACAAACAGGGAAGGCTCAATTTCCCAAACAGCAGAGCAAAGGGAGAACTAAAACGTGCTGCCTGATTCTCTCCCTACTTCTCAGGCCACCTTCCATACCCTTCTCTGTAACCTTCAGTGTCCCCAGAGCTCTTTCCTGCCCTGCTCAAGGTAGATGCTGTGTCTCTGCAATGTGAGTCACATCCTGATGGATCTGCAAGAACACATCCATGTCATCCAAGCAGGATGGGCTGCACCCCTGGGGCATCCAGCTGGGAACACTTCTGGCCAATGAGATACAGCTGGGGGCTGTTGACTGATGACTGTGAGACAAGATTTCATCTTGTTTCAGGTACCCTGCAATACACAGCAGATAAAATATCGAGTGTTGGAGAGCAATCAGCTCCCAAGGGAGACCAGAAAGCACTATCAAAGATGACTCTATGACTTAGGTCAATGCCCCAAAAATGCTACACTTTGCAGAGAAACCTTTGGGGTTACTGGATTGGGGAAACTGGATGTAAGGACAAGCAGGAACAACCAGTGATACAAGATAGACCATGCCTGGTCCCAACCTTTCTCCCAGGACATCCCCATGCATTACACTGCAAGCTCAAAAAGTGGTCAGATCTCCAAGTTCAGCCCCTGGTGAACAGGGAAGCACCACAAGGCTGTCAGCCTGCTGGAGGCTCATTTTACACTGGAGGTTCATCTACACTGGTCTGGTGTGCTGGGGAATAAAGCCCTGCCTAAACCAAGTGATGAGTACTTGCCATGCTCAGCTCTGTGGTTGTGGTAGAGGCACAGACTAGAACACAATGGGCTGAAGCTCAAAGGTAGACACGGTCTAACAGCTGGTTAAAACACCCTTCTCTGGGCTGTACAGACATACCAGCCCTGATTTAAGTGCTTGCCTCAGAAAGACTCCATGCTTCTCTCAGAAGAAGTTCATCCATTTACACTGCAGGTGCTGTAAAGCAAAACAAATTGCAGCACATGCCTGTTTCAGCATGGGGCTGTGTTGTTGGGACAGGCAATTATCCAAAGAAACATCCCAATCTGAAGCAATGAAAATGAAGAGAGAGACCAGGTCTACCTGAAAGCCTGTAGCAGCGTGTCTGTGTGCACCATCACACAGAACACTGTATTACAGAGGTTCAAAAGCCATTGCATGTTTGATGCTGGCTGCTCTCTCTAGTTTGTAGCTGCAAAGTCACATTATATTAAACTAAAGGGTTTTTTAAAGGTCAAACATTCATCTTTCACCAATGTGCTCCTTGGTACTACTGTGATGATAGTGAACTTCAGTCCTATACCCATGAGTAGTTCAAGGCAATCATTGGTACAAGAACAGGGCAGGGTTTGCTGTCATTTTTTGGGGAGTTCCATGAGGACACCTCAACCAATAATCTCATTTTCATGTTCCTAAGAAAGTGGTTCATACACTGCTGGAGTCACTTTTCCATATCAGCATTTCTTTACATAAGCACTGAGACACTCTCCCTTTGCACTCATAAGGTGAAACAATTCCCCTTTCCACCTCCATCCCATTCCCACTCCAGGCAGATATCCATTAGAAAACTTTATTTTATTAGAGCATAATATGGACTTGGAAGAAGGCTTCAGAGTTCTGCTTGTTTTCCCTTTGTGTAACAAATATTAAAACAACATTTGGAAATGTCCTTGCAAAGCAAGGTCAGGACTTTTCCACCTCCAATATTTCAGTTTCCAGCAGCACGTTTCTCCCAGTCCCAAATATGACCTGGGAGCAGCGACTGCCCCATAGGCACAGAACCATGAAAGGTGTTTGTGATTCCAGAAATAACTCACACATCGCAGGGGGATTGGCAGATGGGGAAACTCATCACCAGGTGCTTCAGTGCAACACTGTGCAAGACTGTGCTCTGCACCACTTGGAGAAGGAAGCTGCTGATGTTCCTCCTTAGTAATGCCCCTTAAAAAAATCTCACTTGAAACAGCCTGACTTGTCCTCCCACTCCAGAGCCAATGAAATGGGAATAGGCTGCAAACTCAAGGAAGCCAACTGTTGAGCCTGAAAATATCTTTTGGAATAGCATTGCTGTCTACTTGTTGAGGAAATCAGTTCTTAAAACAGGTTTCAACACCACAGCTTCTCTTTCACTACAGTAAACACTCACATTACAGCAAACACATTCCCAAAAAACAATCAGAAGGTTCCAAATCAGAGCCCTCGTGTTTCATTTATTAAGGGTATGAGGTCACTCTGGTGTCTCGTAGAACAATGGAATTGTTTGAGTTGGGAGAAACCTTTCATGGTCACCTAGTCCAACCCCCCTGCAGTGAGCAGGGGCTGGATCAGGTTGCTCAGAACCTCATCCCTCTGCACACTTGCCCTCACCATGGTGCAAGCCTCTGTTAACACCCACACAACCTGAAACCTTCCCCACATTGCTCTGAGGAACCTCTGTAGTGTCAGCACTGGTAAACACACAACAAATGCTTGTGGGAAGAAACACCCTCAAAGCAAACATCCTCTCACCATGGCATTCATGAGCTATCCTGAATTCTGAGTCTCAGTCTGGTAAGTTTTCCACTTGGGATGGACCACCTCCAGCAAGCAAGATGGGGGAAGGTGTTTCCTTGCACAGGTGTAGGTAAGCACACGCCCTCCTCCTGTAAGCAGCAGGGCGCTGCGCATTCACGTGAGACACAAGAAGAGCAGGTTCAGATTCTTCCCCATCCAGATGAAGTTTGCTCCCTGAGACTCCTGTGACGCAGAAGATGGCCCTAATTATAAAATGGTAGGTCAGTCCAGGGAGATGTTTACAACTCTTCTCATTGATCTGCCTCATCTTGTTTAGAAAGCTGGAAACAGAAAAGGCATTAGGAAGTGGGTGACTCTGCTACCTCTCCTAGGATACCCAGGCTCCTAGCACCATTCCTGAATATAGTATACATTGTATGGGACACTGTCTCTCACCTTGATACTCCTTAGTCTGCTCCTCATGGCATTTTCTTGGGGTGTACTCGTTGCTGGGTTGCAGCTCTTGCTTTCAGCGCTCAAAAAGAAGAGATACAAACATGCAGGTTTGCAGTCAGCTGGTGAGTGGGTAGGTAAACTCTCCCCACTGGGGAACCTCAGCCTGACATCCCAAAAATGAGTGCCTCTCCCCCTGCAGAGAGAGAGGCCCTAAATTTCTCCTCACCCTTTGAGGCAGAACAGATCACATATTTTATTTTCTGCCATACACAGCTCAGAGAATGCAATTGCCTAATTCAGTGTGGTGAGTCCTACCAGATAGCAAAACACCCACAAATTAGGCATCATGACTGTGATGCCTCCTTTGTGATTTCCCCCTACAGAGGATGAGAGATGATTCCACTTCAGTGAGCTACAGAGCAGGCTCCAAAACTGGAATGGTTGTCAGAACGCATATTGTACACAGATCCTCCTACCAACTCCTACAAGAAACTATTACCTTCTTTCAGCTAGAACAAAGAGCTATTAAGTGAGACAATGGGCCTAGCAGCATTGGTGAACCATCTGTCATCAAGTGCTAGACATCAGCAATGTCTTTTTTAAGCCAAGCCAATAGAAGCCCCCAGCCACTGTTACAATGGCACACAAGCACAGATGAAAAGTGTCAGCCCAACTTATCCTTGCTTTAACTCCCTCCACTTGGTCTGTCCTGTTACTGCTGCTTCCTGCAGCAGCCCTAGCCCATGCAGGACCACACAGATTTTTCACAATAACCATCAAACCACACTTTACACCACAATTCACACAAGTACAGCAGATCTGGGCAGCTCTGGGGTGCAGGATGATTTTGTTTGAGGGCTGGCAATCAGGAGACCGATATGAGACACTTTCCCTTCTACACCCAGCTCTCCTAACTCCAAGGGACAGCTATCCCAAACACCTCTAATTGTGTTCCAGAGCTCAAATGCCAAAGAGGGTCTTAGTGCCTGTGCTCAACTCTGATAGCTGACTAGCAGCAAGCAGCCAAGTGCAGGATAAGAGATGAAATATGAGATTTAGACTAAGACACATAAAAGACTGAGGAGAGCAGGCTGACCCTATGTGTGGGAACAGTCACCAGGCTCCACTGCCCAGCCTCTGCATCTCAGTCAAAAATCCTGTTCTGTTCTGGTTGTACAGAACAACCTGAGCCAAACCTGGATAAAGAGCTAGAGAGCTACCTGGCTCTGCAGATCAAGCTCTGTAGTTTAAGCAGGAGTTGTCCTGTATCTGGCTTATTTACACCTATCAGTTTCCAGCCCAAAAGCCTGACCTTAAAGCTTTACTAAGTATTTTCTCTCTTTGATTACCAAGCTTTTGCAGTGCTGGGAGGGGGCTGAGTTTGAGTGAAATACTGAACATTTAAGTTGTTTTATTTTTTCTAGAAGTAAGGAATCCACATAAAGCAACATGTTTGCCTGAAAGAATTACAGTTCAAATCCAGTTTAATCAGAGACTGGGGAATTTTTCCTTCCATCGAGGAATGGATACAACCAAATGCCAAATTTTAGGACACGTTTTAATGCATCAGATTTAAAGGAGCATTTCCTCCCCACAAACCACAAGCAGTAAAGAACAGCAGGCAAAGGTCTGCAGCTGGGGTGAGAGGACAAACTTGGCTTGACTGGACAAAGCTTTGCCTCTACTGAGATCATATGAAGTCTTTGGTGGTCCTGGATCAGAGGGGTCACTATCACAGCTCACAAGCCCAGCTGGTGCTTTTTTGTTGCACTTTCAGCTGGGGACCCAGGAAAAGTGTGCATTGTCACTTCTCAGTGGTTGGTCCTCGAGGGCCTGAGCACGCCTCGCCTGTCCCACAGGTGATGGGCAATGGTCATGGCCAAGCATTACACCTGGCTAAATTAGGAACAGCCTCCATGCAGATGGAAACCAGTAAATCTCATCGGGGAGGTAGTGGCTGAGAGAAGCCAAGTGAAGCAGGAAGTGAGACAGATTAGCCATGGTTTGTACTCACTGTTTGAAATAGCCTCAGAGAGGGCGCACATGGTCAGGTACTGCAGGCAGGAGAGGAGTGCTGGTGTTTCTGTGCCCCTCTACCCTGAGCTGAGCAGCAGTGACTCCCAGCCAACAGGCTTGAGGTGTGTTTAGGTCAAGAGGCCACAGGTTCACAGGAAAGCAGGATTCAAAGGGTGTCAGTCCAGCTTCTCCCACTCTCTAGAAATATAAATTTAAATACAAATATAGAAGAGGGACAAAACTGGAATGCGAGACAGAGGGACATTTATTGGTCAGCATCACATGGCAAGAATAGAAATGATATGGAACAGAGACTTTGAGATCTTCAGCCATTTCACTGCATGACTAATGTACAATGTGACTGGTATGGAGGCTGAGTGAATCTAGGGGTGGCATGCAGCACTGTGCATGCGTGCATGCTAAACAGACCACAAGGGTCTTGTATGACCTGCCCTGGTTGCTGTGAAGTGGCACCATTTTCATGGTGGCTGGAAACACCAATGAAGAAGGCACACTGCTCCACAAATTTTTCCAGTGGCTGATCTTTTATAAAGCTCCTCCCATGTCTTTCCAACTGGGGTTGTGAAAAGCATTCAACGATGGCCTCTTTCTGCAGCCAAATAAGTTAATAGGAACATTTACAACTGTTTTCAGGGAACACCTTACAAAAGTCAACAAGAAACTGCAATTTTAGTGTGTCAAAGGAGCCAGAATATCAGAATGTCCCAACATGCCCATCTTTTACCCAATAAAATCCTCGATTGGTGTGACAAGCTGTAATAGACAAACAGCTATGCTCTGTCATTCTTCTGTGTGAAAACACCTTTAGCCCTTTGCCTTATCAGGCCTAAAGTCATTTCTTTGGCAATAAGATCAACAGAAACCTCTGCATTTTTCTTCCAACAGTTAAATTATTTATGAGCTTTGAAAATAATCCCACTTTGTCTTCTAACCCTAGTTTTGCATATATATATGTCGACCCCAGTGAATTCTTCAGCTAAAATATGCATTCATTACAAAAGCATTTCAGGGTATTTTTCTCTTTCCTCTTTATCTACTTGTTTGAATATGTTGTAAACTTGATTAATGTTGCCTTCTAATCTCTTTCTTTCTAGAGAGAACACCTGGAGCTCTTTTAACCTGCCTCAAATAAAAAATAAAACCCAAGAGACAAACAACCCAAGTGGCAATGTCACACTTCCACAACCCTTTCCTTTCCCTGGCCATGCATTTCTGCTCTTCTAAGAGGGTGGACACACGGGCAAAACTTGTGTCAATGAACCTACAGGGCCATGGGTTTCTTTTAAAGCCCCCTTCCTCATGCTCCTAGTAACCTGCTTAGTTTCAAGCCTCTCTCAGACTGGAATAGTTTGGGGAGATTTATGACAGCAATTCTTCTGGTTCCTTTCACAATGTGTTTTCCGCTATTCTCATCTATTGCTCTGCCAACATGCATCATTTATTTAATACCAGTCACTAGCCACATTAAGCTTTTCTTTTTTTTGGTTTTTTTTGCCTTTTTTGTTAAGGACATTCCCCCCCATACCTGGAGAAATCATGCAGGTAAATAACATCTGAGCCAACAATCTTGGACCTGCCTTTTCTGCCTCCATCCACAGCTTTCCAGGGGTATCAATCATCCCCGAACTAGGATTCTTCTCATTTTAATTATGCTAATATCGCCATAATTTCATTCTCGTTAACAGCAATTGAGTTTCAGTCTCTGCAGATGGTGAAGCTGGACAGTTACCAAGCCACATGCCATCTTGAGAGGAGGTTATGGACCAGTGCTTAGCCTGTGGCAGTGCTGCTCAGCACTGTTCCTGGGTTGCATCACTTCACTCTACCCATTTGTGAAATGGCATATGCCTTTGCCTCATACTGGGTTTGAGATTTACAAAGGACACTTCTAAAAATAGAGTCCATTGCCCAGCTAGCTCATTCTTGTTGCAATACAACCCTGCCTGCTTTCACAACTTCAGGTAAAGGCTAGAGAGGAATTATGAATTTAAAGTGGCTACAAAGAGGACAGACACTCCTCACAAGGACCCTCAGGAGAAAGCAAAGGAGAACAAGTACAAATTGCACCAGGAGAAGTTTGTTCTCAACATAGGAAAGACATTTTTTACAGTGAAAACTATCAATCACTGGAATGACCTCCCCAGGGTGGGGGAGGAAAACTCCATCACTGGAAGTTTTCAACATGCCATTGTATTCCACTGGGTGCTAGATAATATCATCAAAGACCCCTTTCCCATGAAAACTTGGACCATGAGAACTTTCTAGATCTCTTCCAACATGGGATGTTTCAGTGGTTCTGTGGTTGTTGTAGGTGTGCACAGATGTGTGAGCATGTTACCACAAGACACCAACCCTCTGAACCTCCCCATTGGAGAAGGTGTAGTGCCCAGATCATGGCAGCGCTGATGAGAAGGACCTCTGTGTTTTTCTCATCCTGCCTCCTCCTGAAATCAAGTTGGGCCCTCTGGGTATGTCCCTTGTTTTTCTCACTAAATAAAGCTATTAAAGGTTAGACAGGTAAATTTGCATGACCACAGTCACATCTATGCTGTGAGGACTGGCAGCCAATGCAGCCCCTCTCCTTACCATCGTCCAGCCTGGTAGATGGACCAGGGCTTGCTGCATCTCCATTCTGGGCTGGGTTTCTCTTCAAGGAAAACCAGTGTGGGTGGAGTGAGTGGTGAGCACAAAAGCAGTTACCCAGAGAAATATTGGGGTCTGCACAAGGACCAGGACCTCTGTGCACATTATGAGGAACTACTCTGCCCCACACAACAGCTCCAGTTACACCCAGTGCGGAACAGGTGGTTTCCCAGATGTGCCCTGGGATAATCCATCACTGGCTGTCCTCATCAGCCTGGTCCACCTGTACCATCTGTGAGGTACTCACACGTTCCAGACACAATCCTCAGCTCTAAGCTAAGGGAAATTCCACTGCTCCCTGGCTGACAGGCAGAGAAAACGTCAACTTAAATCTGGCTACAAGTCAGAAATCAATACCGCATAAACCAACTGCACCAGTTCTGCAGGAAAGGCCTGACATTGCGACTGAAAGTGTGATGAATTATTTTTACATTGATTTGATGTTTGGGTTGTTGGGTTTTTTAATCCGAGTACAGAGTCTGGTAAGGCAAATAGAAATTATGATGGACTACTGCAGCTTTCTGGTCTGAAGAACATACTAAAATCTCTTCAGGGGATGATATCTGACCAGCTTCTTATGCAACTGTTGCCTCCTCCTACTCCATTTGACAGCTGACCTCCCTGATAATCAAAGTAAGACACAGATGGCAGCTGCACAGCCGAGGTAAACATGAAATGGTCTCTGTGACAGCCCAGAAGAGTCATTGTTTTCCCATCCCTAAATCAGATGGCAATCTAGGATCTCAGCCAGACCTATCTTCCCCCAAGCATTAAAAGCACACAATGAATGAAGAGGCACCGTAGTCAAAAGGGTGAGAAACAGTCTCAGTAAGACTTTGTATTGGAGTAGGCCTTCAGATACTTTTAGGATGTACTTTTAATCCATGGCAAGGACTTTGATTTCCTTTAATTATTTCATATGTTGCTGGCGGATTAATTAAAACACGAGAGAGAGACACTTTTTAAGGGCAAAAGGTTTTGAATTCTGCTTGCTGATCAGGATGACAACAGTATTTATGCTGATGGCCAAAAAGGGCATTTCTGACTCCAATTCCATTTCCAGAAAGCATTAGCTTTACCTCACGGTGCATTATTTGAATCGGCGCACGTCGCCAGGGGTTGAATAAGACAGTTTCTCCACACTCCACGACGGAGTACCGACACTTACTAAATTATGCTGTTAAATACTGTAGTATGGCTATAAAATACAATGAAGGCCCGTGGAAAGATGCCAGCCCCTTTCTGAGAGAGAGAGAGAGAGAGAGAGAGCACTTTTTGGAACCCTGCCTGTGGCCCGTAATTTTCACTTCCTCCTACTACAGTCTGAAGTGACATGAAAGGACTTGTAAAGTCAAGTCCAGGAGGCTGGTGGGGATTTGAAGGAGTGAAGATAAAGTTAGAACATTGTTGGTAGCATTTGACCTACTTGAACTTTGGCAGGAAAGAAGGAAGGAGCCAAATCTCCCACACAACTCTATAGCAGACCACACTGAGGGGAAAAAAAAAAAAGAAAAAGAAAATCCAGCCTACAAAATCTACATTTTTCAGCCCAGAGAGGGCCAAAATATTGAAAACATATAAACTTCTTATCGAGAAAACTGTTAAATCAAAAGCAGGAAAACTTGGCAGAAAAGGTTCTAGCTAGCAAGATATTTCAGTATTTCATGGGAAATGGCACTTGGTGAAGGGAAAGAACCAATGGCACAGGATGGGAAGATGGAAGAATTGCTTACACAAACTGAGTCTTGTCAGGTACTGCAGCAATTCACATGGACCTTGACATGTAGAACCAATAATGAAGTCCTTTAAGTCCAGCAAGCTCAAAATTAAATGTTTTTTCTTACTAGTGATTACAAAGGAGTTAAAGCATAGAGAAGGAGTCAGGATGGACCTCTGTGAAAAATATTTCAGCAGGAAAGATTTGTCCTTCTCCAGTGGTCATAATCTGACTCGTCACACTCTGTGTGTGCCTAAAACCTTCCACTGCAAGAACACAGACAAAATGGTGTTGCTCACAAAGCTTAAAATCAAGCTGAGGAACAACAGCAAAGACAAAACCAATACATGACAACTATTCAGGTCGGCTCAGTGACAGCACCTGACACACAACACACACAATATTCTGCCCTCCTGTTTGCTACCACAGTTCTACAGAGGTTGGTTAGTTCACCAGAGGAAGGCTGAACATAATGATGAGGTGGAGATGGGTGAGCAGAGTCCCACAGAAATTTTTGGGTGAGCAGAATCCCAGAGAAATGTTTGTCTTTTACATTAACACATATCTTGATCTATTTCTTGTATCCCCACACCTACAAACTTACAAATCCAGCCAATCACTCAGCCTAAAATGCGTGCCCTTAGTTGTCTTGCATGTAAGCTTTCATCAGATGGTCAAAACTGGAGAGCAGCAGAATTTTCTTAGCAGCAATGCTGAGCAGAGACAAACTTGGATTTACCCAAACCACCCTGTATTGGTTTTCTAGGCTAGGTGTTCACTGGAGGGGATTCTTTGTTACACACTGTCTCAGGAACAGGCCAAGCTTGAGGCGTGATTTTCAAATTCATTAAAAATTCACAACAGTTCTGGTGGCTGCAGAAAACCTTCACATGGTTCCTAGGGTTCCTAGCAGAACTCAGAGCTACCCTATTCCACACCTACTTCTTAAAACCCTGTCCAGCCCAGGCCATGTGGACAGTGACTGCCAGAAGTACTTCTTAGGGAAAGGATTTGAAAGAAGCTGTTAAGCCCTGTGAAACAGGGCAGCATGGAGAGCTCCTGCCCAGCCCCTCCTGTCACTAGGAAGGAGGGAACCAGCACTAGAAAGTGTTTTGCCCAAATGTCAGGAAGCCTGACACCGTCACAAAACACACGCGTACCACACAGGGGAGCACCACCCACTTCCAGAGAGTGCAGCCTCCAGGGAGTGGCCCTGAAATGCAGGAAGCAGCATTAAGGAAGATGTTAAGCCTTGTCACCCAAAATAAAGTTTATGTCAAAGAAAATTCCCCGTGCCAGCAGCATAGGAGTCACTTTCTTCCCTGGCACCCTTCCCTCCCTCCCTTCCACTTAGTTTTTTCTCATCTCCACTGCACTTTTGAAGCAAAATTCTCAGTGCAGTTGGTCACAGCAGTTCAGTTGGGGACAGGAACAAGTATCAGGCGTGGAACAAAATACACAGAAGGGTCTCTTTTACATTTTCAGAGACACAGACTGTATTTCCCCCTTTCCCCTGGGCTCTGTCACTTCACTTTCAACTCCCACAAGTAGCGCTTGGAGAGCAAAGAAAGTGGGGGAGAGGTGTGAGAAAGCTGAGCCATCTGCCTGGAGAACAGGGATTCAGGCACTGGCAGATGAGCTCTGCAAACACTGCCATGGTGTCCTCAGGTCCTGCCACGTGCTTCTGCATCCTCACTCCCTGTCGTGGGCACCCTCACACACGGGGGGATGGAGGGGAGTGCGGAGCACAGCCCAAGGAAAACTGATGAGATGCCAGACTTCCAGAGACAGGCAGAGGTTCCCCCCTCTGCTGCAGGAACGACGGGTTGGTAATAAACTGTGGGGATAAATGGCAGCAGCTTCCCTCACTGCTTCTGTCTGCTCCCTGAGGAGGTGTTGGACCATGGCAGCAAAGGCAGAGGGAGGGATTTAGTGAACAGCCACGGCCTCAGTGACAGCAGCCATCGAAAACACTCCCCAGCGCCAGCTGTCTTTAGACAGGACTGGTTGTGGTCCATGGTTCCCCTGGCTGTAAGATGTCATTTTGCTTCTCTGCCTCATACTTCCCAATGTGACAAATTCCTTTTCAAGCAAAAGTCTTTCCTCCACCTCCTTCCCCCCATTATAAATATATAAGAAAAAACAAACAAACCAGCAACAACCAAACAACCAACTCTTGACATAAATCCTTTTGGCTCAGGTTTTTTTGATAAATACTAGTGTTTCTTTGTCCTTCACATTTCACTCTTCTTCACAAACTCTGAGCAAGAGCTTCTGGCTAAGCTGAACTCTTGAGTCTTCTCCATGAGGCACCTTGGGAGAAGCTGGGCAGGGGAATTCTTCCTCTGCTTGTGGAGAGTGGACAAGACATGGAGTGAGCATGTGCCCAGGACACTGCAGCATGGTCTGTCTGTAGATATTCTGTTTTATTTCGTTGCAGGCATCACTTCAGTCGTTGTTATAGTGGAAATGGTCCCATCTAGCTGCCAATACCAACATCTGAGCCCAAGATCATCACTGTTTGGGTCAGCAGAGCTTTAGTCATCAGACTTGACTGCATCATCAGATTGCATGCACAAAACCTGTGACAAAGACCAGCACCGAGGTCCAAGCCCCAAACCTTCGCTTCCTCCTTGAGTGCTACAGCCATGAGTCTGCTCCTTTCTGCTCTTCTTGGCTGCAGACTGAGATGCAACATTGAACTGTCCACCTGAACTGACCCTTTCTCAGAGGATTTGTTTCCAAGGTGTGTGAAACTGCACCCAAGCGCTTTCCTCCACATGCCAGCGTTGCAGAAAAGCAGAGGGGAGTCAGAACACGTAAGCAGAGGGGAAAGGAACTCCTTGCTCCTGGCATTGGGGGCTTAACAGACTTGCTCAGAGTCCAAGTGGATCCAGTCAACAGTTTTGAATCCCCTGCTGAGGTTCAGATCAGGCTTGCAGACCTCACCCTCACAGAAGAAGGAAGCAGGGGGACAGTTTTGCTGGATCTCACCTGTATCTAAGTTCTAGGCATTGAACAAAGGAAACACCTAAATTCCTGTCCAGCCAGTGGGGAGGAACAGCTGCTTTTCAAGGCTTCAGAGAGACAGCTTTTACTGAAATGGTCAGATAGGGTCTTGAAATCAAAACACCCTCTCAGATGCCTGGCTAGCAAATGCCACTGGGGCACCAGCTACATAAAATACAGCTGCAAGTCTGGTGCCTAAGCCAAGCACACCTGCTAGTGTTCAACTTTTGTATTTTAACCTCGAGAGAAGCTCTTGTTATGGTGAAATATATGGGGCAGCAGACCATGGCAGCAGAGCCAAAGCCCATAGATCATGGAGTTAAATATTCTACTGTGGGCTGAAAGTGAGAGCACACAGTTTCAGCTCGTGTGTTGGTTGAAGTTATGAGCACGCGAGAAAAGGGGATTTATAATGAGAATGGCAATTCAACCTCAATTATAGTGCACGACTGTCTGCACACTATAAACTGAAGGTTTAATAATGAGGCAAGAAGGCTGAAGGAGAGAATTTCATTGTGTCTGTTTCACAGCCTGGAATTCTTACTAAATTCATCAGATTACTTGAGTTCTCCTGACAACTGTAGCAGTATAACTAATTTTAAAGGGGTTTATTGTATATTCAGACTGCAACAGAAGACACGGGCAAAGAAAACCCCATAGCAAAAGAGAACTCCAGATTGAGGACTATAATGTATATGAGATTTGAAAGAAGTAAGTGCTAAAAGATGTAGACAGCAGTTTTTCAGGGTCCTTAACCTTGATGAATAAATGAATAAAATCCCTTAAAAAATTGCAGTGTTTCTTTCAAGTGGTTTCCAGCATGTTAATGATCAAGAGAAGCTGAGAAAATTGCTGGGAAAGGAGATGACTTTCCTCAATATGCTTTTACCACAGAGACTATGAGACAGACATGAATTGTAAGCAAATAATACGCAAAATATGACAGAGAGAGAAGAACAGAGGCTCTTTATCTGCCCATAATGCATTTGCATACAGATGTGTTGACTGCAAGACTTTGTGATGCTGCCAAATCAAAGCTTTAATGGAGATTTGGAGCCTTCCAGTTCTTCCATATTCAGGTACTTAGATAGGACTCCCCTGTATTGTGTTTACCTTACTATACTAAAAGAAAAAGGAAAGAACCTATTTTGAAAAGGGGCACAGAGAATATACAAAAGGCTTTATCCACCACCATAAGCATCCCACTCACCATGACAACACCCCTCCAGCTAATAACGAAGACAAAGGGGCCTGAATAGCTCACCCCTCTAATTTCTATCACCAAAGTCTCCTAAGTATTGCAGAAAAATTTAAAGACACACCAGTGGAATGCAGTACAGAAAAGGGGCATCTTCCCACCTTCTGCCACACAGGAAGGGAATGTCTTGTTGGTGTCCTGGCATGGCCTGGCCCAGGGGATCTTCAGGAAGGTGTAACTGAGGAGGGAGCATCAGGCAGTGATAGGCAACTTGTCAGCTAAAAAATATCCCAGATTTAAAAAGCTGCAAACGGCAAAGCAGAAAGGGGTGCTGAAGGCTAAAATTTTGAAGGCATCATCTCTAGCAAGGTTTTCACCCCTCAATTTTACTGTCTGACAGTGCTTGAAGACAATGCTCTTGTCTCTCCCTGTCTTTGAACTCTCCCCAGCATGAACATCACCCACACACCCCTCTTCTCTCCTGGCCCCACCAACCTCCAGGTAATAATGTAGCTGATTAGATCTTTCATCATTTTTATTGTTATCCACCCGCAGATTAATAAAACAGCGCTCCGGCTGTTTCTGGCTGACCACATTCCCTAATTTATCATAAAGGCTTAGCCTGAAACACTTCTGTCTGACACGTGGGGGGAGCTGCAGCCCCTCCCAGCTCAGCACAGCTGCGGGAGCGCCGTGGTCCGCAGCAGCACCCGTGTCCTCACCTCACAGAGCACAAGTTAACGCGCCGCAGCCGAGCTGCTGCAGCAAAATTACCAGAGATTGGTACCAGAGTCACAGAGGCGGAAAAATGGGGAGTTAACTCCAGCTCACTGGAGCACACTGCTTCATATCTGTACTGTCTCTTAATATGAGGGAATGTGCTCTTAAAGCACTCCAAATTTTCTGTTTAAAGACAGTAATTGCAAGGGTGACTTAACATGGCCTCAGGGGCTATCCTGTAAGAATTGGAAGACTTGATCCCTTAAAAGTCAAGCTGGAGGTATCATGAAACTGGCACTGGAGTTCCCACACATCCTCACCCTCTTGTCCCCTACCCTCCCATCCTCTGCCATATCCCTTTCCCTTCCCCCTTTGTCTTCCTCCTTCACAGAGTACAGATTTAAACTCAGAAGAAATGTAAAACTCACATGTCTAGCAGTCCAAAGGATGATTTGGACCCACAAACTCAAAAGCAATGCCCCTCAAAATCACACAGAGCTCTATTAAACTAATGGCCTCATTCATTTGTTTGGAGCACATGACTGGGTAAGTGAAGGTGACCTCTGCTTTGAGTGGCCAGTGTTATACTGGAAGCATCTGTGACCTATTCACTGTTCTACAACCCAAAGTAACAAAAAAGTGAAGAACTTCTGTCAGGTAAACATTTACGTAGGACTTTTCCTGTTTTAAACTGAAAAACGAAAAAAAATTTCAAATTAGCTAAAGAGAAAAGAAAACTAAAAAAGGTGAAAACCTTTTTGTTAAAGAAAAAAGTGGCAAAACTCTACAGAACTGAACCTGGTTTATAGAAAAGATTCCATTTAATGAAAAAAAGTAAATTTTCCAACAAGAAATATTTTCAGGGGATACATTTCAGCCAGGGCTGTCACCTGTTACTTGCCTTTCAACCACACTGACCAAACCAAAGCAATCTTTATCTTACAGATCTGGGGTGTCATTTTGGGAAGAGCTGAGTGTAACAGGTAGTGGGGTGAAGGTGCAATAACAAGATCACATGGATACAAGTCACCATGAGAGAACAGCCCAAAGGCAGAGCATGTTTGAAAACAGCTGCCTCCCAGCCAGGTAAGCCCTGCCTGGCTCCAAGCAGGAGCTCAAAGATGTCCAACACAGTCTTCTAGCAGACCTTAACAAAACCTTTATCTGAGAAAGAGCCTCAGACCTCTCAAGGTAGTGCAGTGACAGTGAGGTAAAGAAGAATGGAGCAGGAAAGAGGCAGATAGGGTGTGAACTGCTTCCTTCTCCAAGACACAAGTCCAGCTGTCTCTGTGGTAAAGACAAGCATCCTCATCCCCTGCAACGCAAGGCCATGGAAAACTGACACAACTGCTAGTCTCACCAGGAAATGGTGTGAGCTGAGAACATGCAGGAAAAGCCCAGAGCTGCCAGTCCCTTCCAATGAAGAACACTTTACCTATTATGATATCCAAAATATTCTCCTCATTTTCTGCTATTATATGTTTGTTTCTTCTCACTTTCATTTTTTGTTATTCCTTTTCTTCCTCCTCATTTTCAGCTGAGCCACCTAAAATTTCAGTGAGCTGAAGAACCAAGACTTACTTCACGTGACTCAAGGCTAAGTCCTTTTGTATGTGTGTGTGTATGTTTGTCTCTCTTTGTTTCGCTAGAATCCTGTGCCTACCATGGCCTTTGAAGAGAGAACCCATGAACACCAGAGGCAGTTCCATGGACACTCTTCCTCCATACCTTTCTTTACAAAACACACCAGGAGCTTAAGAGCTTCAAGATTTCTTTCTCCTCTACCTAAATCTTCTTCAAAGGAGTTAGAAGTTAACATTAGAGGGGCACCAACCAGCTGAATGGCACATGAAGTACAATTCCATTTACCTTTCCACCTTCAGAGGCCAGATCTTGGTGACACATATCCCCCCTCCTCCTTGTGCCTGACAGTTCATGCATGCTGCCTGATCAACTCCAGACCTGGGTTATTTTATATCCTATGTCAGCCTCACCTCTTTCTCCCTTCCTCCCACCCAAACCTGAGACAAAGAACCTGAGACTGAACTGCTTTTAATTTTAAAGCAGTTAAAAAGATTATCATGAGCTGGTTTTTTGGAACAGAGACCTAAGCAACAAGTCAATCACGAACAAGTGATGCTTTGACCAACCAAGTCCAAAGGAAACCCTGGCAAAGTCAGGCCAAAATGGACCAAATGCAGCTTTGCTTAGCTTTCCCAGCCCAGGAAAATTAGACATGGGTCTAATTCACAGCTCCCAGCCCAGCTCTGCAGTGACATATGCTGCCTGGAACTGAAGGAGAAATGATGATGCAGGGCCGTTCCCTTCGAGATGCCGTTCTGTCACCATGGAGGCAGACAGTGTGCTCTCAACAAGTTTATCTGCAAAGTAACATGAAAATTCCTCACAGCAGGAGAGATTTGACAGGACGTGCCTAGCACAGCTTTATAAAGAGGTTTCTTCAAATGCTTCCAAATCCCGTGGATCTTTTTCTTGCTTTATCATCCTTTTCAACATCCTTCTTTCTCTTGCTTTTTCTTTTTTTTAGTGCCTTCAGAAGGCACGTTTATCAACATCAAAGCACATTCTCTTACAGCTCAGTTTTTTTCCTCTGAATCCACTCTTGCAAAATCCAAACCACTATTTCTCTCCACACCCAGTGACTTCACCAGCAGCAAAACTTGCCTCTGTGCCCAAAATCTTCAAATCTGAGCAGTATTGACATACTACTGCAGGGACTGAGATCCCTTACACAAAGGTGAATTCCTCTGAGACAGAGCATTTGTATTTGATACTCCTGCAGCCTCCACTGTGCCTAAGATAAATTTTGATGGCTACCTCATCTCTGAATTTCTCCTGCCTCCCAAACCGAACCAGAGGCTCACGCTGCATTATATTCACAGGCTGCACTCAGGATGTTCAGCCCAGACAAACGAGTGCTTTGCTCTCTGCTGTTGTCACCAGAGAGATGCTGAAGGCTTGGTCCTGTGGCTGCCAGACTGCACTGCAGGCAGCCAGTGCTCAGGCAATTGTCAAGTCCTTTCAGACCAGTTTCCTGGGCACAGCTCAGCCAGCCTACCCACACGACAGGGCAGTGCTGAAGGTGCTGCAACCTGATGTTCCCTCCCCACGCAGCCCCCAGGCCCCCTCAGGTGACAGATACTCTAGCAGTAGCTATCTACACACCTGATGTGAAGGAAAACTTAGACCCAAGAACAGGTCTAAGCCTCTAGCCCCAAACCCTCAAAGCTGTTAAAACTTCTCCTCCTCTCCCTGATTTCTTCCATTTAAAGGAAGAGCTCAGCCATGTTCTGCCAAGCTCTGAAAACATGAGTGTGTCTGCACGGCATAGGTAGGAAAGCTTTCAAGGCCCAGACTGGTCTGCAGCTGTGTTCCAGACAAGACTACTTCATACAGGTCTGTTTTCATTAAAAACACCAAGACAAGCCCCACAGGATCTTTAAAATCCAAACCTGGATCACCTGGTAATCCCTAACTAGCAGAGGCTTACATCTCTTCTCCTCATCCCTGGCACTGCCATGGGCACAGGGGTAGCTTCGGAGTGGCTTTCTCCACCTTTTGGCAAATTTCATTTGGTAACTGGCCATGGGAAGGATGGAAACTGGGTGAAAGGATGTGTAGTCACTCTCCTCAGTGCATGAAGGGCTGTGTGTGTTGGGATGGGGATGGGAGAAGGTGAAAGGATAGCTGGAACTGTGAAGTTTGAAGGTGAAAAAAGTCTTTATATCTGGATTAGTGGAGTCCTGGGGCCTTCAAAAATAGTTAAAATTCCCTTTTTTGAGTAATGGAGAAGTAGTTTGCATTGATCTTAAGAATTTGCTTATAGTTTTCCCTGGAGTTCAATGTACTGGGGAGTGCAAAGCTGACACAGCTCAAAAGTTTTATGAACCTCAGGTAACAGCGTGAAAGGAAATTTTAATAAATATTACATTTATTTAAATTTAATTTCTTTCCTTGTTAATAATAAAAGCCAACCTTGGTCTTCTGGGCTTTTCTCATATGCCTGCTTAATACAGCAGCGAAATCGTGGAATTATTTATATTTTAACTTCATTTTCAGTAAATCGTCAATCATTCACCTTTCAAAAGCATTAAATTCAGAGACGAACAGCAGGGGAGAGGGAGACTGAAAAATAAATATTGACTTTCAGGGGTTTGTTTTGGGCTTTTTTAAGTACAGGGTTAGAAATAGAAGCTGTTGTGGGTGATGAGTAAAAGCAAAGAAAAACGAAAAGACATTTGTGCCTATAGATTTCTTCCCATCATAACCCTGCAACTCTATTTCTGCCTTGTTTACAGGAAGCTACAGCAGTACTTATGGGTAGTGGCCGTTGCTGGCTTAAAGACGCACTTGGCTGAAAATTTTGGGTCTGCTTATCATTGGGTAAATGGTCCTCCCTACACAGGACACCCACTACAACCCATAGATACTGGTATTGTCAGCAGCAGCAGCAGAGATCCCAAGAAAAACCCAAGGAAAAAGGAATGAAAGAACGGAGAAATCCACCAGGACTGCAATATGGTGACACTTACACCATGTGAAGATGCCACAGATTCTTCCTTTCAAGTCCAGTAGCCCAATCAATGCCTAAAGATAATGACAGCCTCTTGCTAGAGGTCTCTGCTGTCCTCTGAGACAGAAGGACTCCAGCCAGTTGTCCCCTTGGATGCTCCAGAAACCTTCTCTAGGGTTCTTGCTGCTCTGTGGGTGACAGCATCTCCTCAACCCCCAAGTAACATCCACCCCCTGCACCAAACTCACCTGCTATTCCTCCCCCTAAACCACTTGAAATCCCAGCCTATGCAGGCTAAGACACATCAAGAGGGGCTAAACACAGCCTGGCAGATGTGTGGAGAGGAGGCAAAGGCCATACATCATGTGTTGTGCTCATTGCTCCCTCAGGGAACACTAAAGTCAGAGCCAAAGACCACAGCAAGGGGAGCCCAGCCTTCAATTTGGGCTTCCCAGCACCCCAGTGAGCCACCTGGTAGATTGGGTTCAACTACAGCCGCACAGCCTTGCTTCAAAGGCCTCTGCAGGCAAAATCTCTCCCAAGATCTTTGGCAACTTGATCCTAGAGACAATGACCAACACAACAAGTGCCTGGGTCCCTGCTCATGTGTGTTTGTGTTCAGCTGGTGGGCACCAGTCTGTCTTGTGCCTTTCTTTCTCTTTGAGGTTTAAGAGTCCTCTACAGCAGGTGCACACACACAGCAAGCTGCCACTCGAGCTCGCTGATGAGCTGAACAAATTGCTCTCTTGGAAGCATTTGCTCCAGCCCAGATTTGTGTGGGTTTCTGCATCCTCTCCAATTTGTTTTTCTTAACAAAGCACATGTCCCCAGACTGGAGATGGATTTCTGTTGTCCAGCCCTTCCAAAGATAAAATGAGACCTGTCCTTTCACCAGTCTCTTCAAGCTGACATCAGCCAGTGCCACCACCATACTGAGAATACAGGTCTAGATGAAGGACCTTCCTTTAGGACCTCGTAATCACCTTCACAGACATTGCCTTCCAGAGGCACTCTGCACCCTGGGACTGGAATCAGCTTGGCAGAGAAGGACCTGGGGGTCCTGGTGAACACCAAGCTGACCACGAGCCATCAATGTGCCCCTGTCACAAACAAGGCCAGCAGGCTCCTGGGCTGCCTCAGGCTGATCACTGCCAGCAGGTGGAGAGAGGAGATCCTTCTCCTCTGCTCAGCACAGGTGAGGCAGGCCTGGAGTGCTGTGTACAGCTCTGTCCCCAATATCAGTGAACAGCATATTGGAACGAGTCCCACAAAGGGCCACAAAAACTATAAATGAACTGGGGCATCTGACGTGTGAGGAAAGACTGAGAGCAGCATTGGCCAGGGTGTTGAAGAGAAGGAGATCTTAAGAGGATCTTATCAATAAGTACAAATACCTGGTGGGAGCAAGTAAAGAAGACAGATCCAGAATCCTTTCAGTGGTGGCAGGGAAGGGCCAAGAGGCACAAAAAGAAATATAGGAAATTCTATTTAAATGCAAGAAAAAGCTCTTCTTAACTGTGATCATGCTAAAACACTGCAACAAATTTCTAGAGAGGTTGTAGAGCCTCCATCTTTGGACATATTCAAAACACAACTGGATATGGCCCTGAGCAACCTGCTCTGGCTGCCCTTATTCTGAGCAGAAGGGGTTGGATCAGATGAATCCCAGAGATGCCTTCCAGCCCTTCCAATCTCAGCTGTTCTGTAATGCTGATGTTCACCAGCCCGTACTTCTACCTGTCCTCCTGGTTCCTATTCTCTCTCCTGGTTTGATACTGTGAAAATGTATGTTCTGCATGCCTGGACTGCTGATGTCCTTTACACACATCCTCAAGCCATATTAATCACTCCTCCAAACCTTAGGTTATCTGTACAATTTAGCCAGCAGCGTTGTTTTTATGTATTTCCAGACCATTGATGGAAACATTAATTTGCATCTAAGTTATGACTGCCTTCTCAGGAATGCCATAGGAAAGTGCTCATTAAACAGATTTCCTGCTCATAATTTCTGTCCAAGATCTGTCAACTACCCATTGCTCAATCTATCAAATATCAGCACATAAAAGAAACACAGATTTCCAGTCCATATAGTCTTTATGTGCTATTTCTCTCCATTTAACAGCAACAGAGACCTAGGAAATGACTGCAAGAACTGCAACACATCCACACCCCCACATATTCTTCACGCTTCTGGCAGCTGGATGTTTAAAAGCAGAGATGGAAACCAAACTGTTGGGTCCTACAGTTAGCAGCAGACCTGAATTACTCTACTACTTTTTAAGTTGTCTGCATGTTAGTTGTTCACTGTCACAATGAATTCCCATACATGATTTTATGCCCCAAGAAAAATGACTTGTCCTTTTTTGTTTTAAACTTTTGTGTGATATTTTCACTGGATATTCTCTCCTTTATGCCACACAGGAAGCAGTGAGTCATTTTGCCTTCTTCATGTAATCTCCAGCACTCAAGATTTCATAGCCTTCCATTCAGGCCACCTTGCTGAGACTCGCCAGCCTCATCGTGCCAGACTTACTTCCAGGGAAGACATTCTATCATTCCCACTCCTCCCTTGGAGCTGGTGCTAGATGTCTGCAGATAGCCAGGCAGGGCTTTGTCCTTTGCTGCCATCACACCACGCTGCCTCTGCAGCTCCCCATGGCCTGAAACCCCCCCTGCTTGGGCTGCATCCAGTTGGGACAACACATTTTCTTAGGAAGCAGGACATGAACCTCTCTGGCTCACAAGGAAGCAGAGGCTGGAGCCCCAACAAGCTTCTGCCCTTTGCACAAAAAGCATTCTCCTTCCCTGCTGCCCTCCCCGGGCAGGCAGGCAGGCAGCAGCTCACCATGCGAGCAAGCACGCGAAAGGGGAAACAAAAATTAAGCAGTGGTTAAGGGAATAGGAGAAGAAAAACAGATGACCCCCTGGAGCCTGGGGCTGAGCAGCACGAACAGTCGGAGCCCCTGGAAGCCAGCTCATCCATGCGCACTGCCCTTGCTGCCTCCCTGTTCCCAGGAGGGGGCCTAATAAATTTTACAAAAGAGCAAACAGCTGAAAAATGCTCGTATTTAAAAATATATTGAGAGAATTTGCATGTTGTTCCCTTTTGTGTGGGGATGGCATTTATACACCCGGCGTTTCAGCAGCACTGCATCTCAGAGCACTTTACATAGCAATTAATTACACACTGGTAGTGGAGTGACTGTCTACAGGCAAACTCATCAGCCATTATCCACTCAGCAACATCCAGCGTACAGCTGTGAACATTTGCATTAGCAGAAAGTCATCCTGGCTGCCATTAGCAGGGTGCAGGGTGTCAGCAAGGGTGAGAGGGGTCGGCTCATCCCCCACTCCTTCCCAAAAAGACTTTGACAGCCACCATCACAGCTTTCACAGCTAAACTTGTCACCCTTCCCTCATTTGACCCCAGGTTTGGACCAGGAGAGGCCATCAGCTTACAGCACGCTGCAATCCAGATCCTGCACCATAATGCCAGCTTCTCCTGCAAGATGGGAAACACTCTTGGAAGGGAGACTCCTGAGACAGCACATAAAGGTACAATCACCAAATCTGTGGCGTGGCTGGCTTTATGGTGTGAACATCGTCCACAGCAGTGACAGTTTCTATCTCATTTCCTCCACGACGCCTCCGTGCCCGTGGATTACTTCAGCACTCCCCACGTCTCTCCATAAGCCAGTCTGGAAAGACAGTGAAGATCTGAAAGACCAATGTCTGATAACTGCTGTGGCCCCAATGCTATTTGGAAGTACTTTACAATGCCAGATTCTCTCCTGACTCCCCTTTGCCTCTGTTTTACCTCCAGCATGGCAAAAGCATGAGGGGCACCAGAACCAGGAGATCAGAGGAAACCTGTGAGCAAAGAAGAACATCCCAGTAGTGCACTGACCTTCAGAGGGGACCTGAGGACAAGAGACCAACCAGCAGTACTCACAGAATCCAGAGATATCCTATTAAAATAAACTCCTATACTATATCTTTACCACCTGAACGGACAGTTGTGAAAATGTCCCTGGACATTAGAACTTGATCTTCTGTATTGTAAGTTGTTAAAACACTACCTGGCATGTTTTTGGCACAATCTAGCTAGGATGCTCCCAAATGATGCCTAGACACAGCCTGGGAATTAGCACAGACTAGTGCCCATTCTCAGTAGGCAATTTGGATGCAATCCCCCTTTTTTGGAGGGTGAGAGAATTCAATAGTACAGATGCAGGATATCCTGTGCCAGCTGGCCTCTGCACAAGAGAGCAGACCTAGCTACAGTTAATTTACAGGTATAGATGCAGCCTCAGAGTCCTGGACAACATCCAGATGATGATTGCACCCTCCTCCTTTCAATTTCACCAGCCTGCATACCAAAAGAAAGCCACAATGCTTCTAATCTTTAATTGCTTCTGTGGACCACTGAAATGGTTCTGTCTTTTGATCCTGGATAAGTTGATCTTTGAATTTCTGAAAGTTAGAGTGTATGAAGCTCCTCTGGAGCTCCTTTGAAGGGCCACATGAGATATGACTGCAGCACAAACCACTAGAGTATCTTCTTTCTATCCTGCTTGTGTTTCATGAGTGCAAAAACATTCAAAACAATTATTCATTTTGCAAGGCTGGCGTTTCTTTCTTGCTGAGCCCACCAAGGCAGCTCTAGTCACCATGAGACCAGAGGGAGCAAACAACCAGAATCATTATTTGCCATGTGGCAGGCAACAAATCTCAGCCAAGAAGGAGACACAAGAACCACCTTCAAACCCCTGAGTATCACAGACCTCTTCCAGTTTATGGAAAAGTTTCTTTATAAGAACACAAGTGGGGTGGATGAGGAAGATCTAATAGACTTGGGAGGATAAATACAGTCTTACAAAAGATGACTTTGGTGTGCAAACCCAGCTCTCCAGCTTGGAGTTTTCCTCTCCTTAAAGCTGAATAAACCAGAATTCTGGCAGGATGGGACCATTGCCTGAAGGCAGAACAGGTCTCTCTGCTCAACCTGCCTACCCACTCCACAGCCTGAACTTGCTGTCCAGGGTTGCAGGACCTGTGGCACTAGAGGTCAGCAAACACGGTCTCTTCCCAGACCCTTCTGCAAAGAAGAGAAGGGAATCAATGTTTCAGTGTCTGGAGAGGGGGAGAGGGGGGAAAATCTTTCCAAGTACCTGGTTTACAGCAAAACCACAAAATATTTGGAAACAGAATAAGATAATCTCTGTGAGGTTCCCTTTATCTTGTTTTTGCTGCCATATTTCTAACATTTCCTTGGGGTACAGACAGAGACATTTTAATGAACTTCTGGGAGATGGGGTACTATCCCACTCTTTGATGCAGGCTGGATCTCATTATGAGGTTGCCTCCTATCAAACTTCTCTGCCTTTAATCACTCATTTGTTTCTTGTGAGACTTCCCAATTTCTTCCCCAAACACACCCCAAACTCCTTTCAAAACCCTGGCAACTCCCAGAAACTGTCACCTGGCTTTTGAGGTTTCAGTGGTGTGTCACTGTTCAGAGACTTCAACACAGGCAGTGAAACAATCCAGGAAATTGAGAAGGATATTCCTGAGGAGACAAGAAATGGGAACAGTAAAGGCCACATCTCTCTGTGCTCAGATGTCCATGAAGAATTCCCCTGAGCCAGCAGCCCACGTGCTTGGCTTGGGGACTTCACTTCTACTGGGCTCCTGGAAGCCTCTGTAGACAAAGCAAATTTTCCATGTTAGTACTACAGGGACTTTGATTAGTTTTGTGCACTTTTTCTCCATCCCAGCTGTAGGGAGGAGTGCCTGATCCCCTGGCCCTTGCCTGCTGCCAGTATCCCCCTCCACAGCTGTCTCCCAGACAGGGGAGCAGCGCAGAAACTGCTTTTTCTGTGATGCACAGCCACGTCCTGGGAAGCAGAGCTGCAAACCACCAGGCAATTGCACAGATTCCACTAGAGACCATTTCAGAGAAGCCACTGAGGTTGATAATGCTGATTTACATAGTGGTGCAGCTTCCCCTCGCCGTGGGAATTGCCGGGTGGCGTTCCCTGGCCCGCACGACGCCGGAGGTCAGGCTGCTGATCAGAGCGGTCCCATCTGGCCTGAAAATCTATAAATTCAGATCTGGATGAAATTGGGCAATTTTGGATTTGGATAAGCATTCATGAATTTAAATGAATAAATAATAATATAATAATAAATCATTCATCTCACTGTCTAGCGTGTGAGCCCCCTCGAAGACCTGCAGTTCAGAAGCAGCCAAAGTTTGACTACCTCTGCAATTAGAGCCAATGAATTTCAAATGAGGGGGAGGGAGGGGTAAAAAAGAGGAGAAAAGAAATGTTGGAGGGGACCATTTATTCAAAGCGACTTCCCCCTCCCTACAGGCCAGGATACAAGGACTGGATGCTAACAAATTCATCCCACCACAGGCTTGGGGTAGTGGCACTGGTGAGAGCTTCCATCTCCCAATACCTGTACTCAAAACAAGCAAGATCCATAAATCCAGTGAGCTTCAGATCTGCTATGTTAATATGAAGCTTGCACTCCTTACAGCTGGCTCACTGGGCTAGGTTCAAGACTCCCTGATTCAACTCCAGGCAAGTATGACAAGCAAGTACATTTGCTTTTGGTTGTATCATGGAAAAGAGCTTTGGGCTAGAGCAATGTTGTGCTCTGCTCAATCAGGCTCTCTCCAATGAGAGGTAAATCCATGGTGGAGAGGAGACAACAGGCTGGGCTGCACTTCTGATGGGCAATCTCACTCCTCATCTCTCACCCAGAGCTGTCTCCTCATTCCTACTGAGGGGCCTTTGCCAGCCACTCACTTTGTGCAAAATTCCTAGCACTGCTCTATCCTTCTTTTCCTTACCCTTCCAACTGTCATATCCCCTTGAACCACCCCCAAACCAATTCTCTCCTGACTCTCCCTGGTGAGTTTCTGCCCTCCCCAAACCTTTGTGTTTAATTTCCTCTCTAAACCAGCTCTTGCAGCTTCCCCCAGTTCAGCCTCCTTCACTCATTTCATTAACATGCTGTTTACTTCTGCTTGTAGATCATTAGCAGCAATATTAAACAACTGGCAGCCTGCCCAGGAGGCTGAGATCTCCGGGGTTGATGACTTGTTTTATTTCCCCTCCCTGAGAGAGCAGCAAAAGCATCAGAGCTGGGTGGACACGGACAGACCCGAGCCAGGAGCAGAGATGAGAGAGGCGGCTTTCTTGCCTTTCCTAGTAAATCTCCCACTCTGCTTTGCCTTTAAGTTCTTCACACATGTAGGTCCTTCTCTAATGGGCATGCTTCTGGTATCTTTATTTGGACCATTTTCTTGAAACAAGTCTTTGCCACCCCTTACTCCTCTTAAAATAGTTTGGTTTAGAATCAATGAGTCCACATCTGGAACTGAATTTTAGGATCTCCTTTCAGGCCCCATGTATCCCAAGTTCTTTCTGTTTTCCTACTGAAAGATGAGCCAACAAACTTACTGACTGATTTCAGTCTGTCCTCTTACTCACTCTGGCACAGGGATTTAGCTCCTTACAGGAGAACTCATCTCCATGACTCAGACTCTCGAGGTTCTCATACGTTTCCCCTAGAAAATTCCTCTGAGGAACTTTGCAGAGGTGTGGAAAAACTTTACGTTCATCTCAGGAACTCAGAAAATATTTTTAGTAACCCAGACCAAGTATGAAACGAACCCAAGGGAATCTATGAAGCCAGGAGGAAGCTCAGACCAGAGCAAAGGCACTTTGGTACCTTGCAACAGCTATTCTGTAGTGAACTTGCTGCAGAGCAGAGAACTTGCTGCACATTTTCATTAAATATTCATCCATTTGCTATTTAATATGATTTTTTTTTTCTTTTTCTGCCAGGGAAAGATGAAGGGAAGGAAGGGTGAAAGGGAATTGGCACATTTCAAATCTTCCAATATCTGGCAAAAATGTCAATAGAAATGCCACTTGAAAATTTTAATTCAGATATTTTGACTGATCTCTGTTCATATTTCCAGTGCCTCCACACTGACCCCTTGGGCTTGTCTAGCTCTATCCTTGGATAGATAGAGACTGTCCTGTCCACACAGGACTTGCAGGGGGCTGCTGTTAGCACTGTAAAAAACTTCCAATGCTAGCAGGGATATCTTCAGAATATGCTCATACTCCTTCTTTGTTCCTTCTTTATTTCCAGCTCAACCATCATCACAAAAGCCTGGAAAACTACCCCTGGATTGCTCACACAAGGCATTTACACCAGTTTGCTCCTGTTCTGCCACAAAACATTTCCCTCCACTCTGCCCACCGGGAATTCCACTCTGGGAATCTCTGGGGAATCACTGGGTCCCCTCTTGGCCCCCAGTTAGTTGGGTTAAGGAAACCAAACCCTTTAGATTCTCTCTACCTGAAGTGACTCTTCTTCTAACCCATGGTCAGCAGATCCTGCCATCTGGAACTGACATAATGAATTTGAGCAAAAAGCCTCCTTTCTGTTCAAGTAACTCCCTCCCCCTGGTGTGCTGCTATTTCAGACAGACTTGAGAGTGTTTTTCACTCAAAGGCCTTCCATTGAAGGCCACTCATGTAGGGCACAGACTTTCTCTAGTGTTTCAGTCATTCTTTATGATCTCACTCTTTCTCCACCTTGCTGCCAGTTTTCCCCACCCCTTCCTGGCCAGAGGCATCACACGCTGCTCCAGAGGTATCCTGCTGTGCCCATCACTCCACAGACACAGACTGCTGTGTCCCCACTGTCAGGAGTGTGCAGCAGAGCTGTGTGACAGAGAGAAGCTGCATTTGCTCTTCCCCCACAGGCACCTAATGTCCTCACGTGGCCTTTTATCTCTGCTTCCCTGCCCACTTGTATTCACATTATTCCCTAGCCAAGCATCAAGCTATCATTCCCTGCTTGTCTTTCCAGCCTCCCCAAATCTTTTTGTTTTACTTCCACTGTCCAAACCAGCCCCTCTAGCTCCTCCCAGTTTAGCTTCACCCACACATTTCATTAACATGTTGTTTATTCCCACTTCTAGATGATTAGCAAAGGCATTAAATGACTGGCAGCCTGCCCAGAGAGGCCATTACCTTTGGGGTTGATGACTTGTTTTATGCACCTCTCAGAGTGGTGAGAGCAGCAGAGCTGGGCAGGTCTGGAAGGTCCTGAGCAGCACAGGGAGATCCAGAGGAAACTCCACATCTCCACATTTTCAGGGCACCGGTGATCTCTGCCTGCCCCCCAGCCCCATGTGGAGTCACCATGTGCCCTGGGACAGCCCCAGGCAGGGGCCTTTTGAGAGGCAGCAAGAGGGCATGCAGAAGGGAACATGACTCTTTGTTAGGGATTTTTCTGCTCCGCAAAACTGGGAGAAAAGAAGGGTGGCAGCTAAACAAAAGCATGGAGGACATCCTCTGGCAATGCCACACAGTGCCCTTACCATCTGTAAGGGGTGGGGGACACTGTGACAGCATGGTGTTGGTAAACCCATTAAAACATTACATTTCAGAGTGTTTTAGCTCTGACTGAGGTGAAAATGGTTCTTTAGAAAAAATGCTTACTGAGCACCAGTGTCTCAGTGGTCTCAGTAGGCAATGGGGTAAAATCCCTTTGCAGACCCTCTTTCAGCCTTCATGAGCCCAAGTTTCAGCAGGGACAAAAGCTGTCATGTACACACTGTGGAGGGGATGGTTTCACCAGGCACTTGGGGGGTCCCAGGACAACTGTGAAAGTAGACACCTTGACACCTGACAAGCTGCAGCCTCAGATCTCTGCTTCCACTCCCCCAGCGGGAAAAACACTTTTCCTTGGAAAAGATCTCCTTGCCAATGCACCACCAAGAGCCCTCCAAAAGGCAACTTTCACAAGGGCAACATGTTTCCTGATGGTCACTTCACCAGGTTCATGGTCTTTGGAGATTCTCAGCCTGCCAGGTTAGCCTGGGCAGTCACTGGAATGCCTCAGAGCAATGATTTTGCCAAGCAGCTCCGAGTGTAACAGTGGCTCCAGACCAGAGCCCTTCCCCATGTGAGCAGTCACATTTTCACCAGGAAGGCTGCTTTCAGTGCAAGGAAGATGCTGGTCGCCCTTTCAGAAAAGCACTCTCTTTTGGGGCTTTTAGAAATACAGATCTTACCTGCCTTTTACACTCCTTTAAAGAACAAGATGCAAAGCGATCTCTTCCCCAATGAATAAAATCATTGAATTGAGAAAGAAAATGTACCAGGTGGCTCCTACTCTTTCCCGCCTTAAAAAAAAAAAAAAAAGGAAGAAGAAGAAAAGAAAGTAAGAAAAAGATTTTGAGCTTCAAAGGCTGTCTGATTTGCTTTGAATAATATAAAATGATGATGGAGGGGAAAAAGAGAATATTAAACTCAAGGCTGTAAAAGCTCTGCACTCAGGCTGAGCCACTGAAAAAGATCCACGTACACTTTTCATGAAATAAGTGCAATGATCTCTCCTTGTCTCTGTAATAGCTGGGGGATCAGCAGCAATGCAAACCTGGGCCCAAACATGGCCTGGGTAACAAAAGCTGGGGTGCTTCTTCCCTGGAGATGTTTCTCCCCTTGATACATCCAAATGCCTCATACCTCACTGTGGGTTTCTCCACCAGACTCCCCTGTGTGCACCCATCCTGGGCCAGAGCTCCCAGAAAAGAGAGGCAGGAAAGAAGGACAGGAGGGACACGCAGAATGAGAGGGAAAAATGAACTAAAGAGTATTTTCTTCTGAGCTCCCCCAAGAAAATTAGCGTGAAGCTGGAAGGAGCTGATTGCTGTCAAGGCCTGCCAGAGCCCAGATAGCCAGCTGCAGTCCCCAGGCACAAATGTGATAATAGCCAACAAGCTAAAATCATTAACAGTAACGATTACCTCTGGAAAGACCCCAACACCTAGGAGGAAAAACCAGTGACAGGAGAGGGAGAAAAAAAAATTAAAAGAGAGAAATTGTAATTTCCTCTTAGCATTTCTGCACTCTGTTTTCCATAACCCTCTGATCCCAATAAAGACTGCCTCACCTAGCTATGGCTCAGTCTGGCTTTCCCCAGCTGGACTCCAGTGATCAGTCCTTCTCCCTCTATTTGCTGGTGGGAGAGCAGAGGGAATGAGGGTGAGGGAGGAGAGGCAAATACTTGGTGACAATAGCCCTCACCTTTAGCTGGATGGGTAGCTCCTATGGATGTTAACTACTACAAAAAAAAAAAAAAGGATCTTTGTAGCTTTGTTTGGATGAGCCAAGCCCATGTGATGAACATCTGGGGTGTCCCTACAGCCCATGGCACGTGACACAGAAGGAGAGAAAAAATCCATTTCTCAAGCAGATCTCTGAAGTGCCAGAGACAAAAGCAGTACTGGAGTGGTCTGTTCTGGGACCAGTCTGGATCAACTTCTTCAACAACAACTTGGAGAGAATTTGCAAGTGATGCCAGAATTAGGGGACTACTCTGAGCTATGCTCAGAGACAAGTTTGGGATGGATATAAGAAAAAGATTCTTCCCCAGGAAGACAGTGAAGCATTGGAAAAGCTGCCCAGACAGCTTATCCATCCACGAGCCTATGGCATGGCCACTCTTGAAGGTTTAACAGAACCATCAAGATAAAGCCCTGAGCACCCTGGTCTCCTCTCACAGCTGGCCCTGCCTTTAGGAAGGCTCACCAGAGACCTCCTGAGGTCCCTGCCAACCTGAATCATCCTGTGATCCAAATCAGACACCAATGCCTCTGCTCTCTGGTCACACAGCCAGCTTCACCACCCTTGCCCTGCCAGCATATCTCTGTCTATTCCAGCCCCCTAATACTCCTGGGAATGGCTCTTTCCTCTGAGGAATTTTCTGTGACAATCAGAATTGGAAAGCAGGCCATAATGAGTCTGTGTGCTCTGTGTAAAAATGAAACATTTTCAGCTAAGCCCCTTGACTGCAAGGCCCCTTAAATCTTTGGCAATTCACATCCCAGTCCCCAAACCTGAGAAAATTTCTTCTTGCTTCTCAACTCCTCGCCTTATCCAGGCAATTTCTGTTTTTCTAACCTCCTCTCAAAGCAAACTCCACGTGAGCAGCCCTTGCAGTTGATTCTGCTTCTGCATGGAAGGAAAATAACATCAGCTTTTAACAGTAAAAACAACAGATTTTGGCTCTAGTTGTCTTTGTGAGAACATTGGATTCATGTGTAGGATTTTATCTTGGTACAGCCCCATGTGCCAAGCAGGTATATCCCATTTCAGGGGTAGGTGATGGGAAATGGGAAAATTATGAATTTGCCCCTGAAGAATATGGCCCAGACCACACCCTGCCCAGGACAGTGCTAATATTAGAGGGAGAGGAGTACATTCACCCTAAAAATCCCCAGTATAATGCCAGGCTACATTCACCATGTTCTCTCTGGACTCATTTGCCTTTTCACAAACAATTCTCTGCAGAGCCGTGGCTGACATTCAGGAAAGAGCAACGAAGTGGAGCACCAGGAGCTTTCTGCACCAGCCAGTGAGCCCATTGCTAAGCTGCTTTGTGCAGAAGTTGTAGAAATCACATCCCATGCTGACGCTCACCTTCTTGGGGAGCTGGCGGGGAGGACCACATTCCTTTCCAAAGATTGTCAGGGCTCAGAGAAGCATTTAGCAAAGCCACACTGAACCTGTTCAGATGCAGCTGGAGTTTGTAAAATAGGGAACTCTTCTTCCAAAATTAATTCCTGGCTTTGGATTTCTCTGATGTAAAGAGTTTAATTTTCCAGCTCAGAAAACTCTGTGCTGCTCCTTTAGTGAAGGGATAGGAAGGTCCCCAGCCTCCCTGGCCTGACCAGCAAAAACACAAATTCTCAGGCTGTTCCTGAGAAGTTTCCTCCTGCACCTCTTCTTACCCACAGGATATCCTCACGTGTCCTTCAGCCCCAGGCTCAGTGTTATGGTGGGAGAACACTGCACCAGCCCAACAGCACTGACCCAGGAGAGGCTGTGTGTTTATCCTCAGGCCTGTGTGAGAGCAGGCAGTGACCCGTGGGGTTCGTTCAAGCTCCCACAGGACCTGCTAAAGGACCTTTAGCAAAAAGCTCTGGATAACTGGCACGTCAGGCTGTCCTTAGCACCTCCAGCCCTTCAAAGAACTTGTCAGTGCAGCACCCCCCACTCAGGGGTGTCAGAGACCCTGCCAGACCCCACCATCTGCACAGCTCCCCAGTGGCCTTGGCATGTCCTACCTTGGCTGCCCTAGCTCTCCAAAGGACCACAAAGGCTGGCCCAGACCTCTTCCTGGCATTTTCTAGGGTAGGGGGTATTTAGGCAGTTCTTCTGCACGTCCTGTGCCTTGCACTGCGTGATGGGATATCAGGAGACACGCAGGTGGGTTTTGGTGTGGCACAGTGGGAATCTGCCCTTTCCCAGCTGGACTTTACATTGAGGCCCACTGGAACATTCATGCCATGGGTGGATCTTGAGCTCTGAGCCACAGGATGCTCCTCAGACACCCCACTCGAGAATTTAACAGCTTTATTTGGATATGGAAAATCCCATATGAATACACACTGGCACAAAGCTTGAAGGAACAACTTCATGAGCTTCCCCTACTCTCACTATACTCTGAACCCCTCTGCTGTAGGAAAGTGACTTGGCCAGTTCTCCTCTTGAAAAGAAGTGCCCACTAATACTTAGAGAGTGTCTCCAAGACACTGAGAGAAAATCATGTCAGATCCCCAGCTGGAAAAATCAGAAAGGAGGGAAAGAAAAAGATAAAAGTAAAGACAAAACTTCTTACACCCTGAAATGGGAACTAGAAGGTGGAGAAATCCCATGTGAAGGACTCCATTCAGAAATCCTGGCAGAGTTTCAGACATCAGGCTTCACAGCCAAGTAACTGATGGCAGAGATAAGAAAAAGAAACTGTCAGAAGTGTACATAGTGCACACACCACCTTGGTATCTAATTAGCTAAAGAAGTCTGAGTCTTTACTCAAAAGTAAAATTTTTCCCAATGTACACAAAAGCTGATTAAACTTTAACCCCTCCCCAAAAATTAACAAAGAGACCCCAGTCAAAGTGATATGCTACAAAACTTGGCCAAACAGAAGTTTTGGAGCTCTTATCTCCAGTTTACCTTCTCTATTGAGATTTCCCATCCTTGATTAATGACTTGGATTTTTTTTTTTTTAAATGAGTATGTCTGTTACAAAACCTCTGAAAGCTCCATGGTGTCACTGGACTCTGAACAGACCAAGACTGATTGTCTCTTTTTATAGATCAACCTGCATCTTACACACATTCTGTCCCCTCACAAAACACCTAGGAAGGTGGATATTCCCAGTGTGATCACAGCCAGTCTTAACATCCCAGGGTTTGTCTATACTAGGTCATTTAGTCTGCATTAAATATATGAAAAAAGGACTGGTCACACCACACCAGCATCTCCTCAGGCACTTCTATCTGATGTCAAAGAGGTCTCTCATCTCTTTTGCTTAATTGAAGGGGTCTTACTTCAACTCATCTTAATTCTGAGTGTTGAACCAGAGTCTTGATTCAGTTTAATTAATCCCCTTTAAAAATGAATTTGAGTTAATTTTCCCGTGGGTATCAAAGCAGAGAGGTGCCCAGAAATCACTACGTGACTTAATGTTTAGAATGAGATGGAACTCTTTCAGGGTGAACTACTAAACCTCACCTGAAGATTTCATTTTCCTTATTACTGGAGATTGGAGGAAATTTTTTAACTCAGAAAGCAATTACGGGCAGTGCTGCCATGCCCATGTTTTGATCATAAGTTTGATGAAGTGGAAAGGTCACAGCTCTTGAAGTCAAGTGCTAGGATGATATTCCCACGTGCCACATAAGTTTATAACTGAAAAAACATTGGAAAAAGCTTTGAAGCGTAATAATAAAAGCAAAAACAAGACCTCAAATGCATTAGTATTTTTCCAAATCACGCTTTTTTTTTTTATACTTGTGGTTGGCAGTGTAACATCCAACAGCATCTGCAAAACACTAAGTACTATTTGAACAGACCAAATGCTTAGGAGGGGAGCCAGAAAAATGTTCATAGCAAAATTTACCAGCCCTTAAATTTAATTACAAATCCAGAACTAAAACTGTGTTCAATGAAAATTTCACTGTGGTGAGTGCAGTAGAGATGGGCCTGAGCCAAGAGGGAGCAAAGAAGCCAATCCAGACCTCAGGAGCCTGGACATCGTTCTGAACTTCACAACTGTGGAACAGGGATGAAAGACCTGGACCTGAGCACCATTCAGCTTGGAGAATTCAAAATCTCTGTCCATTGCCATGGTTAGCCAAAGAGCGTTTTCAGAGCCAAGGGACACAGGTGCCCCACCTGCTCCACCTCCTCCCAGGGGTGTCACCTCCAGCTCCAATGGGGATTGCCAGGGACTCTGCAAATTTGAAGTCCAGCAGTGCCACGTGCACAGAGTGGGCAGACAAATGAGATCTGACACATACCAACAAATGCACACTGACAAACTTCTTTGAAGCAGTCCCAGCCAACAAAAAATCTGGTCTTTCCTGGCTCTTTCTTTTTCCATCTCTCCAGTACCTGCCCACCTTCCAGTGGTCAAATACACAAGGCTTTCAGGGACTTTGAGGAGATTGGGGTTTTTTTTATTTCTCCCTCCACCAGATCTCATGGAGGTTTGGCTGCTCAGTGTCTCTGTCCAGGGAAATTGAAAGAAGAAAATGAAAAAGCAGAGGCTGGCCCCTGTGCCCATGGCAGCTGATGGGCCTCAGCTGTGGATAGTACTGGGCAGTGGTCACGTGCAGCCCTGTGGTGCAGAAATTCTGTGTTACACAATAGATGCTCTTGTAGCTCTGCAATACTGTCTACATTTATTAAGTGAAATCACTGCCTGTTTTCTGCAGCATTAAAAGTGAGCTGGAGTACAATATATTTATTGATTGCTACTAAACACACCCTGGGCCTCCCTCCAGCTTGCTCTCTCCTGTTTATTCAAGCAGAGCTCAAAGCACAGACACACACCTGCATCCCCAGGACAGGCTGTGCCCTCTCCGTGGAACAGGGACACAGAACTGCTGCCCCAGCCGCTGTGTTTCACCTCTCAGCAGTGATGCACTCCCACATGCAGGGGAGTTGAAATCACCAGGAGTGAGAGGGAGTGACCAGCTGGTGATGGGACCACTGGGCAGGCAGGGCACAGCTACCAGAACTGGCAGGAGGAAGAAACGGGTGTTGGGCTTCTGGGATTGAAAGGAGAAGCACAGGTGAGGAGGAGGCTGATGGAGGCATCTCCACAGCTTTCCCTGGGCTGGGTGTCAGGAGGAGCAAGAGTCCTGCAGCAGGAACAGATGCCAGAAAGGACACCCCAGCACTGCACAGGATAGTGGGGATGCAGCAGAGAAGGCCAGGCTCGGGCACAGCCCATAAGACAGAGAGTTCCACTTTGTTACTACTCCTTGACACCCTGGGGACCCACGGCAGAGAAATGAGCCCCTGGATTTATCCCCCTTTTCCAATTAGCCTCATTTCCCCTCCTCCTCTCCCTCCACCCTGCTGGAATCAATCCTTGTCCTGGCATTTTAAAGGGCAATGTGCACGTTTTATGGCTGTCCCCTATAAAATCATTCTACATGATAACACATCCAGCCCTTTATTAGGGACGTTTGGCAAGTTTATTAGCCAGACATTTTTCTGCACTGACAGATGAGGTCCTGCCACCACTTCTCTGAGCGCGAGAGTCCCTCCCCCGTCTCCTCCTCCCCTTTCCCGAGCTGTCCAACCCAGCGATGCCAGGAGCCCACAGATACCCTCAGCGCACCAGCAGCCCCCTCCCCGGGAAGCTGAAGTCCTCAGTGTCCTACACCTCACCTGCAGCCAGGTGAGGAGCAGCAGGACTATCCCCTTCCCCCAGGAGCTAGCAGCATTTATTTACCCTCTGCTACCGCCACACCCACGAATGACCTATTAACCCTTCATAGCCAGGAAAGTGCTCTTGGCTGTGTGCACAGGCATCCAGAGGGGCAGACTTTCACATCACGGCAGGACAGCTCCTCAAGCCTCCACGGTAAGGCTGTGCCTTGAGGAGCTGGAAGGTTTTTAGGTATCTCGGGGGGTAACTGCTCTTATGAGGCATCAGGAAACCAATTGGCCTTTGTAGTTTGGGCACTGCGATGCTTTGCCCTGATCCTAAGGTCACCACAAACATGAGACCTCATTTCTGCAGCACTCTATGATGAGATGAAGCTGGGGCACAAGTCCAGCAGATGTTACATGGGGCACAGGAGCTCTGCTTCCCAAAAAAGCCAGAACTGTGCTGCCAAAGTGGGTTTGTCTCAGCCCTCGGATGCTGACACCATCCAGGCTGTGTCTGTGCCAGCTCCTCCTCCCTGTGAAGCTCGGAGGACTTGATGTAAAGCCAGCTGCAAGTTTTATTGTCCTGTGCTCACAGCTGTCCATGTGTGTAACAGTGAGCAAAAGGGTCAGCAGGGGTTTAATGGGGGGTCAGGGATTAAGAACAGAGACTGAAATTTATCTGAGTAGTTACCTGGTGCCTCCTTGCCACACTCCAGGGCCTCTGGCCACCGCTGAGGGATCTGCTCCTGCCCACCAGCACAGCCAGAGGGCATGAGTCCCTGGGATAAGGGAGCAAACAATCTCTGGCTCAGGTCACATCCCAGATAGGCCGCTGTTGGGCAGTCACCCTCCCAGGCCATGGCAGATGGTCCTTTCAGGTGCTTTGCTGCACATTAAAATGGGAAGCAAATGCAAGGTCATGCTGTGATTGCCACCCTGCAGGGAGCCTCCCAGCCAGCTGTGGTTTCACTCACTGATCTTGACCCATTGCTGCTGTTTAACCCTGGGCAGGGCCACCGGCAGCAGTGGTGGGCTCCCTGCACCTTCCAGCCCCCCTGCCCCGTGTTGGTTCACATGTCACATTCCCAGGCTGTGTTATTCTTAAGTGCTGTAAATCTCTCACTATTATTCTCCCACTTGATATAGTGAGCTGTGTCATTTTGAAAGGAAATACATAACAGTATATTAAAGAAATCATGGATCTCCTCATTCATGTTTAAAACAAATTTATTACAATGTAAGAAACCCTGAATAGCATGAATTTATTATAATGATTTAAGACTCCTGGCACTTGAGTTAAAAATGTCTCTCAATAAATAACTTTCCCTTGAAAACACAGCAAATTAATATAGTTTACCATTTCCAAAGTTATATAAATCCAAGAGGCTTAAATCAGCAGTACACTCGGTAAGATTACTGTTGCTCAGCCACAGACTGGTATCACAGCTCAGAGGGATGGAAAAATCGGTGAAAAATGAATGGCTTTTTTTTTTTTTTTTTCTTTTCTTGGTCACCTTTCTCTCCTTTCCACCACCCTAGGCTATGTCTGCTCTGTGAAAGTCAGACTAATGTGAAACGGATGACAGCAGCTGTGGCCTTTGCACACAGGTATCATTAAAACAGAGCGGCTACTCCGCCACCAGACTCAACAAGCACCACTCTGATATTTCCCCAAAGTGCCTCCAACCCACACAGCCCTGCTGCTTTCCATAGCAGTGTTTTAATTTGACTGCAACCCAGGAGCTAAGATGTCTCCAGCTTGCCTGCCTCCCATCCTGGTCTCTCCCAGGTTTGGAGCAAACATGGGGCTCTAAAAAACTGCCTGGACACTGACCCTGGCCCCAGTGCAGGAACACACTTGGATGAACTAGGAAGGGAAGCAAAGCCCCACACCTGGCTGCAGCCATCAGTGGGACTGGCAGGCTTTTGCCTGGCCCAGAACTCGCTCCAAGAGCTGTGTGTGGAGCTCAGCAGCTGTTGGGGACAACAGCCTGTGCACATCTGTGCATCCTGGGGAGCAGTGGTTTTGCTCAGCTGCGTGTACAGCTGGGTGTCAGCTCACAGAGAAAATTTCTCACATCTTCTCCCTCCCCATGGACCTTCTTTCTCCACAGGCCACCCTCCAGGCAGCAGAAAGAGCTCGGCATCAACAGCTGAACAACCAGGCAGCCCCTTTCCTCAGCAAAGTTTTCTATGGCTTTTTACCTTATGAAGGCCTAATTTTTTTCTCTTTACTGTCAGCATGTCAATTTTTTTCCACAACATGGGTAATGACTACTTTTTTAAACAAAGTACAGCACCAGTGACATCCTGACAGTGCCAATACAGCCAGAGTACACCCACCTGAGCTTTTCAACACAGGAAGTTAGAGCTGTTAAGAGTCAGATTGACAGCCTTGGTAAATTCAAGTCCTCTGTTCAGCAGACGACAAGGAGTTATTAGAAGCAGACAAGGCTTTCAGGTCATCCAGTCCATCTCCCACCCCACCTTTTAATTGTCTCTCTCACCCATGCTATAAATATCTGACTCTCCTCATCTTGTTTCCTCATTATGTCAATTATAGCAGTCCCTGATCATTTTTATTACTCCTCACTGCGATCTCTCCAATCTGCCAGTAAGCTCTCTGGTAATGAGATCCCTTCGCTAAAGGCATAAGTGCAAATAGAGGGGCACCAGCTCCACTGACAAGGAGCCATTTCCTCTGCAATTCAGAGGTGTCATTGCCTCCCCACCTGCAGCTCAAAAGTCTTCTCGTCTGTTTTTGTTGCTATCACTGCGTTGTGCATTGTTCACTCTTCTCCTTCTGAGAGTTTGTGTTGTCTGGGTCTCCCCCATCCCATCAAGAACTTGTCTGGCAGATTGTTATCAAGGTGTGTGAGTTCACAGGTACTGCACTCACAAGTTCATGCTCCGTCCCAAACTGAGTCCTGTAATATTTTTCTTTCCTGCTTGGTATTCTCCTTCACGTTATTCTTTCCCCCTCAACTCTTCTAAATTTACCAGGGTCTCCCGGTTTCACTTCTTACAGAATTCCTGCTTCAAGAAACAGAACCATGATCTATAATGCAGCCAGATCTGGTACTCAGCCCAACACGTCCAAAAAAAAAAAAAAAAAACCAAAAAAAAAAAACACCAAAAAAAAAAACAAAACAAAACAAAAAACCCAAAGCTTCTGAAAGTGGCAAAAAGGAAAGGCAGTGAAGAAATGAGGCCACACTGTCACCATTTTACATCAGCAGCACTGGAACTGGGTATCCTGCTCTAGTGTAAACCTTTCAAGATGCATAAATGCTAGAGAAAGTTCAGAAACAGGACCTTCAAATCATCCAGGGGCTGAAAAAGACATTAGGACACAAAGCATAAAGGATGCCATCTCAACAAAGAGCAGGCTCAACTAGGAGTTTATCACTGCCTTTGGGGTACTCAGTCTGGCAACATGGCAACTTTGTAATTCTTTTTCTAGAGGCACAACAAAGTCCAGCACCTGGAAATTCAGGTAGATAACCTCAACCTCAAAATAAGGCAGTTTTGTAGCAGCAAGAATAATTGCATGGAAGATTTTGACAAGGCACTTTTAAAATTTCAATGCAACTTTCTCTGAGTCATCTCTAATTCAAGAATGAACTACATTTTGTGTCTGTGAATTCATCTTGTCCTTTCCTTCATTATCAGGTGTAGGAGAGGAGTTCCCACTCTGTTCTTAATGCTCACAATACTCAACACTTTGTGTTTGGGCAAGTGCTTTAATCAAACCTAGGCTTCAAGGTTTTAATGTAGTTGCCAGTAAGCAGCCAGGAAATACACCTTTTATCAGCTTTTCACTTTCCTCTTGTCTGCAGACTGGAGACCACAAAGAATAAACTCACACTGGTTATTGCATGATCTGAGTGAAAATTATTTTGTTTTACGTAGTCAGGATGAATCAAGGAAACTAGGCTCTCACTGCAGCTCATGGAATTAGGTCATCTGCTGGGACCACCTGGGTGTCTCTCACCTCCCCTCTTAGTGACAACTGAGTTTCTCCAGTTTAGCTCCCCAGTGCCTGAAATGACCCCTTCAAGCCTCAAAATACATGAAGCCTGAGAGCTTCAGCTTCTGTTCAATAGGAATGTCTGGTCCATATGTTTCTGCCCTCACAGATTACAGTACACAGACATAGCTTGGTGGATACCTCCAGTGCCTTTTGCTGTGGGCACTGATATAGGCTGCAGCCCCTCTGAGATGTGGTGCTAAACACAGTTCAGCACAGAACCCACAGCATGCTGTGGAGGGAGGCAAATTGGTTCCCCAAAGCTGGGAAACAAATCCAGTTCCCCCCCCCAGCCCATCCTTTTCCTGCAGCTTCTTCCACCACCTATTAACAAATCCAGGAGTCCTCAGGCATCAACACTGGCCAGGCCAAGTTGGGTTTCTTGCTGGTTTTTACCTGACTTCTGCTTTCAAACACCCTAGTCAGGGATCACCGTGAAACCTCCACTACACAGCTATGCCACAGATGCTCAAGCTAGATGTCTCTCAGCTACATGGAGTCACAATATTGTAAAACATTTATTGTTGATGTGAGCAGACAAGCCTTCCAATGATGCAGGGAGCAGGTCTGGATTGGGAGAGGCATTTTCCAGAGGAGAGCCACCCAGTCAGAGCAGACTACATTGCTTCTGCTGATTTAAATCACCTCATTCAATATTCTGTGTTGTCTTATGTAGCATGCAGTTATGTAAATTTATAAATCATACACTAATTAGCACACAATTTCATAAATTTAGTAACAGTGAAAAAGGAGGTTTCTAACTAACCAGGCTGTGCTCTCTCCCCCACAGATGGTAGAAATTCAAACACAGCCTGGAGGTCGTATTTGAGAAAATCTCTGCTGCAACTTCTAGAGTTTAACCCCAGGCTCACATGCACTTTCAAGGGCTGTCTTTTGGATATCTCAGGCTCAATCTCTCTGAAGTGCAGCTTAGCTCTTTTCTCTCTGTCCTTAACACCAAACCTCCACAGCTCATTGTATCACTGCAAATTTTATTCTGTTTATTCTGATTCTTGCTCTCCAGTCTCCTATCTATTCTTCAGCCATGTAAGTCATCATCCCTTGCAAGCAATTAAGTTCAGTCCATGCCCAGGGTTATATCTGGGTTCTGCACAATTGCTCTCCATGTGCTCTGGCCTCCCTGTCCAGCTGCTCTAAAGGGGAGATGCTAAAGTTAGGAGAATGTAATTTCCTTCTTTCCCTCATTCACCAAGCATGCCTTGGACAGTAGCTTCTGAAATGCAGGAACATGATTTGGAAAAGGTTGTGGAGTCATAAGGCAAGGCTCTTGTGGGAACCAGTGTTTGAAAACATTTCTCACTTTAAGATACAAGCACACAATTGTCCTTCACCAGCTTATTCTAGTTTAACAATTCATCCCTGCCCTCTGGCTCACTCCCACTTCATTTTCACCTTTGGTACAGTTATCTGCTTTGCGTCTTTGTCCTTTCTTGCCTTCACCTCCATCCTTTCTTCCTTACTCTTTAATTCACTTTTTTTGTCCCAAATCATGGTGCTGGCTCTCCAATTCTCTTATTTTGAAACGTCTCTTACTTCATACTCCAAAGGAGACCTTTCTCCTTCTCACAGTAACACCCATGTCCTGGAGAGGAAGAGAAGGCTTAAAACAAGTTCTTAATGTATCTTAGCAAACTAGAGACTCACAACATAATATGATGTGATGCTGTGGGAAGTGGAACACATTGTCAATAGCAGTACTGACATCTGAACTGGACAAAAATCACAAGATAAGCAAAATAAAAGTCTGGAAGAATAAATTAAACCCCCAGATAATTTATTTGATTAAGACCTCACATACACATATAAATACGTGCTCGAGATGGGATTCAACAGCAAGACTGGAAAGGCTAGAAATGAAAAGGGTTTGATTATTACAGGTCTGTGATGTGCAAGGTGCACAAAAGCAGTAACTACACAAACAGTCAGCAAATGTGTGTGCACAAACCACGTGGGAAGGACACAAACTGAAGGCGTGGTAGAAGCCTTCGCAGCAGTCATGTTATTCCACAAAGCTTCATGGAAAACACAGCCTGATGTGTAGCTGAAGGATATTCACTGGGAACACTCTGGAAAAACAGTCTATGCTGGACCAACTCCCCAGCAGCAGCTCCCAATATAGAAGCTCAAACTTAAAAGGACACTGTCACATCATTGCTTTTGCTAGTTTAATTTTTGCATTTCCTCTACTGTTTTAGCAGATGGAAAACAATTCCCCTCCCAGTACCAACTACTGATTTTGTCCTTTCCTATTTGACAATCATTGATTTTTTTTTCTAAGGCTATAAATGTTTTAATAACTTCAACTTTGTAGTGCCTCATGGCAAAATATCTTTGCTTGCACTGACTGCTAAACACTATTCCTAATGTACTGCTGATAACTACAGCAAGAGCCAGCATTATAAAAAATTACCTTCCACAGGGTCTGTGAAATTAATAGCTTTTGTTTCTTTTGTCCACATCTCATAGAGAGTTAAAGCATACAGCTCTTCACTCATCAGGCATTTCAACCCTCCTTTACTAGAAAATGATTCACAAAGGTGTGCCCCCTGTGTAGGTCTGACTGACAGACAGCACCTTCAGCACAGAGCCCACAACCCTGACAATGTCCTTTTAAAAAGAGCTACAATCAAAAAATACAGATTCCAGCCAAAAGTCACCTTCAGAATTAGAATTTTTAAAGTGATCATAAGGTATCCCAAAGCAGTTAAATATTGGCACCCACAAAAGAATCAAAGAACAGAATGCTACCATGGAGTGTTCTCAACACAAAGGCACCTTTCAAGAAATATACTTGTATTTTTTGCTGTTTTGAAAGGTCAGTTAGCATTTATCAGAAAAGGCAATTAAAGTTTCAGTCAAACTGGAAAAGAGACAAGAAGCAATTGGACTGAAATCAGAGAACTGTTTCTCTATAAATGCCAACGCTTGAAAAAAAACATCAACAAAGCTAAAAAAACACCATGAAACAACCCGAAACTCTAAGATCTATGTGACGGTTATCCCCAAATTTCCTGCTGGTCCTTGTACATTTTTCTCTTCTTTCTCCTCCTTTTTCCTGCCCTCTTTAAGCAGCAGACTACTCAGCCAACAGAATAAGAAAACTTATGTTCCCACCTGCTCTACTCGGGCCAGGGCACAGAATACATCTTTGGGGCTCTTAGCAGAAACCTGGGCCTTCACAGGCTCAGGGAGTAGAACAAGAGGGACATTCAACAGCAGATGGACATATTCCAGAAAACTGTAATACCTCACTAAAAGCAGGACAGACCACACAGGGACTTTCCACAGCAGTAATTTTCTGGTCTAGCAAAGCTGCCTTCCTCCTTTAAACTCCTCCAAGCAGCTTTTAAAATTCAGCTGGGATGCACAGAAAGGATATCACCTAATTTGTGATTAAGACTGGGCCTGAATGAGGCAGCCCAGAGTAACCCGAGGTTCTTCTTCCCCTTCACTCTCCTTTTGTTTCACTGACAGAGCACGGTGCTGCCAGGGGCTGCGGTGCTCTTGGTGCTCTCGTCTGAGATCCAGCTCGCAGAGCATCACGCATTGCACAGGAGCAGCGTGGGGAGGAGGCAGCAGCCATCCCCCAAGCATCAGTACAGCAACTCAACCCAGCCATTAAGATAAGCAGGGTTGCCTAAAGAGACTGTCTGAAAAGCAGTACTGGCCCATGAAGTGGTGTTTGGGAGCAAATGGCCTAGAACTTGCCCGTACTGGATCAATTCTACCTTTCCCTTGCTGCAATTTTACTGTGCAAAATGAGTATTTTAGTCTCATATTTCTAGGAACACATGCCGGTGGCTACTGTTACAATAAAATATGAACGCTGCATTGTGGAGAAAATGACCATTAATCCTGTAATGTGCAGTCATTTTTACCAATTCGGCACATTTCTTTAAATAACCAAGTACATGCAGTAGATGGAAATGCATTTAAATAAACTGAAATAGATACAGCATGAATAATTAAAGCTGGCAGGAAAGTGTGTATTGTGAGCTGCTAGTGGAAATAATTACTGATCTGTCTTATTTACAATGGAGCCTGGATGCAGGATCAAAATAGTGCAAGTTAGTGAAAATGTCTTAAGACTGCTCTTATACTAGCACTACTATGTATTTCATCTTGAGAAGTACATCAAATCGGTTTTGGATCTCTACGATGTCTGACTCTGTTCTGCTATTTCAGGGTTACATTACCCAGCACATAAACTCTGTCAAATAGCACTGATTTAAAGAGAAATATAATTCAAACCTGTGCCTAGTACATCAACCTGCAACATCATCTATTAACATTATCAGACACTGTACAGTTGAGCTTACAATATATCCCCTAAAAACTCAGCGTGTTAAATATCAGAATGTTGAAGGAAAAAGTAGATCATAAAATCAGTGAAAAAGTACTAAAGTGCTTGTACCTTTATAATATGCCAGGTTTTAAACAGACTTGTTTAATTAGAAAATAATCTACTTTGAACATGCTGGTTGTTGAATGTTAGGCAGTTCTTGCAAACTGCTTTAGAGCCAAAAAAATCAATAATGAAATATACTTCCGATATAAGGCTGGCAAAACTGTGACTTCAATGTATTAGAAAATGTTGTAGATTTTAAAAAATGCTATTTTAAATTGATTACTTGGCACATGAAAGGTTTAGGAAAAAACACTTTCTGATTGGCGTACCCCAACAATATACTTGCATCATGATCACTAAATACAAAATGAACCTGGATGCTAATTAGCTATGTTTTAGAAGGGGGAAAACAAGCAGTGATCACTCAAATAATTTAAGAGTAGCTGTAGACCAAGGAGTTGTGTCAAATGAAGAAGATCTCCTCGAGGAGCCGACTCTCCTCCAGCTCATCTGCTCTGCCCCTGGGGCCACAGGGGGTCTGGCACCAAGAGGACAGCCTGTGGCTCACACAGCAGGGCGTGTGCGTTTTGCTCCTGTCACAAGGTTCTTGGCAGAGGCGTCCTGGAGCTGATATTGGGTTCATAGCTTCCACCAGGTCAAGAAGAGAGGCTTCGTACCTACAGAAACACACCGAGAAAACAGAGCTCTGTTAAGATCACAGCACCATGGAGGAACTGAATCCAGTTTTCCTGCCTCCATAAATCAGACTAGACCTAGATTTGTTTGACAGGGCCCACCGGCACAGAACGAATTTTGCTGTATGGACTCCTGTCAGTAATGACAACATAGAGGTACTGAAAAAGAGGCAAGCAAAGCACGGGTGCTCAGGTTGTTTTAGGCTATTTCATCAGCTTTTCCATTTGAGGTGTGTAATGTCTTAGTTGCACTCTGGAGACTGAACACAGACCTCAGAGAGATGACAGCCAAATACACCAGACAAGGCAGACCCACGCCAGTAATGGTAAAGTGACTTATACACATGCTGCACTCTTTCTTTTTTTTTTTTTNACACTTGATTTAGTTTCTCAGGGATTTGAAAACAGCAGGAGACTTTATTATTATTGCCACAAACTACATGTGCTTCCTGTAAATCTTTGTGTACTATATGGAGTCTGTCTGTTGGAAGCACTGAAGGAATAGAATCTAAGCAAGGCAATACGAAATCAACACTTGAGGCACCAAGAGAAAAGGCAAAGGTGCTAAGCATCATTCAGGCTGTCCTTTAAGTGCAAGTACAGACATGGGGGAAGGTTGCAAGCCAATGAGGCACTACAAAGTGATCTGGTGATGCTCATTGAATAATGGCAGGTACTTGAGACAGACACTTTCTATTAATATTCACAGGAGACAAGTCTTGATCTAAATACCAGCACAGGATTGATCATTACAATATATTTCCTCCTGTCTAATTTTAAATGTCTTAAACAATACCATTTCCACTGCTTCCCTAGGGAGCCTGTTCTCCAGCGATCTCTCAGTGATATATAAGCAATATCACTCCAGAGTTGTACCCAAAATTCCCTTTGTTCCCTTCAGTGTTGTTAGCATCAACTTGCCTGATGTTCTCAATGCTGAAGTGATTCACATACTCAAAGACCTTCATGCACAAAATATTATTCACATTATTCACCCAAATGAAACTATCAGCACAGGTGATTGGATCCATAGGGTACCTCTCTTTTAAGCAAACACAGTTCATCTATAGCACAAGGAAACATCTCAAGCTGTTCTCTGCTTTGAGAAAAGCCTGTTTTTACTTTTGTGACTGTAAGAACCTAGGAAGACTAAGCAACTAAGACAGCAGGGAGAGGTTTCTCAACTCAGATGGGATGAAAAATCCTTAAGAACAAATGTCTACAGCAGTTTATGGATGTGAAAGATTAGCAGTGGCCCATGTACCTCCTAAAGGCAGACCTGTGCTGTCCAACAGCCTTGTGCAACTGCAGCAGGTAAAAGGTTTTCCTACCCTGAACTAGCCATGCCATGAAAAACACCCTTCTTTATCTCCACAAGTAAGTGCTACGTCCCATCCATCATCAGAACACTGTCACAGAATCATTTAGACTGGAAAAGACCTCCAAGACCATAGAGTCCAACCTTTGACTGGTCACTGCCCTGCCAACCAGACCAGAGCACTGGGTGCCATGTGTGGTCATTTCCTGAAAGCCATCAGGAATGGTGACTCCACCACCCTCCTGGGAAGCCCATTCCAGTGCTTGACATGACAAGCTACTTTGTCCATGACAAAATAACTCATTGTTACGTCTGAGACACAGAACTACTCCCTCAGCTCAAAGGAGTTAGCAGTGGTACTGATGGGTTAATACCAATGTTAATGGTGACTACTGAAGTTACGCTATAAAAGCTATTTCTTTCAATTTTTATTGTTTCTTCCAATCTGATGGTCAGTGTCATTTCTAATACAGTCTGACTTGACATTACTGCCTCGCAGGGCTCTCTCCTGTTTGACTACAGATTGTTTTATTTTCCTGCAGATGTGCTAGCTATAATCTCACTCACAATCAAAAAGCCAACTTGCAAATTTCTTTTCTACATTTTGAGCTTGTCTACGTGTCTATTATCTGCCTAAGTAGCAAAAAATGATTAGCTCAAAATGAAAGAATACAGCTTTTGTTTCAATTGGATTGGTTCGTGGCTAACCCTAAGCAAACGTGAAGTCTTTTAGCTACCCTAACCAAAAAGTTCAGAAGGACGTGGAGTTTCGGGTAGCCAAACCAGAAAATTTTGGAGAAATCGGTTGTTTGTACTAGCATTCAGAAAGTACCCTTTAAAAACTGAAACTCCTCAAAGATATCTCCAACATTAAATGGAATGAGCTGCACTGATAGCAAGAACTAGCGCACAGATATATGAGACTTTTCACATGGGGAAACTTTAAGACTAGACTCTATATAGAAACACATGTGGTTTGAACCCCAAAGAAACTCAGTTAACACGTACACTGCTTTCATTAGCCACACCTAAAACTTCTTTTTAGATTAATCTAGTCTAGCATACAAATGCTTATCTCCTCTGACGGTAGTGCTATCATAAAATTTCAATTTGTCCAGCAGCCACATGCAATCACAGATTAGGCAGAGGAAACCAAACCAGCCAGTGCACTTACAGCAAATGTGCAGTCCCTAGATTTCAGCAGTACCTTCGAGTTCATTTCTTCTGCAAGTTTATCTAAGTTTTACAGCATTTCTGCTATCAGGAAGGCTAAATGATTTGGCAGATTACAAGCGCAGCAAATAGCAAAGATTATGTAAAAAAACAGGTGTTGTAAATCAGTCTATTTGACACCATAGTTATATATGCAATAAAGTGAATGAACTCTGCTAACAGAGCGCTATCTGATAAAGAGAATGCTCCTTGCAGGTATTTAGTGTTTAATCCCAGGATAATGGTTTGCCCAGTTTGTCTAAGTAACATCAGACAGCATCTGGCTGGAGGCAACAGAGTAGACCTAGAAAGGTTTGAAACTTGCAAAGACAATTTTCTCACCATTTATTTGTAATATTTAAAAAGACACAGTCAGAATGCTTGAATCCTGAAATGCAACTTTCTCTAAAACCAGGGTATGTATTCTTTGCATGACTTGAATAAAAACATAAGTAAAACCAGGCTTCANTACAGGATCAGCTACCCAAGAGTCAGAACATTTCAAACGGGAAAACTGATTTGACAAACTTGGCTTGTGAATAGTGAATGCTCTTTTAAAGGAAACTAATGGCCAAGGGACCCCTTGTACTGTACCTTCTTCCAGAGGAGAAAAAAATCCCAAACATTCTGCAGAAGTACCAGCACTGTACATTAAGCCACATATAGAAATTCCTCATGTATAGATGTTCAACCAAGCAACCAAATGTCCCATCAGTGCTGGTGCTTACGCACATTTTCTTTGATAGGTTTTGCCCTACCAACAGAAGGAAAATGGCATAGGGAACTATCACTTTAAGGATGGTGAAAATTCAGTCTGTCCTCACTTTTTTGGTGCATTTGCCAGTGTGCTGGAAGGTCAGTGGGCAAGGGGAGTGTAACCCAGGTTCTTGTTAATGGATGCCTTGAAGTGGATTAGAATGAAATAGTCACATAGTCCAATGGGTTAAAATATACTCAGGCTCAGTGAGAATGCCCAGGTACCTCCCCTGAATGGGGGGGAACTTTCATTTCTCTGGTGGAAGGCCCCAGAAATGAGTCTGGGGCAACTTAGGGAGTCTTTGATAATTTATGATCCCTTCTCAGAGACTGCCTCTCATTTGAGCCAATAATGCTCTGTCAGATCTTCCCTGGGGGAAGGGGGCAGTTTAACAACTGAGGGAGTTATGTAAGGAAGAGCAATCAGCAGAGCAAGAAGCACCATCTTGCCTTGCAGGATCCAGGCTGTGACAGTTCACCTCTTCTGTCTCATGCAGACTAGCATATGTACACCCAAAAACTCACCTCCTCCCTCGAGAGATGCAAAGCACCCTGGCACCTCCACAAATGGGCAAATGTTATGAGTCATTAATCATTAATAGTCCAGTCCCTCACAGCATCTCCGCAACAGACTGGAAAATAATCTCTTTTTTTGACACTTCCCCCATGTATACTTTTTCATCTAACTTTAATGAGCTTGAAAGTCTGCATGTTTCATCATGGGAGAAGAAAATTTGTAAGGTCTACAAGTCTGAATTAGAAGTCTAACTATTTAGACAGATAAAGTTCGGTGAAAGCAATCTTTTAAAGTCTCCAAAAACTTAATCAGGAGACAGAACACTAAGAACTAGTGTACAAAGCAAAAGGAAGGCAGGGCCATAGGCAAGAGAATAGAGATGAGAGTAGGGAGACTAGACCACAGTGAGCTTTGAAAATCTTCTTTCAGTGAAGAACTTTCACCTTTGGTTTTACTGTAGAACATAAAACTCCATCTACAGCTCACAGAGCAGCACAGAGATGCCCAGTCTAGGGGGCTGGTACAATTGGTATCAAGCTGGTACAGTTGGGTCAGAACAGAACTGTGACCTGCAAAATCCACCCTGGTCAGTCATTGCACAGTGCTGTGAAAGCACTCCTTTCATCTCCTTTGCATTACTAAAACAGACTGCTAGAAATTTGTCTCCTCAGCCACTAAAACCCTTTTGGAAATTTTATTAGAAACTCTCAGCATTGGCTGTTAATTAAATAAGTATCTAGAAGAGTTTATAAACTCTTAATGTAAGAAGAGTTTTGTAGTCTATCACTAAGATAACAGGAAACATCATAAACCATTATGATTCAGAACAGATCATTAACCATTCACACTTTAAAAAGGAAAACAAAAATAAACACAAGATGGCACAGACCCAAATTCCTTTTTCCACAGTTTGTCTTTTTTGCTGCTCATGCAGCAGCAATACAGCTCTCTGAACATCTACAGGTGAATCTTACTTTGTCCCATGTTTCCAAACATGGGAGTGGGAAGGAAGGCTTTCACGTTTTTATGACCAACACACAAATACAGCTGATGCTCTGGGAACCATAAGACCACTTACCCCCAGGATGGTTGGTGAGAAATCACCTGAAACCACTTGGTATTCCTCCTGATAAAACTTACAGGGCAATCAGAGCTCAGACAGTCCCACAATGTACAGTACCTAAAAAAAATGGTCAGATTATGCAAGAGTGATGCACAGAACTTACAACTGTGCAGGATATTAGAAAGAACAGTGCTCTTGAAGGCCTGCTTGCCTCAACTGGCTGAACAGTGATGTTTATTTATTTCGACATTTGGGATATGCCAATGGATTTTTAATGTTTGTCTATTTCCCACTGCCAGTAAAATATATTATATTTCTTACACACTGTTCAATTTTTGAACTACACTATTTTATTTTCATATCATGCAGTCCCATTTAGCTATTAATGCCATTTGTTCCTTCCTGAAAAAAAACAGCACAACTTCAACAAGTTTGATATCTGGAAGAGTGGTAATCTCCTTATGAGGCAAAATAACAAAACTTATTAGAGTCATAAATACTTAGGCAGTAAAATATATGTATATTTCTTTAAACAAGCAGCGTCAGATAATATTTGATCACTATATTCAGAGACATCTTTTCATTTACAGTCTCTGAAAATTTATTCTTCAACCATAAACATGTAGAAAACACATGGAATGTCTCTTTGCAAGGTGATGGCATTTCAACAAAGCATACCAGCAATACAGTTTAGTAGCTGTATAGGCTTACTTTATTTAACTGTATATACCAGAGGAAATAAAAAGGTTTATTTTTATACTACTGCTTATATTTTCAACATAAAGTTCAAAGTGATTTACTAATGTTACATGAATTGCCTTTGAATTACAGTACAGTATTGTGCCTAAGTACAAAGCCTAACACTATTTTGTATTCATAAAACACCACCTGCCCCCGAGCACTTTACAAATGCTAAATACAGCTAAAAACACATTCAAGGGGTAGGGAACAGACCCATTTTACAGAAAATTAAACAGTTTATTGTTATGATAGAGCAAATATCAAATCACTGTTTGACTGGAACAAACAGGGCAAATAAAAGCAGAGAAAAAACAGATGCACATAAGAAGTGGCCTGAGCAGTCAAACTACCTGAAACATGAAGACACCACACTAGTGAAACAACCTGGGGTTATATGGAAGAAACAGCTAATCACCCACATCCAAGCTAACACAAGCTCTACAGGTGAAGGGAAGAACTCAACCCAAATTAAAGAGTCCTAAGCACTTCCTGCCTTCTTTAGTCTGGCATCCACAATTACAGCATAAGGGATGACAGATTATCTCCACGGCTTGTCCTTTCAACATCCATGTACCAACCCACCGTCCATAAATCTGCCTAATTGTTTTTTCAACCTGCAGTTTCCAACACGTCCTGTGACAGCAAGCTCAGGAAGTTCAGTGCTGTTGGTAGACATACTTTTGTTTTCTCAGTCTTTTCCTATCCAAAGTCATTGCTTCTTGGTGTCTCCTTAAACTGCTTCATCCTGCTGAACAGATTAATTGTTCTGTGCACCTTTCCTAGCTTCCACTACAGCTTTCTTGAGAGGCAAAGACCAAGCAGAATCAAAATGTGGGTACAGCAAGACCTATGTATCTACAAGATGTTGAGAAATTCCAGAACGGCTTGAACTCCACAAATCCTAACCACCTGCTCTGAGTTCAATATCATGTAGGCATGGTGTTGATGACTCTTACCCAGGTAAATTACAGTTTCATTCACTCCATTTTGATTTGCCTTTTTGGAGTTGTTTGCTACTGACATATTATTGGACTACCTGAAAGAACTTAATATCAAAACACATGAATTTACTAAGTCACTCAGGAGATTTTGCTGTTCACTTCTCACTCCAGGTCACTGATGGAGAACCAGTCCAGCAATTTCCTGGGGGATTCCTCTGCTAACTCTAAAAAATGAACATTAAGTCACTTTGCTTGCTATCATTTAACCACCAGTAAATCCCTAGAAGGAATTGTCCTCCAATCCTACAGAAACTGGATTTTTTTAGCAACTTTTGGTGTGGAACCTTGGCAAAAGCCTTTTGAAAAGCCATAGAGCTGAGCTGATACCTCAGATTTTTTTTTTTTGCCCACTCCCTGCTCCGTGAGAATAATCCAGATCTTAACCAGCAGGCCCAGGAAACCTGAGATGAATATGTCAATGAACATTAGAGGCTGGTTGGGTAGGAAATGAAAGCTGAGAAAGAGAAGCTGATCTTGCAGTCATTCCCTAAAACGCCACACATCAGGATAAGGGAGCTTGTCTTTCATGTGTGAACTGCACCTTCAATGACCAAAACACACCCTGAGGGGATTTTCCCATGTACTGAATGTCAAGACACCAAAAACTGAAAGAAACTACAACACAGTGAAGAACAAGTCATGAGGCTGAAACATCAAGAGAAGGAACAAGATTAAAATGAGAATTAGAGACAAAGGGACTGTGACAGCCTGAGATTCCCATTTTACTTCCAAGCAGGCTGGAACTCAGAGCAGATACTTCACTGTGGGATACAGTAGGAGGCAAATTTAACAATGTTATATATGTATTTAAACCAAGTCCAGGTGGAGACATACTTCTCACCTGCAACAGGTCTGTATCTTCCAAAAGCATTTCAGAGTTTCTTAGTTCTTAAAGAAGAAGATCAGACTGCAGAATATTTCAAAGCAATTAAAAAAAGATCTGAGCCTTTTATTTAAAATATATCATACAATGTAAAACAGAATATATTTATACAGTGTCCTCAGCAAGAGTCTCCTGGAGTGCTGTAAAACCCACACCCACGTAATAGAGAGCTTACACTATCAGAGACTTTTAGAGAGCTCTCCAAGGCAGTATTCACAGAATCATAACCTAGAGAAGGAAAAGACTTATTAGATCATCCAGCCCTCTCCCTGCTGACAGAACTGCTCCCTACAGTGTGCTTCCTCACATTCGTTGCTAACAATCAGCCTCTCTCTACTCTCCTTGGGAAGCCATTCCACAGCCAAATATATCTCATGCTATCATTACCATTATTACTTATTTATGGGCCACGGTATAACCTAAAGGGCTTTGATCAGGAACAGGGGGACCAACTCTAGTACCACTTGTAAGAGCACTCCTCTCTCCAAAAGAGCACACAGTCAAAAGAGGTAAGCCAAAGCCCAGTGGGAAACATATAACATACCATTAAGAAGAATAGAATAGTATGGGAAGTGTCACAAATGTTCCATGAATTTCTGCTTCAGAGTTTGGTGGGAGGGAAAGGTATGTGTCACGAATAAGAACATCTTTCTGATAGTCACCTAGAGATAAACAAATAGGATTTTCTTCCTCCAGACTTCACCCTATTAGTTATGGCTAAAGATCTGGCACGGTACTGAGAAATCAGTCTTCTTTATTTGATGTAAATACACCTTAAGTATTTAAACAATGTAACATTTTTTCCTTCTGCTCTAGTCTCAGTAAACATTTATCTGAACCATGCGTATTTTAATATTCTCTCATAAATCAATACCTCCAGCATTGCAACAGATTTTGCCACTCTCCTTCCGTCTTTGACAATTTTTTTCCAGTAAGCAATCACCCAGAAATAAGCACCATATCCCCTAGAGGGGCTGTACAGAAACAGAGAGGAGATCGGCTCCCTCCAGCACTCACGCAATGCTTGTCTGTGCGTATTCAGCCCTTCTGCTGCTGCTTCCTTGCTCCACAGGTCTCTCCCTTACCTGTAGGTCTTGCAGAGCAGTGAATTCAATGCCTCGTTTTCTGGGGTTACTAACAATTATCACCAAATCGTGTGGAAAGCAGCATCGGAGATTACAGCTCTTGCACGGGAGAATTTGGAGAGAAGCAATAGAACTGAGTAACAGAATCACACGTCTGCTAACCGAAACATGCTGTGCTTGGCAGTGTTCTGGGATGAGCCTCCCTCCCCAGCATAGTAAACAAGAGCTAAAGGGGACTTGGACTTGAAAGAGGCTCAGGATTTTGGTTTGCCCCGGCCATTTGCATACCAATCAGTGCTCTAAAGGACCCCAGATCCCACAACAGCATCTCAAAAAACTTGCGCCCTACGGTAGGGCTGATAAAGAGATTTTTTTTTTTCCCCAGCTTCCACCCTGGCTTTACCTGTGATAGCATCCAAGCAGCTGTCACTACTGAAACAAGAGTTACTGTTGCTCTCATTCCTCCTTGCTACACAAGCAGGACATTTTCACTTATCTGCTCGTCAGAGACCAACACCTGCTTTCCTCACCTTTCCACACTCCCACGTCAATGCTCCCAAACCAGTTATCCTACCTCCTCAGCTTTCGTTACTTCCCCATTGGTCTCAGACCCCGCTGCCCTGTTACCAACTTGCCAAACATAACTGAAAGTGCTGCTTCATTGTTTTTGTCTCTGTGTGTTTTCAGTAGTTAAATAACAACTAACTAACTAAAGACCAAGAATAAGAAACACCACAGATCATTTTTCAAGGTATGGCTGCAGGCTGCAGCTGAATTGGCATAACTGAGGTTGTAATAATCCTGGAAGAGGGAGGGTGAACGATGGTATGAGTGCGGGGAAGTAAAGAAACCTTTTAAATCAGATCTGCCAGTGACAGAAGAATAATTTAGAATGAAGTTTTTGTACAAAAGAGAGAAATTACAGAACCAGGTAGCTACCACAGAGTTTAACAACCACCTTCTGCAATCACTCTGTTTGTATTGTCCTTCTCTCCCCTCCCACACAGCCGTTTCTGTGTCATCAAGTCTGAAAGCTCTTCAGATCAGAAAATGAACCTTAGTGTATGTACAGCACCTGGGGCCCTGATTCTGCTGTGATATTACATAACAACTTTGCACTTCAGAGCACACTTAGCTTTCATTCCTTTTAAGCACTCTGTCATCACAGCACATCTTCAGCAAGATCTTCACCCTTTATTGTTCTGGGCCAAAACTAAGCTGTCATCATCTTTTCTGCCATACTTCATTCCCCTACATCTGCTGCCTTAACAGCCTTTCTTTTCAATTTTTGACTCTTACAAGTTTGTCCCCAAGCATCCTTCCCCTCAAAGCAAACTCTAACTCAATGAATCATCTTCAAAATTGTGCCTTTTCTTTTATAATGTACTAAAGTCTCTGACAAAGGGTTGCATATATAAGTCACAGTATAATTCTGCACCTCCTCTCTGCCAGTCTCTGTGCTGCTCCTTAGTTTTGATTTCTTTTCCACTTTTCATCTCTTCTTCCTAGCACACTTTTCAGCAAAGCTGAGACTACCTCACCCTACAACTTGGTCGGTATTAAATAACTACAAAACAATTTTAAGGGGTATGGCTTAGGGGAAAAAGAATCCCAGCACATAGAGCTTGCAAAGTCCATCACCATTTACATGGATTAGTAACCTGTCTTTTCACAAGCTCAGTCCAAATTCCCAGCCTGCCAGATAATAAATCAACTTTTTGCTTCAGTTGTACAGTCATTGGGAGATCTGCATAGTTTCAGGTCAAGCATTTATACCCTTTTTATGATTCCAAAGTTTCTTACCTTGTCATTTAGTTACTGAACTGTGAGCTTTCATTGACTTTCTAACCATTGTGGCAAGAACTGCGAGTAGCTGTGCAAGATTTAAAACCTCACTGAGCAGAGGTGCAAAATCAGACTGCAGTAATTTTAAGTATATGTTGGGGTGGAAGCGTGACCCTATGGAAGCCAATGGAAGTTCTGCCACCATTTCACTGGGGTTAGCTTTCTTGTCTGCCATTTCTTGTGCTGGGGTGACTGAGTATTGCAAGCTCTCTATTTTATACCTTGGAAATAAGATGGCTCAGAATGGTTGGAAATAGTTTATTCTACCATTTTATTTTCCTTTCCCCCCCTCTCATCCTGGTTAAATATTTTACATACAGTCAATTGCTGTACCTAAACAGCAATTCTTCTTGTGGTTCTGCATGATCCTTCCTCTCCTGCTTGTCAGCTTAATTTCTTCTGCTGTGGCATGGAGTGTGTAATAGCAAATCTAGCACTCAAATTCTTCTGTTTCTTAATTATCTCTGCCCTGTCAGCTATATCAGTGAAAACAAGTTGGCATTAGACAATTCAGATACAAGTAAACATCAAGTTGTGATAATATAGAGTCCTGCATTACTGTCATTATGGAAAAAGCCGTTTCAGGGAGGCTTAAAAAATTAAATAAGCCCAGCACTTCTAAATGGCCAAAATCCTAAGGATATCTAAATTATTCTTCAATATCTCTTAATCATCTGGGGGAACCATGATCTTATATAATGGCCATTTTAAATGAAAGGTTTGCTGCTCTGCACGGTTACCACTTCATTTCTAATTGTGAATTAAAGTATAATTTAGGGCGGCTGTATGCCAACTTGACTAGAAAAATTTAGACAGTAACTCTGGTTGAAAGAAGGAGGGGAAAAAGCAGTTAGATTTCTTTAAGTAATAGAAAATCACTCACCAAGTCGTACTTTAAAACAAAACACTAGAGCTTTAACTTGACAAACTGACTTGAATTAAACCACAGAAAAAAGTGCTTGCACTGTAAATCTTACAGGGCAGAAGTGATGGTAGGTTATCATTCTGTTTATTAGCATGCACTTTGGAGAGTTCAGGGCAAGTATGGATACGCATTCATTCCATTTTATGCTGCACATTACTGAAAACACATTCCTCATAAATAATTCATAAATCCATTGTCTGAAATTTCAGATTCCAAAAATACAACACTGTTTTCAACTTTATAGTTGCTTAGTCTTCGAAACAGAAACAGACAATTGGATGGATGGACTTCACAAACCTGATAAGAACCCATCAGTCAGAATTACACTCCAGAGGTAAATGCAAACATGTTCCAGCCTCTGATCCCTGGAAGCAAGGCCATGATGATAGACCCTGTGCTTCTGCTAGCAGTCCCTTGGTAGGGAACAGGCAGAAAAAGAGAAAAGGCAGAAGTAACCACATAGTGAGCTAGTAAGTTGAAATTGGGTAGAAATCCAGAGAAATTTAAATTTAAGGTATATTAACAGTCAAAATACAAAGACTGAATATAGCTTGTCTTGCAAAAAGCCCATTTTTCATACCAGACTGCACTAGAAACTTGAGCTCTGCTTGTTGCTCTCAGCTTTTAACTGGTATCACTTTTGTTTATGACATGGTAACTGGCATCATCTTTATGTTAGCTATGCTAGCATGAGTGAGGTGAATAGGTTCTTGCACTTTATCTAAAGCCTAATTCCTGCAGAGAGCAGAGTAACCACAACACACAGAAGAAACTGAAGTATGTTTCATAGGCTGGAGTGCTTAGGGTTTATATACACTGTGATTTCTGTATCTTGCTGACATTATATATGTAGCTTATACTCGGTTGTTTTTTTATCTTCATACCATGCTCAGAAGCCTGACATCAGATAGCAACTGCTTTTCAGCCAGATTTGCATTCACTTGCTCTGTTCTACTCACCTCCCAGTGACAGGCACACACAATTTTGGGTTCCTTATCTAGAGAAACATTTGGTGCCCAGCTCCTAACAGAACAACAGCCCACGATCTCCCTATGCACCAGCTCTTTATATGAACTAATTCCCTCCAATTTGCCTGAGAACAAACATTGCAACTGAGCTCAAATACTTGGCATCCCAATGCACTGACTGCTTGGGTGCAGACCATATGTGAAAAAACAACACTCTCATAAAAATTGTATTCCAGTACCCAACTGCTGTAAAACTTCCCACTCAGTGCTCCAGTGTGGAAAGACTGGGACTATCTGTCACTCTGTTCCATTTCCAGGTGTGCTGAACTCTCTGGGGTAATATTTAAATCAGCTGAGATTTCATACATCAAAGATGAGGATACATAATTCAAGAGGAGCCACTGAGATAAAACAGTAGCTGTAAAAATTACAGCGTGTTGGTGGTGCCTGGTTTAGCATGTCAAAGAGGGGCCACTGCTGGCGAGGAGCCGCACGCCGCCGGCACCGGAGCGGGTCGTGTGGCAGAGCAGGCACAGCCACTGTCAGCTTCACAGGGACACAGCCACTGAGCAGGTCTGGCACTGTGCAAGTACCAGGTTGCAAGGCACCCTACAGAAAAAAACAGCAGTGAGGCACGGAGCACAAGGCGCTCAGGCCCGGTGTCCCTTGGCTATAGTCATCACACGCTAACAACCTCTTTCAAAAACTTTACACAGGTGGTAGGTGTCCCACTGAGATAAATTACCTACTTTCAGCTGCTGAACAGATGGGCAGGGAAGTGAAATTTTAGTTTGTTCATTCCCAGCAGTAACTAGCAAAGATGATCTCGGCTGCTGCAGGATTACTTTTCGATAACCACACACCTGCGAACAGTCCATGATTCTGTTAGAAACTACACAGAGGTCATTAATACACTACAAAATAAGGCAGGGCACTTAACAGCTCAAGAAACTGATGCTAAGTCTCTCATTCCCATATTCTTCAGAACATACTCTAGGCTGAGTGAGGGTAGAAAGCATACAGAGAGGGACCTCAACAGGCAGGAGAAATGGGCTCACGAGCCATCTCACAACCTGCAACCAGGAAATGCCTGGTCCTGTACTTGGGGAGGAATAACCCCAGGCACCAGGACATGGCAGGTTTGATGGGCTGGAAGGCAGTTTTGCAGAGAAGGACCTGGGTACCTGTAGTCCTGATACACAAAAATCCCTGAACAGAAGCCAGCAAAGGCCAGAACTGCTGGAAGGTCAAGGGAGTTGATCTTCTTCTCAACTCAGCACCAGTGAGACACAGCTGGAGTGCTGTGCCCTGCGCTGGACTCTCCAGTATAAGAGATATGGACCCAATGAAGATGATTAAGGCTTTGATGTATCTGACACAAAAGTAAAATGTGAGAAAGCTGGGACTGTTCAACCTGGAGCAATTGGTGATCTCACCAATTGGTACAAATACTTGATATGGCGAGGAAAGAAGCTGGAGCTAGGCTCTTCTCTGGAGTGCCCAATGAAAGGACAAGAGCTAATGGGCACAAATTGAAATACAGGAAATTCCATTCAAATGGAAGCAAAAATGTTTTCTTGCTATGTAGGTGGTTGAACATTGGCATAGACTGCCCAAAGAAGTTGTTCATCAACACAACCAAAAGGACAAAGACTGACTACCAAGGACTGAATGCTGACCTACTACCCATGAAGTGCAGACAGCACACAAAAAGGGAAGTTTAAAATACCAATCAATGCCTGCAAACCAGGAATCTCCAGAAACAAATCAAAACATGAACCACGAACTTCTGCCCAGAAAAGTTTGCAACTCATGAAAACCAGGATTATGGGCAACCTTATGATATAATTGAACAAGTCACTTCACCAAGTCACTTACAACTATTCACGTGCAAATTTATCACAGTGTAGTTCAACCCTGTCCATATTTTTCTTTTTTTAATAAAATGGTCACAGCCACACTGTAAAACACTTAACAAAAATAGCTTGAGTATCTTCCATTTAAGCTTGAAAATATTTTCCTGGCAGAAATCCTGAGCTAACTTTACAGAAGATCCCTCAAAGGAAATAGAACTTTAAAAAAAAAAGTCTCAAAAGAAATACAGTACAAAATGAATGTGACCCAGGGACTTACCCTTCTGTGCAACAACACGATCAGAGTGCACAGAGACAGTGAAGTCCGCAGGGCGTGAAATTAAAATTTTCATACAGATACAATGAAGTAATGATACAATGTTACAACCTTGGCACAAAAATCTTCTGTTTTGAGTAAAGTCAATGTCATGTGATGTTACGGTTTGTGCACTGGCAGAAAGAGTCTGCCGCTAAAAAGTTCGTAACAAAACAGAAGAGGCAAAAGCAAGAAAATTGTACAGCTAATTACAACAGACCTGTACATTCTAGTGATCCAGACATCCTTTAAGATGCTCATCACAGTCGAATCAGGCTGTCAGTGCAGGCTGAGTTAAGAAAACACACTTATCTTTCATGTCTAGAAATCTAGATGCTGAGAGGCCATTAGGAGATAAGAAAAAGATTGTCAAGGAAGGGGGAGGGAGAGAACAACTCTTTTACGAGGTCAGGTTGTTCCCTACAAACGAGGTAGATATACAGGTTCAAAATTCCAAGCATATGGATAAGAAGAGGGATGCACAGAGCAATTAACAGAGTCAAGGAGAAGCTGGGATGAGCAGCAGCTGGAGCACTGTTAAAGTCCTTCTAGGAATTGCTTCACCTGTAACAGTAAAAAGAAAAGGCAGTGCTGGAAGAACATTGGCTCCTAAGCAAGGACAAGGTCATCGGAACAAGAGAGGAGCTTGAAAAATTCTGGGCAGAAGCAGGCACAGGGGCACAGGCACTATAGAAGACCATGCCATATCACAGTGGTCACCTGCAAAGAAAGTAACCTTCATACTGCAGATACACCAACACAGTCCCACAGAGATTCACCAGATACTCTGCAGGCAGCAGGAAGCATTTTATTTCTAAGTATGGAAAAGTGTCTCATAAATCATAAAGCTGCTTGTACATTAGGAAGTTTCACAGAGACCCAAAAGACTGACAGACATGTATGTATCTTATAAAATATATTTACAGGCCTGAACTCTGTGGGGGAAGAATCAGAATTCAGTAATACCACTCATTTCAAACCACAATTTTGTGATCACACACACACAAGTTAATGCAAGCAAGAACTACTGGCAATGTATTTCCAGTAACTCTTCTGGAAATGTAACAGAGAAAGTCAGCGTAACAGTGCAAAGGTCATTCCTTACAAGACAAGTTTCTCATCCTACTGATCCAAGACGGTACACACAGAGAAACATACAGCCAAATGTGACTTAATAAAAACTTCAAGTCTTCAGCTTATTAATTTTTTTTTTAAATTTTTCTCATTTCATTCCAGTGATTTCATTAGGTTAGACTTCTTCATCTTTATTATAAAATAATCAGAACTGAAATGTTTCAATAAACCCAATTTCTGTTTTAAGTAGTAAAAGATGATTCAACGCAGATGAAGCAAAAATGAAAGTTAAAAGTACAATGGCATTAGAAGCTTTGATACACTTTAAAAGCTGTTAAATACATAAATTATATATTAGTACTCTAGAATATCTTTGATTGTTTTTTATATTAAAAAAATAACCTGATCAACAGGGTTTTTTTAATAGAATAATAGAATAGTTTTGGTCAGAAGAGATTTTAAAGGTCACCCAGTCCAATCCCTTGGAATAAGCAGGGACATCTTAAACTAGGCAATTTTCACTATGTTCTCCAGCAGTATGGAACAAAGCAGAATATCTCAAAACTTACAGGTGGAAAGAAACAAAAGTGAAAAACAACACTTAAATCACCACCATTAAAACAGAGAGCACTAATTTAGTACAGGGCAGAAACAAAGATACAATATTATTCTCAGTAAAAGTTTTGGATTTCCACCATATTTCCAAGCTATTTCCCTCCCAACATACTCAAACTAAAAGAAATAATTCCTTTTTTCCCCACTCAGAGTGCCATAAACTAAGTACCATCCCAAAACCAACACAAAACAGATGAAAATTAACATACATGGCCCCAAGCTACTGGGGAGCTAGAAACATGTTGCATGGAGAAATTTAAATATTAAGTACAATCAGGATCTACAATTAAATAAATGGTGAAAAAAACCCATACTGTTTTTCTTCATGATTATCTAAATGTTGAAGGTATAGCTTCAGTGCTCTAGTTGCAGCCCATCACAAAGCAAAACTTAACAATGATCAATAGCTTGTGTTTTTGAAAAGGAAATGTGGCCCAGGAAGAGAAAAAAGTCACACCTGCAGTAGAAACTGGTACACTCAACATGAATAAAGATCCGTAAACAGAGACTGCAACGTCACTCTCTGTTTCCTTCAACAAGAAGGAAAGCACGTTACCTGCTTCAGGGTTCCCCAAAGTAAAGCCAACAAAATAAAACCATATTCAGTTCAGTAGTTCGAAGTTCAACATTCTTTACACTGAAACACCACCACTACTTTCCCTAAACAAATGTGGAAGATACCTTGGCTTTTTCATTATCCTACCCAGGAAAAATCAGGGCTCAAATCTTCTGTTATGATGTCCTGTTGAACTTATGACAGACACATAACATGGTAAGATTGTGACACAAGCCCAGATACTGGGTTTTTTCCAATCAGAAATGTCTTAACAAGGATGATAAGAGACAATAGTTATTTAAAAATAGGTAGCTACTTAAAAATCATTATTATAATCCATGTATTAAGAATTACTCTAAAAAGCTCTATATATTAGAGGAAATGATAATAACAATCTTGAAATATGTAGAGTTTAGAAACACAATAATGATAAAAGGTCAGGATATAAGCTCACTGCTGGTTTATGTCTTCATTTACATCATCTAAATGTGCCATCTCACAACTCTGTCTGATGCCCACCAGTTTTTCCAGTAGACAAGACAATAAAGAATTGTTCCCTACTCATTTTCTGCAGGTCACTTTTCATTTTATAAAATTGTAATAGTGTCCTAAACTTAGCCACCGATTTTCCAAGCTGAAGAGTCCTAGTTGTGCTGTTCATTCCATAAAATCTCTCTCACATGTGGGAGCAATCCATTGCACTACCCAGATGTGACAACCAACACACAGTAACTACTATAGAGCAAAAATTTGCTACAGCAGTCTTTCAGTCCAGAAGTGAAAACAATACAAAAATGGGAAAGCCTGTTAAAAATAATAGTCGTACTAGGGCTCCAAAAACTGAGATTCAACCTATGGAGAAAGACCTCAGAGGGATGAAAAGAAGCCTTACCAGTTAAAGTGAAACACTAAACTGCCATCCACTCCAGTCCAAATAAAAAAAATGGAACAAACTGCTAGCTCAAGGAAAGAAAAAAAAATACCACAAACCCACAACCAAAAAAACCCCACAAAATCAAACCCCATAAAGAATTCCAGTCAAAGACTAAGGGTTATTCTGCTGAAAGCATTAGGCCCAGTAACAAATCCCAGTTTTAAGTATATAAAATATAGGAAGTTTAAGTTAAAGCTAGAAGGAAATGAAGTTACAAAAGGAACAGGATGATAAAGCCACAGCAGAGAAACTCCGTAAGATGAACATACATTCACCATGAGGGAACTTATGAAGTTTCTGAAGCTACAGAGGACACAGTGGAAGACCTGTTTGAAGCTGATATGTCCTGCAAATAAATTACAGAACAAATCAACATGAATGATCAATAATGAATTGCTGGGATCAGCTCATACTCAGACTTCTGAAGGAGCTCAGGTATGAAACAGGCAAACTATTAACTGTAGCTTGTAACTAACTGCCTAAAACTGCTTCAGTTCTGGGAAAATGCAGGAATTTTTTTTTTTAAGTGACCCAGAAAGATCCAGAAATCTACAAATGAAGAGGTCCAATGTTTAGAACAAGCAGATTGATAGTAATTATAATAAGGTATTAATAAACTCGACACATTGGCAGAGACTAAATATAGTCTTCGTTCACTGGGGACCTCTACAAGATTCATAAGATTATTATGTATCTAAACAAGTAAAATATCATTTATATAGTCTATCTGGAGCTCCAAAAGTCCTCCAGCAAATCTGTTACCAAAGACTTAAAAGCTGACATAAATTAAGAGAAAAATCCATTAATGGAGAGATAACTGGCTAAAACTCAGGAGATTAAGAGAAAACATTAAAACTGGTCTGCTATAAAGTGGCCAGAGAGGTCACCAGTGGAGCTCACAGAAATCTGTGAGGGCCTGAACTCTTTAATGCACTCACAAGTGGCCTAGAGAAAGGACAAATAAGGAAGACACGTTTGCTGATGATACTACACTATTCATGGTAACTCAAAGAAAAGCTGAATATCTTTATAGAGGCAAAAGATTAGAATATTAAAAAGGCTTTTAAAAGTACATTAAAAACTGGAAATGGGCAGATCAGACACTATAAAGCAAGCACTGGTTACTGTCCTTAAGTGACAGAGAGACAGGAATTTATTTTTGAAGCAGGAAACTCATCAGCTGGAAATAACTATGAAATACCTGAGAAGACAGAGCTGTGTCTGCCTGCTGAGACCGTCCCCTGGTGCACAGCACATCTGATGGGCAGGGAAGGGACCAGACTGGGGCAAGGCCCTGCTCAGAATAAAAATCACTGCAGTACCAGTGTTCGCGTTACAGGGCATCCCCAGGTCACAGTGGCCCAAAACAGGACTCTCCAAAGCAGCCAAACTTCCATCACATGATTTCTATTGAAAATGTTACTGCATCACAAGCTCATGTGCTGCTGAAATAGATGCTGCATGCTCACAGTCAGGCATATACACACGCTGTACCAGAGTGGAGGGCTTTACATCTTTGATGCCTAAGCCCTTCGATTCATAGTGCAAGCATTGAAAGTATATTAACAATCAGGGCACTGACCATGCAGCACATAGGTTAACCCTGCACTTACCTCCAATCCACAATGAAAATATGAATGACAACTTATTTTCAGTTCCACATTTTCCCCTACAAGAGGGATAAGGTGTCAGCGAGTATTATTCCAGGCTTATTTTACAGCTCATGGGATAACAGGTGACTAAAAGGATATTTAGCTGGTTCTAAAATAAAATAGTGAGGGTAACTAGCTCAGTTGTCTCCAGATAAGCAAGACAAATTCCACCCTAACTGTACCATTATCACAGTTAAACATTACTGCATGGACCAGCCAAGCACAAAGATGTGCAGTGGCAAGATCTTGCCCCTAAGGAGTTTACAGCCTGAAAGGCCCAGGAAAGTGCAGGAGAGAAGAAAAAGGGAATTTATTAAGCATAAGAAACATGGTGGAAGGATAGCAGAGACATCTTTTGAGATAAAGGCTTCTTAAAGTAAGATGCAACTATCCTGCATATATTATCCATCAATTCCTCCCATCTCAAAAATAAAACAAACCTCCAAAAAACAAGAGGAAATGCCTTAGAAAGATGAGAAGAGAAATTACTACAGTACTAGGAACAGAACAGCTGCTTAGAGAACCATGAAGACAGGAAACAAGACTGATCTTACCCTGCCAAGCTCTGTAGAAACTGCCATCACAGTAGTTCTAAAAAAGTTTTTAGAAGTACGAGGCAGAACATTCAAGGTATCAGCGCAGGAAAAAGAGACAATTTTTTTTTTTTTTTGACAAATGAGTAGAGGAAAATACAGAGAAACCTGAAAATATTTTGAGGCTGTTTTCATTGCTGTGATTACAAATGCAAACAGGAACCACATTCAATGAACCAACATTCTCTTAAGATTTGATGTGGTATTTGAGAACCTGGAAATGCACATGGGGGAAAATTATAAAAAATAGTAATTAAAATAACAATGAAAATTATGCCAAGAGTTAACTCAGTTTCATAACATGATTTGTACTCTATTTTCCTTTGCTTATTATTACTTTCAAACTACAGTCAAGTTATTGTCATACCACTGAATGATGGAAACCTTGCCAACTACTTCAAAACTGACACGTTTTCTGTTGCACTGAGCATTCCCAGAAGACATTTCCCCTCATTTTAATACAAAATCCTGTCAGATCCATGGAGCTGAAAAAAAAATACGTGTAAAGGATAGGTAGCTGTAATAGACCTCCCCCAACTAGTCGAGTTTGGAATAAAAGATGATCAAAAAAGACTCAAAGATCCAGTGCTAGATTAATGCAAATATCTGCTTGTTTGCAAGTGTACTTTTTGATTAAACTGGCATACATCAAGTACAATTAGAAGGGTTATTTATAACTAAGAAATACATAATTCTGCATTTTAATGAGGGTGACAATTACAGCCAACAGTTGGTAATTAACATCAATCCTTTTGCACTGCAAATCAGAATTTCCCAATATGATTTTCATTGTCAGCAATGGACACACCGAAACTGTTATTGCAAAGTAGCTATTAGGTAGGCTGCTTTGACACAAATAGGTGTTCCTGTTACACACAGTAAAGAAAGAAGCCAATGATGTGTTAAATTTGATAACCTCAGATGTAAATACAGAATGTCACTTCAGAATTTACTTGATGTCTACAACACAAAATACAATCAAGGCTTATCATTTTAATGGCCGAGCCCAATTCCAAGTTTCCCAAGAGCCAGGCTTCACAGGTGAAATCTGATTTCAACACAAGCTTGAAATCTCCCATTGTTAAATTTTAGTTTAGATCCCGGCCCTACATTCACATCTGCATTTCCCCCCTGAGACTTCAAAGCTTTTAGTGGTTGTAACTGAACAGGGCAGATAAGGAGGAGTGTTTGCACAGTCGGTATCAGTTTCCACAGCAGAACTCCGGAGCAACTACTAAAGACAGGAACAATCATCACTGAAGGATTTGTAACTGTAGCAAACCCTTATTGCAAATTCTTTCCTTAAGCAGGTTATAAGAAAAATTTTGGTTCTCAAATCCACTGAATTTTAAATCTTAATCTTCCTAAATTGCTTTAACATATTTCTACTCCTTGAGTAAAAATTTCTCTGAAAATAAGATCCATGTCTATAACAAATGTTGACCTTATTAAAAACTTCTCTTTCTGATATCTGAAATCTTCAAAGAGATTATTTAGATTTGCTATGTGTCTTTCTAAAAGATAAAGTATTTCTGTTTTAGCCTCTCAGCTGTTGTCTTTTCAAAGAGAAGCAACAGAAAACTCTTTTCATATTGGTCTTTGATAGGAAAAGAGACCTAGCCCAAATCCTGTCTAAGGCACAAAATCACAATGCAGCCAGTAAATGAAGCCTCTAGAAGACTGCTGAGGTGTTCACCATCTGGGTCAGGCAACTGGAGGGAGCTCAGTGTCAGATACAAGTAAATGAGAAGGTAGAAAAGGAGAACTGTGAGCAGTAAGCCAAGAAACTTACAATGCACTTCTTACAAAGAGCTGTAATATTCACATTTATTTTTTAAGTATGAGATAGATGGGTTATTTCTACATATAGAGGTGCCCCACTAAAATCAAGATAAGTGATATTAATGTCCTATGGTCAGTATTATTGAACCTCGAAAGCAATAAAGCATGAGTCGATAAATATTACATTTGCAACATAGTTAACATTCTTCTACTGTCTCTGGCACTTATTACACATTGTAACCGCAAGTCTACAATACATTATTCATATTTGGGGTGTCACTGAGTGATGGATTGCTGTAAGAGAGGCTGTCCTTTAAATAAATCAACAAATAAAAATGCAAATGTTAACATTTTCAGCCACAACTTTTTCCATCTTGAATGGGGAATGAAAATTTCACATTATATCGACAGCCAGCAGAGAGAACAATTAACAACCTACACTGTGAATAAGAGAGATTAATTTGCCAATGTCTGGTTTTATCACTTGCATATGGAACTACATTGGAGTTTTTGCACTGCTGGCTTTCTCAGGGAATAGGCAAAACTTGTGTCTCCTACCACATTCAGAAACTAACTCACCACCCTACTCCAAACACACTTTTAATCTCTTTAAATGTTCCTAAGTTAAATCTGGAGTGAAAGTTTTCTGCTTCTTTTGAATCCTGAGTGGCATGTGATCCTAAGGGCAAAAAAACAATTCTATTTCTTTGGCAGTGCTTGCTTAGACTCTGCAGTATGAGGAACTTCGGAAATCGTCTTGATATCCATATTTAAGCATCCAAAATGCAAGGATGTGAAAAGCAACTACCACATAAGTAAGACAAAAGCTTGAATCTCATCACTGTCATATTTCCTAACACTCAGCACAACAGATCAACTTCAGACAATTCCAGTGTGCATTATTAAGTATACAATTCTGCACATTATATTTTACATCAGATATTAATTTGCTTAAAAGTCCCTGAGTACACATTCACCTGAGATGTGTTGGGCAATTGGGTAAATAGTGTTGTTTTTAAAATGTCCCTAAACACAAATTTACACAATACAATCTGTTTATAAGAACTCCAACAGGCCACTGTAGTCTAACATAACAATACAGCTCGAATACAGCATTCATGTTGCAAGAACTTCTAAATCACTTCTTTTATTGGCTACAAGAAACTTCACTCCAAGACAATGCATTCAGCAAGTATGAAAGCTTTGATCTGAAACTGCAACCAAAAACCACAGACTTAATGCTGAAATCCAACTATCACACAGTCCCTTAATTTACCTAACTGTTCCTGAATGTGCTTTGTCCAAAGTGAAAAACACTGCAGGAGAATTATCTGTTTCCATGGTGAGCAGAACAAACTTTGCCTGTGTCTTTTTAAGTGCTTAATTTCTGCAGTGTTAGAGGACTTACTGTGCCAAACTCAATGCTATGAGGAGAGAGCCTGACAATTGCAACACGGCTGTAATCAAATTAAATGGTATTTCAGAATGTACAATTTATAACTTCCTTTTTTTTTATTCCCCCCAGAAATACCTGAATACTTTAATTTAGAGCAGTTTCACTTCTGTATGCAATTCAACATTTGTTTTGCTGAAATAAGTATACCTGAGTATAGCTAAGGTAAGATCTAGTTTATATAAAAGCTTAATTGTTTAACGAAAGCATCAATACGCCAGCATTTCCCCTGTCCAGCTCCCCTCCAGTTCAGCAGAAACACAGACACTCTTTTCTAGGCAAACACCAGATATAAAAAAAAATGTAACTGGTCACCAAAAAGGTAACATTTACCACGATCAGAGTAACTATGCTTTAGGAACAAACCTACTCTTCCAAATTTGCCCAGGCCCAATTTTGCCTGTGATATTTCCCCAAATATATTGGCTTTGGTCTAGATGAATAAGCACATGGAGTAGAAGAGCTTTCCAGACTTGCTGTGAACATAATTTCAAGGGCCTCATGCAGGTGTAGACACTTGGCTTAAGAACACTGGATAACCAAACTTGCAGTGCTTGGCCATGTTATGGAAGGCAGAGACAGGCATGCACACAGAAGCCTGACAGGCAAACAAATTCACCATTAGCCCAGCTCCAGATGCCAGATAAGGAAATGCTGGGGTTTTCTTTTTCTTACACAGCTATCACTGAAATCACCTTGTGCACACCCATTTTGCAAGACTGGTCCTTCTACACGTCTAGCACTAAGGCTCTCAAGGTTTACATCTACCTTCTAGGGACACTCATTTCGTGTTCATGACACGATTCATTCTGAGATAGAGAAGGAAGTAGGAACTGCAGCAGTTCTTTCTCAAGCAGGAGGTAGCTGCAACACACTGAAGCCTCCAGTTGAGCCCTGCCAAGGCAGTCTATCATGCCAACACATCCTCTACCTGCCATGCCTGCTTAGCCAGCCAGCCCTCCCCAGAAGCTGTGCTAGCACCCTGACGCCTCTTGCTGCCAGGGAGCTTCTGTCGCTTTCCAACACCTTCTCTCTGGCAGGCTTTGCATTGCTGCTGCTGCTGGGTGCCAGGGCTTGTGCTAGTTAAAGCTGGCACGAACACGAGTTGAATCTAGTCCTATAAATTTAAATAGTCAAAAGTAATTAGGTTTACATGTACTGCTGAATAAATAAATTTGCTCTTAGGCTAGGGCTTTGTGTTGCAAGTTTCAGATCTGTGCCAACTGTTGTGGTTAAGCTGTTAACCCCCCCAAATCACAGATCGTAATGAACATGCTGACAAACCCTAACTTTAGTGGCACAAAAGCAGCAATAATTCTCAGTATTGATTAATTTAGTTAGTTAAACCTGCAGTCTAAGCTTATAACCATTCAGTGATAAATTGAGACTGACCTGCTGGCCAAGCAGGTTTTTTGATGAAGGATAGAATCAGCTTTAGGTTTCCCCAGAAATACTTGTCCATTTGCCATTTTTAATTAGAGAAGGCAAGGAATAAGGGAAAGTACAACATGGCTGTTGAACCTAGTTAATAATACCTACAGCACCAATAGTGAGAAAGAAAGGGAGGAAGCATGGGAGAAAGTGCCCAGAAATAGAGATTTTTTTCATCAACTGGTAAAATAATACTTAAAAGATGACAGTTAATCAGACTCCTTTTACTGATCACTTTACCTGGTATGATTTCTAACAGCATATTTCAACAAATATTTTACTCCCCTCTGTGGAAAAGAATAGACCATCAATCCTCTTGAATAAAATTTCTTTTTCTGAGCAGTGTACATATGATGTGCATAACTATATCTACTCCTCAGTGCTTGAATGGAATCTCAACGTAGCAGTATTAGACAGTATCAAGCAGTATCTTGACACACACTGCATCTGCTATGCTTGCCTTGCAAAGGTAACCACTGCTTCTAAGAGAAATGGTTAGGCAATCTTTTGGTTTCTCTTAGTTTAAATATACAGCTACTTGTGGGAAACAGCCCAACCTAACTCAGTTCTTAAATCCTCTAAGAATTATCATCCCTTCCATCAGAAGAAAAAAAAAAAGTGTTTCCATAACAAGCAAGTACAAATTTGTCAATATTGATAGTGGTTTTTCACCTATTATATATCACAAGTTCTCTCAGAAGATAGAAATAAACTGCCAGCTGCTGCCAAGAATACAGGGATGATATCAAGCATATATTTTCCAAGTCCACTGGGCCAAAAGAAGATTAAATCTGATTCTAACCCTCTCATCCTCCAAGAAACATTTAACTCTTCTCATGAACAGTTGCACATTCCTGTTATGCCACTGTACTGTTATCTAACTAGTGGTATAAAATACTGCAAGTTCATATTTCAATCTGCTTTTTTGTGGCTTAACTGAAGATTTTCTTACGAGAATATGTGGGATATGATAAAGAAAATCAGAGATTGTATGCCATTCTTCTAGGCAGTTTCCACTAGAAATGTAATCCTGCCTAAAGAAGGCAAGTTGTTTTCAGACCTGTAAGCATAACAACAATGCTGCTTTGAGTTTTTTCATTGGAACAGAAGTGATAATGCTGCTTTTCCAGTGCATTTAGTGCAGACATATAGTATAATCAGGAATTGCTGACTTAATGTGATTTTGTTGCTTGTCATTAAACATAAAATAACTCTCATACAAAACATTTTAAAAGAAATGCCATTTGATAAAAATGGGAGAGGGGGAGGAGGCAGGCAAATGGTGAGGGATTAAAATCTTCAAGTGAATGTAAAACCTAACAGGGTTAACACTGTCCATTAAAATTATTTACAAAGGTATTTAATGTGTCAGAACTTCGAACATAAAATACTTCCTGTTCAAAATCTAAGTAAAATTAAAATGTTAGAACTTGGCATATTCTTGCTTTTTTTATTTTAACACGCAACTTAAGGCTTACTATAAATGTCAAAAGGATATGGCAGGTTTTAGTTTATATTATTCAGCTTGTGCTAATATGAAACATCATAGAAATTCAGTCACTTCCCTGCATCTAGGAGAATTTGATGGTTGTGTCTGCAGAATCTTAAACCGGAGATTACCCTGCAGCTTACCGTGAGGGTCCATGCTGAATCGGTGATACAGCTGTGGTTGCAGGCACTTTGCCGCTGCCCATCAACCCAGGAGACATGGCTGCATCCTTCCTAGGTCCTGAAGTTGTCCCTGTGGAATGAAGTGAAGACAAACCAGGCATCAGAAGGTAGAGATTTTGGAATAGATGTTTCTCAATTCTGCCTTATTACAGAACACTGGGACGAAAGACTGAAGCAGTTTTTGAGTTAGAAATACAGACAGAGAAATGACAGAGAGCTCATTAGCTGGTAGTAGTGTGCACAGCATCCTTTTTAGGACCATGCAGAATCAAATCTGTAGAATAAGACACACTCTCCAGCCTCCATCTTACTGCCCAGAGCTTGACAGACTTGCACAGTTATTATTCCTTAAGTGGCCCACAGGATTCAGCTTGTTTCACAGATGCAGTTCTCATGATGTGCTTCAAGACGTTAGTTCTCCAAGTGTAAATATCTCTACAACTGTATTTTCATCTAACTAAAATAGAACTGAGAGTCCATTCCTTCTTCCTACCTCCAAATAACTCTTGAATTACAAAATAATCTAGGTTTAAAGGTGACGTTTGGAGGTCATGCAGTTTAATCCTCCATTCAAACAGCATCAACAGGTTTCAGACACTTTGTCACATTAGGTTCTGAATGTCTCCACTGATAGAACCTCTCTGGGAAACTCGTCTGGTTCCACTGTTTGACCTGCCTCATGGTCAAAAATGTTTTCTGTATAGCTAATCAGAATTTTCTGAGTTGTGACTTTGTTGTCTCTTGCGTGGTTGATGATGACTTCCAAGAAGTCTCATTCCCTCTTCTCTAGCTGAAGCAAGAAGCAAGATCCATGCTGAGTCATCTCATCTTATGGCAGAATGCATTCAGCCTTCTCTGCCTCTTGCTTCAGCCCCATGGCTGTCCTGGCTGCCTCTGCCAGACTTCCTACAGCTTGTCAGTGTTGCCCCTGCACCGTGTAGTCCCAGACTGGACGCAGTCTCACTGAGCTAACTGGGGAGAAGTGTCATTCCAGCACTCTGATGACCACAGTTGTATGATTATGGCCCAGTAAGAGGTCCAGTTACTCCATCACACAGGCACATCACTGACTCATTGCTGTTCAACAGGACACCCCATTCTTTTCTGGCAAAACTGCTTTCAGGCTTGTCCTGCTACATACAGTCCAACCCAGCTGAAGGACACTGGCATTTTCCTTTGCTGAACCTAAAAAAGGTTCTGTCAAATCATTTTCCCAACCTGTTAAGGTCCCACTGTGCCCTGTTCTCCAGCACACTGACTGCTTGCCCAAGCCTGCAAACTTGCTGAAGGTCCATCCTGTCCTGCAGTCCAGGCTGTTGATGTTAAGCAGCTAACCACTATGAACTGGCTGCCAGCTGGACTGAAGACAACCCTTGAAGGCTGGTGGTTCAGCCAACTTTTCACTTGCTCACCTAAGAACTGAGTTTCATTGATCAGATTTAGTAAGACAAATAGCATACAGGTAAATAAGAGGTAAAGGACAATAGGAAAATTAGGAGCTATCTGATCTACCACACAAAAACATGTGGATTTGGCCTTTTTTAATTTAGCCTAATTAGTTGTGTGCAACCAATATCACTTAACTAGAGTCAGTATAGGGAAAACTAAACATATCAAGAAAAACTGAAGTCAAACCAGTATTTAGTTCCTTATGTAGCCCTGTGATGACGAAATATTTCTCAGCTCTGTGAGCTGAAGCATTATCTATCAGCCATGCTGAAACATGATGCAACACAAATTTGGAATTCCAGCCTCTGGAAAATGTACAGATGTCTGAGGAACTATGTAAAACAATGTATTGATCTAAGATTTATACAAATATATACAATCCAATAAATCCACAGATTTTAAGATGCATTTTAGGGAGACTAACAAAAAAATACATTATCACCCTGCTATAATGAACTGTGTTTCAGCACTGTGCAGTGAAAAAAATCTTGCCTAAGAAAGAGTTAATTATCAGTGAAGGAGGTCTTGGAAATATCATGGGGATATGTGCTGATTGTGTGTCCCTGGTAACTTGATAGTGTGCCAATTCATGATAAGAAGAGTGGATACGCATATAAAGACTGGAAGCCTCTTGCTTAGAGTTTTGACTTTAAAATCAAGTAAGAGATATTTAGAAATCATTTCACGTGACAGTGGAATGAGGCAGATGGATTTTAAGAAACTAATACTGAAGTAATAAAAACCTTGTTAACATGGGAGAAAATACTCAATTGTTAATATGAGACCAGGCTGGCACACCATCAACATACTACATCCACAGAAAATGAGATGTATCTCTGCAAAAAAAGACAATATATGGACTCAGAAGTGGCCAACATAGCCTCAAGGGGACCGTTCAAATACCCAAGTATGAAAATATTACCAGAGCTAGAAACAGAAAACAAGAAAAGGAACTCAGTATGAATTTACTGAGGCTGTTAGGCTGCACAGACATAAAGCTGAGCCATAAAGAAATCACAAATAAATGTATATTAAAAAAAAAAAATTAAAAGTACATCTTGGAAAAGGCATGCAAGTCTTTTGAGGGAAAAGAAACACTCAGGAACAAGCAAATATATAAAGATGATTAAATCAATAACATTCCCAAAAATGTCCAAGTTACTACTATTTTTATATTATGAGAAAAAAATAAAGGAAGGGAAAATTGGCAAGTAGAGGATAATGAAGACCCTGTTGATGTATATTACCTGTCTATATAAAGCTGATGAAAAAAAACTACCAAGGGGAAAAAAAAAGATACAAAGTCTTTAGTCTGAAGGATATATATTTCAGGGCTAAAGGGAATTAGTTAATGAATTTATGAAGTGACTGGTAATTATTTATGAAAAGTCATAGAGGACTGGGGTGATACAAATGACAGCAAATTAATTAGATTGCAGGTGTTAGAAGACAGTATGAGACTGGAGACATTGCAGATGATCTAGAGAAGCAAGAAACGTGGAAAATAATAGACACATTTATCCCTGGAAAAAAGAAAAAGCTCTTCCATAGTGTGGTAATTTAAATCCTGACACCAATGGAAAGAAGCAAAGAATCCACCTGGAGCAGCAAAGAATCACAAAAAAACTCTAGATATAAGCTTGCAAGGCAAGCTACCCCCAAAGCAATTATAAATGTCTCCTAAATGGTAATGTTAAGAACACTATGTTCAATTTGGCTAACTTGGTACAAGAATGATTTAAAGTAGATTAAAGAATCATTTGAGAAAACTCAAATAGCCATATATTTCTGCTTGAAAAAGAGACAACTAAAACATTATGAAAGGGGGGAAATACAGCAGTCTATATTTTAGAAGTGTAAACATTAAGAATGAAGAAATATGGATGAGGCTGGTTCAAGCAGCACTGGAATGAAAGTAAGCAATGGGGAATCTAGGTTTATAATCATAAAAGAAATCTTTATGACTTGAATAATAGTAATATTCATAAGACTTAACATTTATATAGTACTTCACATCTTCAAAGCACTTCACTAATATTAACTAATTGCTCTATTCAATTGTAGGGAAGAGTCTTCCCTCAAGGGAAGAAGTTCCAGATCCTGAATCCCTAAGAAGCTACATCAGAAAAAGTACTGAAAAACAAACACTATCTAGAGAAATCAGCCCCTGGAAAAGTACAGGGCTAAAATGAGCTAAAGTCATTTTCCTTCTCTTGCTTTTTCTTTTGCATATGAAAAAGGAAACTGTGCACGCTATGCAACATCATGCAGACATTATGTCCAAGAAGAAACAAAGGGGAAAATAGTTATTTCTTTTGTTTCAATGCAGAGGTACTTCAGGAAGTGTTCATAAAGACTAATACTTTAAACAGAAATGTGGAGAATTGCCCAATATTGCACAGTGCAATGGATGTAAGTTTCCCAGCCCCACAGCAAAATTTTCAAGAGCAGAAAGGTAGAGAAATACACATTTCTGTACCCCAGCACTTTTTAAGACTTTTAACTAGACAAGTTGTTAGATTTTAGTACATGTTGACATAGCTGGTGGTGACACCAATAAAAGCAATTTACTGCTGAAAGGATCTAAGACTTCAGGATTGCTTCAACTGCTTAAAGTTTTGCTGGTAATTCTAAAAAAGTTTGACTACAAGATACAAACACCTGCTAAAGCATGGGAATAAAAACTAAGGAGCAAGCAGAAACAGAAGACAAAATCAACAGGGAGGGAATAAAAATTGGTTTCCTGGGTTGATCCAGTATGTTTCTACCCAGAAAAGACAGCAGAAGTGACCCTTTCCACTCCAGGAGGTGAAGGGACTACATTAAAAATGCTTTTCTCCCCCTTACTAACCATTGTCAGGGAGAAAGAAAAAGTGCATTTGTTAGGAAATCACCCTTTTCAAACCCATTGTTGCCACAGCAAGTGAGCAGTCCTGTAGGCAGAAAACCTTCCACCATTCCAGGATGGGGACAGCCTCCTGAATAATAATTTTAAACCTGACATAAGTGCCTGTGCTTCTCTGGAGGGACACTGCTACTGATACAGCCACCATTCCCAGTAGTGCAGCAAGCCCAAGGGCTCAGATCAGCACTCGCACTGCACGAAGGTGTGCTTGGATAGAGTCACCATCCTGGAGAACATATTACACAAACAGACCAGACTGATAGCAGCATGAGAAAAAATAAACCTCTGTAGTAATAGGTCAGCATCTGGTTGAGAAGTTTTCACCTGAACATGTTTCTGTGCACAGCACTGCTGTGGTCCAAGCAAAAGGCCACCTTCAGGTATGTGGCTAAATGACATTGAGCTTCATGACTCAAGATATCACCTTGTGGATTTCATTCCCCTTTCTCATACTGCATTCAACCAAAAATCCCAGGTCAGCAGCACATGGGAATATCCAGCAGAAGCAAGGACAGAGCTAAGTCCAGGCTATCCAGAATTAAAAATCTTGACATTGTGTCCTGGTGATCGCTTAAGATGGAAAAAACACTTTCCAAGTATGTGTGTGTGCTTGCTAAGGGAGTCCAAATATATAACAGAAGGAAGCCAATTAAAAAGGTACTAAATTCAGAAGACTTCAACTTCAGTGATTAGTGCTAGCTAATTTGCCTTGTGATAAACAACCATTCAAATCAGTAATAGACCTGAGGTTGTTCCACGGCTTGAAAGCATTCCTCTGAACTTTATCAGCTACCACAGCAAGTGCCAATGTTTGTAAGTCAAATTTTGCAATGCAGATCTACACCATAAAAGCCAGAAATCCCAGTAAGTGCTTGCAAAAGATGCCCACCATCTTCAGAGATCATGCTGGCCTCTACAATCACTAAATCAGCATAGGTGCAGCTCAGTTGCTATGTGCAATAGCAAGATGCAGCTTGTAACTTCTCCTCAGTCCTACAAAACGAAATGAATGAATGAAGAAGAGGCCAGGTTGGATATTTTCCCCTGAATCTATGGAAAATAAATTACTTCTGGGGACTACCCCAGTCCAAGGAACAAAACCCATCATCTAGCTGTGATGTTTCATCACTGCAGCATAGAGAAGGAGAGGGGCAGAAGGAAGAGGAAAAAAAGAAGAAAAAAAATGATAGCTGAAAAAAACCATAAAAGAAAACCATCAGTGAAAATTGCCCCTGAAACTTTGCAGAATTGTAACGGCTTTCTCTTGCTTAAATTGATTGGTGTAGCAATGTTATAAAATGACTATTAGGATTCATTGTGCACAACAGAAAGTGTGAAATGTCAGCAGATTATACAGCAAAAGTAATGGGTCCTGAACCCCTGTTAGTCAAAAATGATTTTGTTTCAAATTAGAAATTGATTTTTTTGGACACAAGCCCTTTACAGGCTTCCAACTTTTGTAGCTGTGCCTTGGAAGAGATTAACCTCAGTCACTGTTTGGGTCCAGGCTGATGATACCCTTTTGAAAGTTTCTTCACAGGGACTGCTTTTTAATGCTGGTACGGTCTTAACCAATAACACAAGTTATTTGTTCCTTTGAGAACAGCACCACATTTCTTCTCATTTTGCCATTCTCTTTATTTTTATGCTGACATATACGGCAAACTGGCTGACAAGTTAAAATAAAAAAATAAAAAGAAAAGCTAGTTCATAATTGAACCAAGGATTATGTTCAAGGCTAAGCAGTGAAACATCCAAGCTGCTTTTGTTCCCAACCTTTTCTCTTCATAAGAGAGAAAAGATTACATCTCTGCTCCTTAAGTGGAGGCACTAAGCTAAGGGCAGGATAGATTCTAGCAGTACAGACATCCCTGTGTGGCAAAATAGCAGGTTGTGATGGTGAAGTCATCACTCAAGGAGGAAAAGAATGCAAAGATTACATTTAAAGAGCAAACCTCACTGCACTTATTCTCACTGCCTTTTGGGAAAGTGAAAAAACAAATCATTGAAGGAGTTTTCTGAGATTATGGGGCTACTTTTTTCTCCTTCATCAGGAAGAGCAGACAGGATCACCATTTATTATTTAATTTTTTTTTTTTTAATGGAGCTACCACCTTCTCTTAGCCTGTTTTAAACACCTGCAAACCTCTTCCTTTAATTGTGCATTTTACTGATATCCTTTTGACCATAGCAGCACACTCATGGCCCTGCAATACATTATGCTTCCCCTTACCTTTCCTGGACTTGGTGCCTTCCCTCTTGGTCTCCATTTGAGGGCTTTGCCCATCATCCACGTTTACACCAAAGCCAACCATTTTCTTCCCTGAACTGCTCCCATGACTGCTTCCTGGTTTTCTGGAGTTTTTGCTCACTGCGGATGTTCTCAGTAAATAATCTTCATGTTTCAACACCGGGATACTGGGAGGAAAGAAAGATCACGCTGTTACATGTTGCATACAGGCCATTAACACTGCACCCAGCTCTCTACCAACTTTTACTCTCCAGAAGCATAAACATCAATGCTGCTGGTTGAGCTCTTGTTGAATCCATTTATAATTTCTGAAAGCAGGATGCCTAAGGCTTGAAGAGTTACCAACACACTTTATCAGGAGTCTTTGGTTATCAGCAGCCAGCAGCACCCTGACAACTGTATTTGGAGTTTTGCAGCATTGGGCACATTCCCTAAAGCATTAGGTCCTGGATTTCTCGAGTGGTTAGAACAGCACCAGTGGGATGAAGACATGCAAATGAAGATGAAGACAGACTTTGTCCAGCACATTGGGCCAAAACTGGAAGAAAGAGTAATTTAAAAAATGTTCACTTTGTTAAAATAAAGGGGAAACAAAGAAGATTATGTGAAGAAAAATCTGAAATTTTAGTTTGCAAAAGGGAAGCAGATCACAGAAACACATGACCAGTTTTATTGGAAAGGACCTTTGAGATCATCTGAGTACAACGGTCAAGGCCATCACTAAACCACATCCCCAAGTGCCATATCTACATGTTTTTTAAAAGCCTCCAGGAACAGTGAGAAGCTGATTCAAGAAGAAAATAGATGAGAAGAGGGGAGACGAAGAGGTAAGATTGATGAACAGAGGTACTTTTAAACAGGATAGAGAATGTATGAGAAAACTGGTGGGAGAGCATCTGGTGCAGAAGTGCAGGACTTTGAGTGAAGTAAGAAGAGAGAAAGTTGACCAGAATCATTACGCTTCAAGATGAACTTCAACACACAATCATGAACACTGCATGAATAGAGGCAGGAGGCAAATCTGGTGATGGGGAGCAATTATGACCTCAAGCTCTGCAGACACAGGAATCTCAAAACGTTCTGGGCAGACGGGAGGAAGACCCATGTTTCTCTCAGTAAAGAAAAGCTACTGCTTTCAAATTCTGCTCTCTGGGAAGTAACTACTGCTTTAAATGACAATTCCCAACCTCTGTAAGTCATTAGCCCCTGTCATAAAAGGCCCCTTTATAAAAGAAATTAAAAATATAGAAAAGTATCTTTGTATTATCCACACGAAATAATACAATTTATCCCAAGATTATACTGCTCTAGTTGCAACCATGGTAGCATCAAACAGCTTTCTTACATTATTAGAAGACTAAAAAAATCTTAACAGCTGGATTCTGTAAATCTAGAGGTCTTTTCCAACCTAAACCATTCTATATTTCTATGATAAATCTCTTTCCTTTGGTTTAAGCACAAATTTTACATTGGCAACCCAAAGATTGTCACTGAGCTTTCATTAGTTAGGATACAGTTTCATGGATACTGAATCAGAAGAATCTTTTACCTAAAAGCTCGCACTGAAGTTACTGTAGATCTGAGGAAAAAGCAGGAAATGATAGCCAAATTTAAAGCTTCCCATCAATGTGCTGTATAAGACATTGCTTAATAGGGCCCACTGAGCCTGTTGGACAATTAGTATTACTCCTGTATTATTAATGCAGAACAGTATATAATGGCTTATGACCTATAATAACTGACTGGAGTGTTGGATATAACTTCTCCAAATAACCTCCGTTTACTTTAGGGCTTCTAACAGTGTGACCACTAATAATACTGTGAAGTGTTTTTAAAATTTATGGTGGACTAAATTAGTGTCTTATTTGAATTATATGAAATTATTAACCTACTAATTCCTGCAACTACAAGAGCACCAAGAGGTGGTTTTGGATCCTAGCAACTGCTTAAAGAGGCTTAAAGGTGTAATACTTGACCAGATTTCTCTGATAAAACAGGACCTGATGTTCCATTTGCCTGTACTTGGGATGATTAACAGTCTTTTAAAAAACAGTGAGGTTGTCATTATTTGGATGCTTTTTGAGTTGTTTAAAACGCATTTGATTACAACCTACAGTCCTTATGTCAAGGCAGTGACCTTTGGCTTGTAGATAAGGAGGTGATTACTTGACTGGCTTCCCTTCTGAATGCAGTATCTTCTACATGGTGCAGTTACCTCTATAATACTGAGTTCTGTTTTAAATACTGCAGTGGCAGATGCAATTCAAACAGAAAAAGACACCAAGAAGTTACATAAGCTAAGATATAATAAATAACAAAAGCAAGTGTATTTGTATTTATAACCTCAATAAACAACTAGAGCCTCATTGTTTAGTATATAATAGAAAATAGCTCATGCTAAAGTTTTGCTTAAGTAAGGACAGAATCTCAAATCTTAAAACGACACTTAATCTGAAAGGTGTGCAGACCAAGGAGAGAAAGGGATAATGCAGAGAGATAAAAAAATTCAGTAATTAACTATCTACCACAATTAAACAAAGAAAACATAAGGAAAAAAAAATCTGTTTCAGAACATAATTACTTACCTCTGGAACAATTAGTAAAACAAATGACATGACTATTGCAACACGGAAATTTAAACTCAACATATGGTCAAAAGGAATCAGCTGTTTAAGTCTGGAGAGATTTAGCAGCAAAACATGTTTTTGTCTATTTTCAAATCCAACTACCCATCATGCCACTTAAAGGCACCATGGTTAGTAGGATTCCTGCAGGTCACCACAATATCCAATGAATTTTCATGGCACTCCTTGAAACTACCCAACAGAGAAGACTGTCTAAATAAAGAACTTATTAACCTACCTACCCTACATACCAGGGCAGGAGATGTAGTGTGACCAGAAAGGAAGCGAGTCTCAGCACTGCTGCCTCATTATGAATATCCAAGTACACCATCACCAAAGGAAAACACACCTTGAACATTCCTTCCACCCTGTCTGAGCCTCATATCGCGATATCCCTGCTGAGCGCGAACGGCAAATTTTAAATGTCATGCAGGACCCATTGAATACTGCTAGTATTTGCATTCCTCAAAAAGTAGAAAAACATTAACCTTTTGTTTTATTGAATTAAAATGCCATGGAAATGCTGATGTAGTCTTCAGAGACTGAAATACTTTTACAAAGAAGAATAGCTGTCATTTATTAGACACAAAGAACAATTACTTGATAGGATGCTTTCTGACAAAAAGCAGATTGGTATTCTCATCATAGAAAAGGCATTGTAAAAAAACCCAGCACAGACCTCTGAGACTTGAATAATTTAAAGCTGCATTTGGTGCAATTTGAATTTTTCTTTAGGGAGGCAAAGTTAAATACCTTTAATTTGTTCTAATTATTTCAAATTTGCAAGTTAATTATGGCTGATCATTAAATAACAAAAAGGACTATCGTCTCCATAGAGTTTTACCTCCTACCCTCTGCATTACTTAAGCTAGATTTTAGTATGCATGAATTAACTTTCTAAATAATCACACGGTTTGACTAAATGGCTCAGTAAAATGAGCTCTGATCCTCACAATAAGCATTAATGGACATTAGAAAGGCTATTGGGACCCATGTTACTTACATTATAAGTATTTTTAATGGGGTCTTATTTACTAATCTTTATGTACTGTTCAAGTTAGGGCATCATATAGACACATTATTCTGCTTTAATAGAGGAAAGTCAGTTCTTCAAGATACTAAAATAAATGTCCACTTAGAGCCAACTAAATTCATTTTTAAACTAATGCAGGAAAACTCTGATAGCTAAAACAAGATATAACTTGTTTTAGCTCCTGATCCTGATGAATCAATCCAACATAATGGCAGCCTTGCTCTGCAAATGGAGTTTTGCAGATCTGTTGAATTGCTAAGCAACCCAAGCAGCTCAGGCTCTTGCCAGAGTCGTGCTTACTATCAGCATGTGATCTACCTCGCCCACAAGGCTTCCTCTCTTCCCTGCTCCACACCCAGCATTCAGCTGACTGGCTTCCCAGTCTTCGATCCCAGATTTGGATGCTCACCTTTCACTGAACTCTGATCTTTCCATACATTTTTCAGTGCGGATCAGTGGCATTCAGAGAACAAGACTATGTTGTAACTACTCAGAAACCTGAAACGTGAGGCAATTCATGCCTCCACTATGTATGTTCAACAGATGGCTGCCTTAATGGTACCCGACTGCACTCTGCTGAGGCAAGGGCTTGCGAGTTTAACCATTATCAAACTAACAGATTGCCGTGGTAGGTTAGCTCCAAAAGCAAACATGCTGGAATGTTATTTTCCTGTTCCGTAATTTCTGTTTTAAAAATAAAATAATTAACAGTTCATGTGTGCAATCTGCTGCAATTATATCAGGCCAAGAATGCATAACACTTAATGATGCAAAACTGGTGATAAGTAGACAACCCAAGCAATACGTTTTTGTAGCTGGAACCTGAATTGCCATTTCAGATGCAGTTTGACAAACAGGCTGAAAATTGCTTCCTCCCCTGCCGCTTTGGCTGGGAGTGTTTTCCAGCCAGATCAGTTTCCAGAGTCAGTTCAGTACAAAGCAGCAGCATTACAAGAAACACTGGGACAAAAGAGAAGATGCCAGGATCTTCTTTTCAGTAGGGGTCTAAATTTAGATCAGTTCACATCAAGCTTGTCATTGAACAGCACTTTTGAAAACCAACCATTCCAAAGTGAGGCTGCTTGGGAGGTTGTCTGCACAGCAAATAAAAAAAATATTTCTGGGGAGCAAAGAAGCACTGTAAACTTTGGATGCATGGATCTGAAAACAAATAGCAGTGGTCTACTAAACAATCACAACTTTTCCAGTCCCCTCAAGAGGAGCTGAGGAGAAACACGTCAGAACATACAAGCCAGCAGAGTAGCACATAGGAAAGAGAAGGGAGATTGATCTACTTGCTATGGCTTTGTGCAGAGTGCACAAATCCACAGGGCAGCTGAGCAGAGCTGGAAGGGAGGAGAAGCACAGCGTGAACCCCAGGGCAATCTCTCATCCCTGAATGCCATCACCTTTCCCTTCCTAAAAAATGCTTTTTTAGCTTAGCATTTTTTCCTCCCTTTAAGAAGCAGGACAAAGTCCTATTCTAATACAGACCTTGCAGACCATTTTCAAGCCCAGAGTGAGATTTCATGGACCAATTATGAAATCTGGCATTTTGAGGCTTATGTTAGATGCATCAGCATGTTAATGGCACTGCTGGGATCCAGTGAATGTCAATAAGAAACAGCTGCTTTGCTTTCTAGAGAGCATGTGCATCTAAAGCTTTGAGATCACAGAATCAGAGAATAGTTTTGGTTAGAAGGAACCTTTTAAAGGTGCCCTGGTCAAATCGCCTTGCAACAAGCAGGGACATCTTCAACTAGAACAGATTGCTCAGAGCCTATCCAAAGTGACCTTGAATGTTTCCAGGGCTGGGGCATCCACCACATTTCTGGGCAACCTGTACCACTGTTTCACCACTCTCACAGTGAAACATTTCTTCATCACACCTAACTTGAATCTGCCCATTAAGTTGAAAAGCATGACCATCTGTCCTATAGCTACAGACCCTGCTCCAAAGTCTGTCTCTATCTTTCTAAAAAGACCACTTTAACCATTGAAAAGGTGTAGTCAGGTTTCCCCAACACCTCTCCTCCAGCTGTCTTCAGGACCACGTCCATCTTCCTTCTCATATTTTTAAGGCAAAAGGCAGGAGGGCAGGGACAGGTAGGGAAACACTTCAACAGTCAGTGAGAATTCTGGAACTGAAATATAAATATTATCAAATCTGCTTGTAATAAAAGGATTTTTCATCACAGAAAATAGACAGTGATTGCCTACAATCTACATGTTATTATGCAGACAATATATTGCTGAGCTGTCATGCAGAGATTTCATCTCTTACAGCACTCTTCAGGCTCAATGCCCTTGAATCCAGTAATGCCCATGGCTGTGACAGGTTTCTCTGTTGTTTTTTGGGTTTTTTTCCCCCCTGTTGAGTTCTCTCTCTTGAACCAGCTGCATTTGGTTTACTTTTCTCTCACCTCAGAGGAGATACATTGGTACCTACGCTAAAATTTTTTCCATATCTGAAGCTGTACCAGGGTACAGCAATCCATAGCACATCTTCCCCAGACCACTCTTTCAGAGACCAGCTCCTTCCCCACTCCCTCAGTGGCTGGTGCTCAGATATTTAATTCCAGCAGCAAGAATTGAGGCTGCATATGCTCTTAATTAGCAATGACCTATTAGATCATACCAGCCATAGGTGAAACCCTAGCCCCACTGAATCAATCAGAATACTGTCTTTATTTTCAATGAAGTCAGGACTTCACTTAATTTACACGGTTAGAGGTCCATTGGTAGCAAGTATTAAGCTAAATTTAACCTAGAATTATATTCATGCCTTCCCTTTGAAGCCCTCTCCTTCCTCTGGTTTAAGTTCACTACATTTCAACTCCCTACCAGCACCTTTCCAACATAGCTGAGTTTTCCTAATAAACAGCAAAATTACAGCTGTGATTACTTTTTTATCTTTTCTGAATTCAAAGAAAATTCTAGCATAAAAGTTTTCAGAGAATCACAGAGAAATGGCCACAGGAAACAGACTGGCAAAGCTTTAGCAGGGCAAAATTCTGTGACTGTTTGTTTGGCCTTTCTTATAGAACAGAGCAGAGCAGCTGTCATTCCAGCAAACTTTGCTGTCAGCCTTCACAAAAGGAAGTCATGTAAATGTCAAGTCACAGGTATAAAAACAATCCTTCCAAACAGTGTCTATATATCTGAAAAGCCTGCCTGGCTGTCACCAGTCAAAGGACCACAAGGAATGATGCAAAACCCTGTTTAGGATGAAGTTTTTGAACTAAATCTAAACTTCTTCAGTACATCAGGCAGATCACTGTCTCCTTCAGATGGAGAATCACATGCTCTTCAGCAAAGTAAATGCCAGTCTTAGTGCCTTATCCAGCATCACTAGTGTCTGGCTGAGAGCCAGCCCCAGTCACAAGATACCCATCGAAATGCCATATGCAAGCTATCTCCTGAACAAACATGCCCCAAATTGGATTGTAATTTGGTTGTGATAAAGGCATAGAAGAACAACACATCATCTCTTCTGTACTTGGCTCACCCAGAGGAAAAGGCTTCACAGTGGATCGGCTGCATTTCAAAACAGGCTGTGGCAGAGGTGGATCTGGGTGTGCAGGTAACCACTTTATGTCTTCCTTTGCTAAGACTATTAGTACACAAGCACTGTCTCCTCTACAGAAGTTACCAGACAGGCTGATAGGTGTTGATAATAGCAGCTTTCAGTAAATGAGCAGCAATTGCAAAAGCCGTTTTTCTGATGATGGATCACATCGTGGAGCAATCATTTGCTAAGGGTAACAGACAATACAGCAGAGGAGGGACACACTAAGAGTTGAACAGGGTAGATAAAAGCGTTTTCAGTATGCCCTACTAGTAAGATATTCTGAAGAAATTCCTAATTAGAGAAACAGATATTTAAAATTGCTTTTTTTTTGTGCGGGTATTAAGAGTCACACAGAAAATCTAGAGTTTTGGAGGATCAGAACAGTTGAAAAAGACACAGCAACTACAGTTCTTTGACAAAGTTACACTTGACTGATGCTAAGTTTCAGTGTTCAAGATACCAGTAGGACAAATTTTCATACCTGGTTTCTAAGTGAGGAAATGAAGAACAAAATTCCAGATTTCTCACACAAATAGAAATGAAAATTAATAACCACTAAACTAAGCAAATAGACATACCCCTGAGGATACTGAGGTGGCTTTCTCAGTCACCGACAGCCCCTGCGATATCATATCACATCACAGAGAAAGTCTTTCATAAATGCATCATATTCCATAATAAACACAATTAGAGTTTTTATACTGTCTGTTCTTCTGAGGCTGCAGAATCTGATTTCTCTAACCAAGAAACATTACCACTGAAAACAACACAGAACCATCTTTGCAGGACCCATATTTTTCCATGAAATTTCTGTCATCTTATTTTAATCATCTTTATCTGTACCACCGGATGATTGAATCAAGCATGTTAAGTACAGGTCACTACAGGTTTTTTACAGTTATAGGCTGTTAGTGTCAAAGTTTTACAAATCTTAGGAGTAGTGAATCTGGGAGCTGCAGTGCTTTACTTATTCCAAAGTGCCATTTGGCCCCTCTGCCAAACACAAACCTGGTACGTGTTTTGATTTTTGTTTTATAAAGACAACCAGGTTAGAATTTTGCCAGCTCCATAACTACAAATGTACATGGCATCCTAAATATTCTCCTACTACAGCATCTTTTAAAATGGTATCATACATTACCCCAGATCAGTTAGAAACTCCCTTCCTGATGCATCTTCACACTTCATTGGCCTTTTTTCCATGATTAAATCACATCTGTGGGACATGGTCATTCTATGATTAAAGAGTATATTAATGATTTACCACTACACTAGTACTCATCCATACTATATTGCTTAGTAAAATGAAAACACTGAGATTGTTTATTGATCTGCTTTAAAAAAAATCCTATAGCCTGAAAAGAAGCAAATAGAGAAGTTGAGACTTTGGACTTTACTCTGATTAGTAGATTACCATGCCCAACAGATGCAGATTTGACAAGATAGCTCCTGGTAAAGATTTAAAATAACAATTTTAGCCACTTCAGTTGCCTTAAATTCACTGAAGTTACATATTTCACAGGGCATGTTTGATGGCTAGTGACTGTAAAATCAAGTATTTATTGCAAGAGCAATACAGACTTAGATGCCTAAATAATGGCATACAACTATAAGAACCATGGCTTGGGCCCCACAGAAAAGGCAACATATTAAAGATTTCCCTTCAGTGCATATATTTTATGTGAATTTGACAGCACCACCAAATAGTGACTCAACCAGGATGTTTAAGGAACAGATTTAACAGGTTTTTGCACTTGATATTCATCTATAATAGAACTGAAACCAGTTCAGACAGAAACCACTGCCTCACTGAAAGGCACATACCAGTGAGATACACTGATACACATACCAGTATTGCCACTGCTCTGATGTCCAGTATCAAGGGGAAGAACAAAGGGAAGAGATCCTGGCACAAGGCTGTTTGCTGTGAAGCTCTGGGCTGCCTCTGGAAACCCTTTTGGTCTAGACACAAGTGATTTTTGCCACCTTAGAGCTACCACTATTGATTTTTGGGCGTGAAAGTCTACCTTTGCATACGTTTGTTACAACATGGTGGAAACATCTGTCCAGAGCAGATGCCATGAGTGCCGCTCTGACACTGTGACATGGGTCCAGGGGTTTGCATTATTTGTGCTGCCAAACCATCTCAGCTCTACTGAGTCCACAGCTGGTACAAAACCTTAGCCCATCTCCCAGAGACAAGGTTTGCTCAAAAAGGGTGCAAAGATGTAAATGGATATTAAGGAAACACAGAGATAAAAAGAGAAGAAGGATTAACTATGCATTGATCAAACAAAAGGGCATGTAGTTATACAAATAGGTGGTCTGGCAGTATTGATAGAAGACTGAAGACACTTGCAAATTGTTTTGTTTCAAACTCTTGTGAGTGCTAGAAGCCAAGTGGAAGTGTTTCCACAAAGAAGAGCTGATGAATTGTCACTGCAGTGGAGCTCTAATGCTTTTCTCTCCAGATCACCAATGAAATCCTTTGAGTATGGTTTAGATTTTAGGTGGTTTTACCAGGCAGAGACCATCTTTGTGACCAGTGTGAATAAATAAATCAGTTTGAAACTCACCAAATTTGGATTGAGGGTGGGGAGGGGTAAAAAGCACTCTTAAAAAGCTTAGGATAAAAAAAAAAGAAGGGGGGAAAAAAAAAGAGCTCAAAGTGATAAAATGTAAAACAAGAAAGACGTTGTCAGAACACGCAGATGGAGGCAGAAGCCACCATGACATGACCCATTGGTTCTAAAAGACAGAAAGAATTAGGGAATGTAGTAGCAACACATGGCTGAAAGTTAATCCAACACACAAAAAACTCTGATTGCCAGAAAACTGACAGAGTAAAGAAGAGGTGGTGGCAGAGAAAATAAAACAAGAAACAGCTTTATGACTTTTAACAGAAAACTGGCCCCTGAAGGTGAGTCTAAAAGAAGCAAAGCAGACAAGACCTGAAGAAGCAGCCAAGACACTCATTTGGAAAACTTATTTTGAAGTAGGTGAATTAATACTGAGCAGTTAAAGAAGAATTTAGATTAGCCAAAGCGCAAGAAGAAGGACTAAAGCAAGGAGTAGTTTTAACTCTTGACACAGCAAAAGGATATTTTGGCTGCAAAGGAGAAGGAAACTGCAATAGCTGTCAGCAGCCCAGATGCACGCAGAGAAGGAGACTGATCCCGAGGTTATGAGTCTGAGTGGCAGGGAGGATGTGGCATTATCAAAATCAGAAGTGAAGAGAGATTCAGAAAAAAAAAGTAAGGAGTTCTGTTTTGGCCAGATTAGGAATGATCTGAAGGCAAAACAACTGGGATTATGTGTCAGGGAAGCAGTCAGATATGCAAGACTAGATGGAACAGAGCAGAAGGTTTAAGAGTTATTGGCAGGGAGATGATAGCCAAATCCGTGTAACAGGATGTTGTCATCCAGTGGGTACAGAAATCTCCAGTCAAATCAAGGAGTGACTAAATCCCTTCCCTGCCACCTCACAGAGGTTCCTACCCAGTTTCAAATGAAATTATCTAAAATAGTGCTGCAAAAACATGCATAAAAAAACCTGACTTTTCATAAAATCTAAAGATCATACTGTTTCTAAAACTAGGGCAACCACTAAATGAAAGTTAACCCGAACAATAACTTTAGCTAAACTTTAGGTCACATGCATTTAATATAATGAGATGAGGAATATGAAAAGGCCATTCATAATGGAATTCATCGAGTTAGGAATGCCATGCTTAGCTGCCTTATAACATATAATTAATGATCCTATAAAAATCCAGCAGTACGAACTCTCCCGGCTGCCCGCAGAACTGTTCTTTATGCTGGGTAGGGCAAGCAAGCATCTGCTTCCACAAATACTGCCCTTTGAGAAGCTCAAAAGCTTTTTTCCCCCTGTTCCATCAGGGACCACAGTGCCATTTCCACAACACGCTGAGCTTTGAACCGTTACCCAAATCAGACTATAGCATTTGGCAACCCAGTACACATCTGTCACGATAGACTGGTTAGTGGTCAAATGTTAAAGAAAAAGCCATTAACTCACTTCCATTGCTTCTAATACCCAACCTTCCTCCAGATTATTTATAATCCCCACTAAACCCACCCTCTGTTTACAGTCTTCTAACATAACAGTGAAATACATACTGCCTGGAGATCTGTCTTGTCTTACACCACTCCCAACCATTTGGTACAACAAAAGATGTTCTCTCTCCATCAAAAGGCCTGATCCCTCCTGAAGCACTGATGCTCGAATTCAAGGTTAAAGGATTAAGGCCTGAAGCACTGGGTACCAGAGGAAATGAAGCCAAATATTGAAAGAAACATAAAAATCAATCCTCTTCACTGCAGGAGCAGTGTGAAGAACAAATCAGCTGGACTGAATCTAAAATTTTCTCTGCGTGGCTCTCAAAAATTAGCACTTTTATAAATATAATGGGTAGTCTGCGAAGCCTCAGCACTCATGCAAAGCCACAGAGTTCAACTCAATACATCAGTACGGTCTGGGAAGTTTTAAATCAGAATAATTCAGTGGCAAATACACAAACTCCACTTCAGAGAGAGCAAGAACTGGGAAGTGAGTGAGAGCACGTGTGTTGTTATCTTTATATGTAGTCTGCAAATCTGCAAGTGGCAGAACCTAATATTTACTAGAATTTGCCTTCTGCTTCAATTCTCTGACTGCTGAAGTGCAGCCAAGGTCACAGGAGGGGTGGGGCAGTGGGTTTTAGCTTAGTGTAGCTGTGAACAGCAGGGTACAGAGGATTTCTTGTTTAACTTTGTAATACCAATAGCTTTTGTTCTTAGTCCTGTCCCACCAGTTCTGATATAAACTTTAAATGTCATGAAAGTTGTGTGGGTGGGTTTAAAATTTCCTGATTCAAAACTACCTTCCAGAACATTTTATTTTATGAGGTTCTTCTTAACTTTTCCAACTGATAAATTTCTGGAACATACGCATGTCTAGATTAAACAAAATATACTCTTCATCCAAGATTACACATAAAAATAAAAAGTAACAAAACAGTATGTCTGAAAAAGTAATCCACTCCAATTTATAAAAATAGAATTCAGGTTTTCAAAATTCAATTTAGGCAGTAAACTAACAGTGTCTACATTTTCCCATAAAGGAGGCATCTGCAAATGACTTGCAAAAATGTCTCTCACTGTCTGCAAGTGTTGGCAAGAAACAAACTCCTTCAGGAGATGCATGCATTTCACATATTTCAACTCAAAGACAAAATTCTCCAAGCATTTTCAGTTTTGATGTGGGATATTACCGAACCAAACCCAAGCAGAACACTGGCAGCAAATACAAGTTTTGTGAAAATACCAAGGCACTTGTGTTTTAACAAGCCTATCTTCACCTCCTAAGCGTAGCAGTGTTTCTAACTCCTGAGTGTCTGTGCTTTTTGATACACTCAACCTACAGGCTGAGTAGGAATTTGCCTATGGAAACCACTTATGGCATTTCCTGCTTACATCTTATACCTCCAGTCACTCAGGCTTCCTGCTCAAGGTTACTTTGGACTGCAATGGGAATGATGTAATACTGCTGCGTGCAGCAGACGTGATCATGAGAACAGAATCAGCATAATTCAGGTAAATGTTAGATAGGCAGCTTGAAATCACTGTTGCAGTTGAAAGTAAACCTGAAAATTAGATTAGTGAAGGAACCAGGTCAGCAGAAATGAACTCCACTCTCTTCAGCCTGATAAGGATCATTGGCTACTCGAACAAAAAAAAAAAACAACATTAAATGCGTGCATAGGTATATGTAAAAAAATTGCCACACACTCCCCTTTATGCTTTTAGTAACCACATCAGAACAAAAACCTTCATCCTGTACAAGAAAACCTACTACCTTCAGAATCTGCACGTGGCACTACTGAAGCAGAAATGTGTGTCTAACTCTGACTGTACTCTCCCATACGTCACAGCAGACTCCAGCAGCCATCTGTTGGAAGGATGCTGTGCCTATATATAGCCAGACACCACCACGAGAGAAAGAAAAACTCATATCTGCACCTAATTCAGCATGTGCACTATTGGCAGATCTGCAAGCACCTTTTTTTTTTACCGGCCACAAAAGTGTTCGCTCCACAAATATCCTGTCTAAAAATATTACAAACTTCAATGTAAAATTATCTGGAACAAGGAAGTAACTTGGTTGTTAAAAGGAGCACTAACAGGTGGGAAAGCAGCTTCCAGATACACAGATTTTATGGGCCATTTGCAAGCACAGTTGATTTCATCCCAATTTAATGTGCCAGTCTGCCAAAACAGCAAATAGAAAAAAAAACCAAAAATCCCAACAAACTGTGTTCAGTACATTCTTAAAAGTTGGCCAAGTCCTTGGATATAGATACACCTCAAGAGACCAAGGACAACTCAGAGATGACCTGAAACCTGGGAGTCTTAGACAACGACCCAGCTGCAGCCCTAGGGAGAGTTTCTCCTTCAGAGGGTCAGGATCTGGACACACCTCAGGACGTAGGAGGAGACATGCTAGAATGAAGAACTGAAAAGAAAACTCTTCATAGGAAACCAAATGGCTGCTACCAATGCTACCAAGGTTTTTCAATTCTCCTCTCCTCAAAAACAGGAGTAATCGGGCCAGCAAAAGTCAGGCCAGCAGCAGCAGAGCCATGCAATTCCGCATGATTTTTATTTTATATTTAAATTATTTGGAGGGGGGAATTGAGTGAACAAATCTGGATATGCCTGGGACAGCAGGGGGAGCTGCGAGTCTGCGTTCCTCTGCAGGTCTGTTTAATTGCATTGAATACTTGGACAAAAGCACACAAGTGTGCTTGCACATCACCACAGAAAGATGCCTGCATGTCTAACAAGCCTCAGAAAAGAGAGTTCATAACAAAGCATTAAACAAGGAGCAACAGATAATTGTCACCTTCTCTCACTAGATAATAAAAATAGTTACACCATAAACATAAAAATCTTTTAAAAGACCCCTGACAGCACTCCCTCCTGGAACTATCACCATAGCAATGAGCATNGGAAGTACTGCTGAATCCTGTGTTTGATATTTTCAAGTAACTAAAAATACAAACTGGCAAAAATACGCATGAGTGATGTAAAATGAGGCACACAAACATAAAGAGCCTTCAACGAAATTAAAGGTGGCAAATTCCACCTGCAAATCTTTAATACACCAAGAAGGAATCCTTTCACCAGGTAGCACACATTGAACGAGTGCCTGCAGATAACTGTAAACACATCTGATAGCTGCTGTATCCAACAATTCCTATTTAGAACACCTTGCACGGGTTTGTGTAGAGGCTCAGTGGCAGAATTGTGTGAAATCCGAGGCAAAGATGCCCGTTAGAAAGAAGGCAACAAAAAGCCACATTGACAGAGCATTATAGGAAACCTAAGACTCAGAAAAGCAGAGAATCTTGAATGTTAATATTTAGGCACACAGCAGCACTTTGGGGAGGGGTGCTTGCAAAGTGAAAAACAGTGTCTCCTCAAGCTGGTGCCATTAAATACATCGTATTTCCATGCCATTCAGATCAAAGTTAAGATTAAATGAAGGAGGGAAGAGTTTTAAAATTCCTTTCCCAGATGCAGATGTCAGAAGCACACACAAAAGCAGGTGCTGGGTGTATTGATCCTACTGAATACGCATGGAGTGGGTACTTGAGCATGTACTAAGCATCTGTGTCTGGGAGATGGAAAGCACTTTGTAAAAGGCTGTTTTATGCTAAACAAATGCATCAGGTTATGTTTTTATTTTGAATATTTTAAAGCATCTTGCACACTGGGGCAGACTTGAAAAGAAATTATACAGACAACTTGCCATTAATTGCACAAGCTACCATCTACATAGCTGTAAATTGTCTGTGGGCTCACTTAGGAGCACTCCAAGCTACTGAAAACCATCCTCAATAAAACCTGCTCTGACTGCTGCACCTTAGAGAAATGGAGATCCTGAATTTGAAGGTGGTTCAGGTCCCAAATGCTGGCCCAGCTGCAAGTAGACAAAGGGACAGACACACTGTTTCTCAACATCAGGGAAGGGACAAATCCAACACTGCAAATTCCTACCAGAATATGAATTGGATACCTACCAGCTATCCAAACAGGCTGAGATGGACAATGCTTGCTGACAATGACAACAAAAATGCCTTAATAGGAGACGTAGAAGAGACAACAAAGCAGGGACCCTTTGAAAATGTGGCTATAGTTTGAAGTAGCCCCTGAGATCAAAGTTTTCATTTTCACTAACAGACTACAAGGAAAATCTATATCAGAAGTCAAACTCTCCACTGTATTTGCTTGTGGAATCTTTTTTTGCTTTCTTCAATGAGGGAAAAAATTAATCCCTACAGGAGATGACAAGATGCCTTTTAAACTACATACCTCATTCTGACTACAATTACATTTCAATAGTCTGGCACAGCTGCATGCTCCTATTTGTTTTTTTTTTCATTAAGGGTTCCTCTATTATTTGTACCGACCCTATAGCATTTATGCCTGGCAGTGATGCCCATTCCCTTGCCTACAATTCTTCCTACAGATAGTAGAGGATAAATTGCAATTAGATTTTTGTAATTGTAGATAATTAACACAAAATGAGCTGTTAATTATATAAAAAAATCTAATGTTTTTCAGTTCTTGATCACATTATTTATTTTACGTCTCACTTCAGCAAGTTGTGTATTTTAAAGGTATTTCACCATTTCCTTTAAAATACCAGGATATTTTTCAAGTAAGTTTTGCTTATTTGAAGACTGAAATCAAGTTCTATGCTGTGAGATTTGCCAGAAGAGCTCTCATGTATGAACTGGAAGTCAGAGAGGGCTGATTTTCCATTAGTGTTCTGTTGGCATTTGCTGTAACAAGAGCTGTTTGATAGGTCAATTAAAAAGCAAACACCACCATCATGACACAAAAAAAAAAAAACCCAAAACAAAAAAAAAACCAAAATAAACTAAAAGGCAGGGAAAAAACCACCAAGACAGTTATAAAAAGGATGTATGTCTACCAGCTCTTCCTCTCTTCTAAGACATGGCCACACACTTACACACTCTCCTTCTCTGTACTGAAAAAAACATCACTTATATATTCAAATGCATAAAAGAGATAAATGGACTTGTCTTCTACAGCCTCTTTAAGCCTTACATTAGAGTAAATTATTTAGGGACCATTCATCTGGTAACCTTTACAAAACTGAAGATGGCATATAATAAGAAAAACTTCCAAGTGTTTTGCTGCCAAAGTTTGTAACCAGCTGGCACGGCACCTTGAGACTGCTAAACACACAATAACTTTGAAAAATTACAGTAAATTAAACCAGGAGAATGAAGATAGGGTGGGGAACGTTTTGAAATCTGGGACTCTCGTTTTGTTAACAGCACAGGTTTTCTTCATTTTCCCTGTTAGGATATGTAGATATTTGCAGGGTTTTGGTAAACTGTTGCCAAGAAGCTCTGCAGATGTTCTAGGTTACACTTTTCCTCCAAGGGGCTTAATGCTGCTGCATCTTAAACATGTCATGAGTCTCCATCTTTTTTGCTACAGTGATAATACTTCGATCATTTCAGTTTGTGAAAATGAAAGAAAAAAGCATCTGAATACCACAAGCTATGCCAGTAACTCACAGCAGCCAAACACCTGGTTAAGCAGTGAAGTATTCCAAGAAAACTAACAACTCCTGCTGTTCTGGAGAAAAAAAGGCTTATCCCTTTTCAATGAAGAGGGATCTCAAAAAGAAAATAAAATTAGTATAACAAAGTAAAAAAAATAAGAAAAAAATAAGGCATTGGACCCTTAGTTTATAAATGAATTATCAGTTCTTCCAGTATTCTCAGAACAGAGAAGTTTATGACTTAGAGGTATTCTCTTGTCACTAAAGAAGGACTCATTCAAAGTACATCTGCTCATCTTGTCCACCATTCTTTGGTCAAAAGAACACCTACAGTTACAGCACAGAACAAGAAGCTGCTACTTTCTGAGAAAAGGAGAAAACCTTGCCAGCTTTTATTTGTTGCTTTCCTAATGAGCCCAAATCTTCTTCCAGTGTTAACTTGAATGCGACAGGGTAGGACAGAAGGAAAGTACAATAGTGTACTGATTGAAGTTTTAAATAGCAAGCAGGATGGAGATAAAGAGCTAAATATTGGCTTAACTCTGCTTCCAGTTATTTCAGTGGTGGTTTGCTCTGATCACACTGAAGTAGAGGTGCAATGAGAGGTATTTAAAAAACAAGTAACTGTCACCAGCCATGGAAGATCTATCTGAGAGCTAAAGGATAATGTCTAATTTACATCAGATCCAAATAAAGACTAAAGAGATGTTATGATCTTAATTTTAAAAGTAACAAGCAGTACCTAGAACAACGAACTAAAACTAAGATTTTGTGAAAACTCCATTTTGCACTGGGCAAAGAGGTGGTACACAAAACCTGAAGCCTCTTCCAGAAGTCACCAAAACTTTGAGTAATAACAAGTCAGCATAACTATTGAGTTGACACATAAAACACAGCAGCCAACGAATTTCACCCTTCCTGCAGAAAAAAAGCTCTTAATCTGAAACAAACACATGAACAAATACACTTGGCAGGCAACAGCAAGTTGTCAAGAAGATATACTGACCTTGTGAAGCACTTAGAAGGGAAGAGAGAAATTACCTTAGCCCCATGCTGCTGCCGTTCATCATCAGAGCAAGATCTCTGGGTGCTCCAGCGATGGGCACATCTTCTGAGCCAGGTACATGGCCTCTAATCCTGGAAAAGATGAGTTAGTTGCTTCTGCAGCTGGTCAAATCACACCAGGAACTTGCCACTAGAAGGTGACATACATGTCTACAAATGGGGCACTCAGACACATTTAATGCAGAAGCTTTCACAATTATCTTCACACATTCAAATATACTTTTGTATTGGAAGGCTGGTTCAGGCCCAGTGCCTTTGCTTCTAAGAGTTACCACTGGGAGAACCTTAGCCAGTGTAACTCAGCTGAGTACTAGCATCTCAGCACTGGAAAGGGAAAGCAATAAAGAGAAATCTGCAGTCTTTTCATTAGGGAAACAGAAAAGTTTCATTTACAGATTACAGCACCAGACCTCATCATGTGTAAGCTGCATAGAACAGAATTTGTATAAGATGGTTGTGTGTCCTCAAACTATGGGCCCACAAATTATGCTCCATTTTTAACAGATCATTCCACCTTCTCCTTCCTCTCCAACAAAAAGACGGAAAAATCAAGATAGAGCCATTTCTTTTTTATTTGACTCGAATTCCTGTTTCCAACCTTTGCTTTTACTGGGCTGCTCCAGTCAGGCTTGAATCAGGAGGAGCCACTGAACTGCACATACACACACCATTTTTGATAGCTGAGCAACTATTTCACACAGAGAGTAAACTGAAAGTACTACGGTCACACAAGGCTAAATAGAGAAATGTGGAAAATTAAAAGCAGTTATGATGCAGTGCAGCAAAAAAATAACCAAAAAAATCAACTCACACTTTAGCTAAAAGATTAGAAAAGTTAGTTGCCAATAACTGTAAGTGGACAAACCTCTTATTTGTCATTCAGTGACAATGGACCTTAACCAGTATTCCACCCAGGCAGAAGGACAGACAAAAATAAACACTACCTGGAAAATAATTTTTCTTGGATTGTTTTTTTATGCTGTTATGATGTTCTAACTCAGTTAGAACCTCCTGACAACGAAGCAAAGGGTATTTGAGCTTAGCTAAACAAATTTTTATTGTTAGCAGTATATAAAATTACCCTGTTACCAAGTGCAAAATGAATTACATATTTGGAACTGAAACAGAACTGTGATGCCTAAGAGATTTACCTCTAAATATCAAACATTTAATTCTAAAGATACTGAAATATTTTTAAGAGAAAGCACATTACATTCTAGTTGTTTTCTTAGAGACAATATGGCAAATATGACTTCACTTGCACCTCTGAAAAGAGATCAAAAAAATACAAATTCCTCAGATTGGTCATATACGATTTTTTTTTCACAGAATTCTTTTTAGGTAACTAAAGCTCTGCAAACCATAAAGGGCTTTCATAACAAAAAAAAAGTAGCTATAATAGATATAATGGTACTAACAACCACATTGTCACAGATACTTAAGGTGTATCTTTTTTCTGAACTTATGCCTCCAAACCTGAAAAATTTCCATTAGAAAAAAAATCCAACAAAAAACTCAGTTTGTATGTCCTTCAAACCTACTTGTTTTTCATTAGAGGGATGCATGCATAGAATTAAGGTATTTGATGATTAAGAATCCATCTGTTCCTACTTAATTCTCACCTGAAGTCATAATCCTTTGTTAGCAACTTCAGTCATTTTCAACACACACACACATTTGTGATTTCCTCTAAGACAGGTACTCTTAAAGCCACACAAACACGTTATTTTCAATGTAAACAACAATCCAAGAAGACAAATGAAAGACGATCTAGATTATGGTACTTTCTTTTACAGTTTGAAAAGTAACTGGGGGGCTGAAATGAAGAAGGGAAAGTGATGTATTCCTCCATGGTGGTTATGTACACGGATGTAGGAAGTGGGTCATCTAATGCAGACTCTCATGGGGTGCTATCAGCAGCTGCCATATTAAAACAGTATAGAAATATCCATCCCAGTGAGACACTCCTATTGCCTCTTCCAAAAGACTGCAGATTTTTCCCTCTTGTTTTTCCTTTCTAATGCTGAAATGCTAGTACTCAGCTGAGTTGCAATGGCTAATTTAACCTGTTTCCATTCACTGTTCCGCTCACTTTAATAACATCATATCAAAAAAGTAGTAGTTCCCTCTTTCTCAAAGACTCTATTTACATTGTCAGGAAAGTGCTACCTTCTGCAACAAACTCACAGGCCTTTCAAGCCACATCTCACATTTCTGTGACTGCTCCATCTCCCTTCAAGTTTTAAGCACACATTGTGCCTCAGTCTTGGCATTCTCCCTTTTCACTAACATTACTGGAAAGAAAATGTCTTTGCTACAATGAGCTCCCTTCCCCTTCCATAAATATATGGGGGGAAAAAACATATATTCCATTTGTAAAAATATGTATATATACACACATATATACATATATGTGTGTGTATATATGTGTATATATATATATATAACGATCTCCATCTTTTCTGTAAAACACACTCCTTCCAGTCCCAACCTAGGAGAGTGCAACACTTCAAAACTGACCTTTCCAAGGAAAGAAGGGAGAATGACACATCTATGCCATCCACGCTCACACTGCCCTCTTGCCAAATGTCTGTATTCCTTTCAAGTGCCTGCACTCTCATTTTCTTCTACTGCTTCTCTTTTCCAACCTAGTCTTTTAGCAGTGTTTTTCTCCTGCCTTTCTGACTACCACATACTGTTTTCCTCTGCTGCTTTCCACAGCTGTCATGCTGCTTCCCAACAGTATACACTAACATACTAAAGTCTTCTCTCCTCTGACTCACTCTCAGAAATTGTGCCACAAGCATTGCCTGTCTTGTTTTATTCTATCTATTGTTGCCTTATTCTGTTCTCCCACTTAAATCACCTATTGCCCACGTGCTCATTAGAAATTTTAGAATTTTTTTTACATTGTAATTCTCAAAATCACCTGTTATAATCCATACGGGATTGGTGTAGTTGCTGCTGTTTTAGGAGCAGTTTTGCTTCTTGCTTAGTCAATAAATGTTGGAGTCGCTCCTTTTCGATTTCCAGCTCCATTTTTTGAAGAAGCAGCTTCTGCCTTCTTTCTTCATACAACCTTTCAGCTAGCTCTGTTTCCTTACGGCCCAAGGCTGTGCTGTGATTCAGCCCAGAACCTTGACAGTGCCTGGAATGATCACAGGTCTTGTGAACTGTCCCAGAGTGTTTCCTAAGTTCCTGGCTGACACAGCAGCTCTCTTCCATGCTCCCTGGGCTCCCCACATGCCTCCAGGCACAGCCATGACTCACTCGCTGAGGGCTTGTGCTCTGAAATTCACTTGCCCTCTGGTCCATCTCCCGAGCTTGCTTTACATGGTGAGGGCTCCTCTGCTTGGCTGGGGAAATCACATTGTTGCACTTTCTGTGCAAGTCGTTTTCCCTTGGATACTCCTTCAGACACTCCTGATGGTTGCAATGCATTTCAGTCCTGTAATCATGGTTATTCCTGCAAGGCTGAGACAACACAACAGGGGCTGGGCTTCCAGCCTTCGGTGCTCTACTGTTCTTACAAAGAGTCCAAGGTCCCCCAATACCCACGTAGGAGCTGTCCAGCCCCAAAGAGGGCTCTTGGCACAAGCTCTTCTTACTGGATACCTGCAACAGGAGAAACAATTTCCTGTAAATCACTAAAATTCATCTTTGTTCCATCAATCTCCCCAGAGCTGCTGGTCCATGTTGATGGACATGCAGCCAAACCCGGCAAAATCTTTACCAGAACACAGACACAAATATGCTATCAAATCTACATTTCATTCCATCTACACAAGTGTAATAAATGTAAAACTACTGTCTGCAGGATCCTCAGCATAAAATGAGTCACTTCAGAGTATCAAGTAGATGTGAGCATCTAGGGTTACATAAAATCAACTTGAAGAGTGGCAAAAAACATTAAATGTTAAGGTTTGAAAATGTTTAATTTTGAATACCAAGCCAAAAAATCCATTCAGCCACTATAAATACTCTTTGATTGGCTATTACACAGCAGGAGATTTGATGTAAAACATTTCACCTTGCACTGAATGGTATATTACTTACCACTGGAAATTTGATGAGAGTTTTTGAAATATCTTTACAGAAACACAGATAAAAACCAACTACTTTCTGTAAAAAAATGGTTGTACATCAAAAGCTGTCATTTAAATACAAAACATGTTTAAATACAGCTATAAACGTAAGTGATTTTTCAATTAAGCTGAGCAAGTGATTATAGTCTGATAAAACTCTGAAGAAAACAAGCAACTGTAATTCACATTTGTCAACCCAGTACAAGCAAATTCTAGTGGTTTTGTTATAGTCACGGATATTATGTAATAGACATCACAATCCCAGTTACATCCTGGAGTATCTTTGCACTAAGGCTCATCTAGGCAGTTAAGCGTTTGAGCTTTTATGCACATCACAACAGCAGTGTATGAGGCACACACATTTCTTCTGCTAGAATTGCACATTAATTTCAGTAACAACCTAAATTTAAGCTCCTCCTGTCTTTGGGACCTTCCACAAAGATATGGGACTTTTTAATTACAGAAGGCAGATTTGTTAAAGATAGCAAAACCACTACAATGTAAGTGGTTTAGCAGGGAAATTTGGAATCCACTGATGAAAAAAGAAGGTATTATTTGCCCTCTGGGAATGCTTACAATAGATAGGTATTGTGTACATGGAGTGCAAGACAGTCAGCCAGACCCAAAACATTTGAATTTAGGAATGCAAGCAAGTGTGCAGCAACGATTAGAAGAGAGATATAATACAAATCTATGCAGCATTTATATGTATAATTTAGATTCTTTTTTTAATAAATAAACAAAATACCAAATATACTCAGCTGCCCTTCAAGACAACCAATTACAAGTTTCTTGTAGACTTCACAGAATGTAAATTAACGTGGATTAGCACCTGAATACTGATATTTTATTATTTCCAGTTTTGTGCATACAAATATATCTTCTCTGCCATATGATTGAAAGCCCAGGATGTCATGTTTTGCCCCAAAGGGCTCAGTGAGTTGGAGGCATTTGCATTAATGTCAGTGTTAAATGTCTGAGGAAAGTCTGGTGCTTGGACCGGGTGAAAAGTGCAGGACACTAAAATATTTTAAAGTCAGAGGCGGTGGCAGGGCAACTGAGCAGAAATGCAACATGCTGCCAAAAAGACGGAGTTTTGTTATTTATTATTTGTAGCATGCCATTCTTATTGGCAATATTTTCTAGACAAATAAAGGCTGCAGAGCCCTCCTAATTTGAATTAGACAATACAGAAAAGGGTGATGCAGCCTCTCATTTCCCACATCACCTGCTCCTGGTAGTAGAGCATTTAGGGCACCTACAGGAAGAGGCTTTCAAGGTGGAGGGTTCGCCAGTCCCCTGAGCAGAAGGTCTCAGACCTAAAGATATTCTTAGAGCATCCCATCAGGGCCGCCAGTGTAGGGTGGTCACAGAAAGCAAACACTCGTCTCTCTGCAGCCCATAAATAGTAGTTAAAAAGAACACACATAAAAAGAGGAAACTCAAAAGATGAAACATCTGAGAACAGCACCTTTATTTTAGCAGTTTGCTGACTGAAGAGACGAGAATGTTAAGAAATCTAAGCACACAAATGAAGATGTTACAAAATAATCATCAGGTTTAAGAATAAAGGTCCACATTGCAAATTAACTTCATGGCTGAGACTCTATTACGAGTCCCTGAAGGCCCTAAAAGAGAGGTACCAGTTAGCATTTGTTGACCTTGGTCGCCATTAAGTCTGCCCTGATGGTCTCAGAAATGGCATTGACATTTAAAGACTTCATAACAAGGCAGAGAAACTTTAATGTTATTTCACAGATACAATATGTTTGCAGGGGGGAAAATTCTCATTAATGTCATTGAATGTGAGTGAGATTTTCTTATTCCTTTAGAAGGAGGAGGTCACATTAGGCAGAAGACTGAGTTCCAATATGCCTTTGATGGCTACTTAGTGCTTTGCAGGGTCTAACTTGAAAGAAAAATTAACTATTGGGAGTAAGAAACTAGTCAACAACTTTTTTAGTAATTTGTAGGTTTTCTGCTAAAGCCTTAATTGAAAATACAGCTGGATGGTAGACATTGCAGGGAAAATGGACTGACATTTACACTTCAGAGGATCAAAAGAGACTGGTGCATGACATGACAGATCTGCAAAATGCAGGCCAGGTAAAGGGGAAAAGTAGAGGAAAGAAATATTACAAAGACCCACCCACTTCTGTGAGTCTGAAGACACACAAGCATAAGGAATCAGGTAATTTTATAAGATGAGTTTAAGAAAGATATTGCCTATGGGACACATGGAAACCATGACGGACCATGGTGGAACAGCTGTGCTTTCTTCTCCATGGAGCTCTTCCAGGTTTGCTGTGCCATATTTAAAGATACAAGTTCCTTTAACTGAGGCTTAAACAAACTGAGACTCCTCCCTGTAAGGTAAAGAGTTAGTAAGACTTGATCAGATGTGACACTCTTGTGCAACAAGGAGATAGTAAAAATGGTTTTAATAATCTTTAGAAGGATTTAAAGATGGAGACACGTGTGGAAGTCTACAAAATCTTCACTGCAACCCCAGTAATTTCTGCTCAGGGATTCAGTGCAGAGCTTAAACAAACATCCAGTCCTTAAAAATTCCTACGAACAGACAAACAGTGAACCAGTTTTATGCACGCAGCATTATGATCTCTGCAAATTGTTCTTAAATGCAACCTGTGTGCTTTGCAGCTCTAATCCACAATGCTGGCAGAGGAAGCACAGTTACACATTGACTCCAGCACAAAGGGCTTTGTACTGCAAGGGATGAACTAGTAACGAAGCATATCTTTACAATACCACCACAGGCAAGGTCCTGACAGATTTTATTACATGTACAAACATGTTTAAGAAACAGCCCAAAATCACTGCCTTGAGAAGTCCTGCATTCTGAGGGACAAAAGCTGGGGTCCCAGTAAAATACAATGCCATTAGGGTGCAGAGCAAAATTGCTAGAGACGTTAATAGCGTTAGGAGTTTAGTTCATAGTACTCAGGTTTGTATTTTTCAGCTGAAATATGTCGGAATACAGGCAAAAGAGACAATGAAGTAAAATAATTTTCTGTTGTATCTTGAGGACATTAATTGGGACTTTTAGCTCAGGAGTTTCTTTTGGTGGGGTAGAAAGAGTGGAAGGCACATGTTGATTCAGAACTAGTCCATTTTGCTGATCTAAGTGAGGACCCTGAGGGAAACCAAGAAGAATGAATAGAAGAGCAACCAGAGGAGAAATACAGAGACTTGAAAATATTTAAAGATGAAAGAGAGATGCAGAGACTACCATACACAGAAACACCTTCAAGAGCACCACGGGCATATTCTTAAGATTCTTCACCAGAGTAGTTGTTCCTTTGACATGGTCAGCAAAATTTATTAGGAAAAATTTGTTCACTGGAAGTGTTGTCAAGTCCTGGCACAGGCCATGGCAGTGGTGGAGTCACCAGCCCTGGAGGTATTTAGGAGACATGCAGATGTGGTGTTTAGTGATGAGTTTTAGTGGTGGGCTTGGCAGTGCTGGGGTAATGGTTGGACTCGGAGGTGGGTTCCAATTTAAACAATTCTGTGACTCCAACAGTGACCCAGCTGACACCCTCACCAAGGTACACAACCGAAACTTGGAACTCAGTCACCACTCTGAATGGTTGATATATGGATCTCATCAGAATAAAGCTTGGCTTTGGGTTTCAGGTCTATTAACAGTATAAGTACTTGCTTTTGTCAGCAAAATGAGGAGGATGTATTATAAATAAGCTCAGATAGGACACTGAGGCAACAGAAATGCTACTTTTAAGAACAATTACATCAAATTACAGGACTGTTTGAAATACGTTACAAGTGATTAAGGAGCTATTCTTTCCAAGATTCTGTAAGAATTTATCAGGGAGAATGAAAGACCATAAAGATTTTAAAGTATATTAGTAGGATCTACTGAAGTCTATAATTTTTTTCCTGTAACTCATATAATCCTTTGTTAAAATCCGTACCATAAATAAGCCAATATCAGTTATTACAAAGTGCCATGTAATAGTTTGGCAACTGTCTCTGTCACTACCTAAGATAAATACAGTAGATAACTCCTTAGGTAAGCCAACCATTTTTCAAGCAAGAAACAAAGCACTATTTTCTGTAGAAATTATGTATAGCTATGATTGCCATATTCCACTGAATAAAACAAGTGGTCTCAAATGAAAAATGCCATGAATGACAGTTACCAACCTGTATTTTTCCTGTAGAAATCTACTGAACCCAACACACTGAAAAGGCGTAGCTAAAAAAAAATGTAGTATCACATCACAAAAAAGTGAATCTATAGCGGCTAGCTGACAGCAGAGAAATACCTCCTGTGTTTGTGCTGCCTTCAGGTTTTTTTCTCCTCTTTGTTAAGAGGGTTTGAGCTGGCATGCCAGGTGCACAAAAAACCTGCATTCAAAGTAGCATGTGAGCATTTGCTGGCACTCAGCTTTAAGTGTATATTTTGCATTCATAAACATGCCACCTTTCTTCTCCAGCTACCCAAACACTGTTGATAATCGCTAACAAAGGCTCCCATTTCAGATCAGCAGACTGGTTTTACACTGCCTGATAAGGCAGTTAATAATACAGTGCTCCAAGGAAACTAAAGAGAGGTGTCTGCATGCCAAGTCTTGGAAGCCACTGTGTGCAAAATGTCCATTAAGCACGCACGTACCCACACATGGCAGTGCAATACCGGGCCAGTAAATTTAAGCAAACATATTTGCTTTTCAAAACAAAACTGTATCATTCCTGTTTGCACTATAGAAAAATGCCACTACACTAATCTTGACAGCACCAGGTCCAACTATTAAGATTCAATGTGCTGCCAACATTATAAAAATAATAATAATAAAAAAAAATCCCAATCTTCTGACTTCAATTTTTTACTTCTGCCCTTTATTTTACTGAAGAATCAGTAGTTCAAGACCTAGATAAATATTTCAAAAACTATACTATTTGTGAGCAGAGCAGGTCACTACCATTTCCCAGTGCATTTGGAGTTCATGTGAAATAAGGGCAAAAGAGTGATGAGCTGCATTTTTAACATGGGCATATACAGAATAGTTGTCTAGCTGATAGAGAATGTGTAATGCAACATCTGCACCGTACGCCTTGCCAAAGCCCATCCCAAATAAATGTAGTGCATTCTCCCTAGTGCAATTAACTCTTGTACTCTGGCAGGTTGTGCTAGAAGATCATCAAGGTAGATTACCTTCCAGCATATGAACTAAATACTTACAGGTGTTATATCATCAGTTATTACTTACAAACTTCTGCATTTAACAAGACATCCAGGCAAATGAATGATCTAATTTATGAATTATTTATAAGAATTTCACAGCATGCTCCTGGCGTCATCCATGGCCTTTTCCAGGTCATATGACACCAATTAGAGCTGAATTTTAAATTATTCAATAACCTGAACTCTCTTGTCATTTAACATATAGATATCAATGCAGTAAACAAGTTAAGTCTAATGGGCCCTGGAGGTTTGCGTTCCTCCACCCATCAGCAGCAGAGGCTGCATGCTACCACTGGAATAGAAAATAATAGAATGCAGCAGTCAAAAACATTTGCAAGGTTTTAATAAGTTATTTTGCCTCCCTTAGGGATTTTAGTATAACTTACAAGCCCTGAATCTAAAACATATTAAAGTCCTTAGCTGTGTGCTTTCAAAACAAAATTAGGACATAGCAAAAGAGCAAGTCTGACACTAACCCTAATTTAGGCCCTTAATTTGAAATGTAGTGGAAATTATGGTGTAAGCAAGATTTACTATGCACAACTCATTACCTTCAGGCTCTCCTACAGTAGAGCCAAAAATAGCCCCTCTCCCAACACAGATACACCTGCCTATAAAGATAAGGCTACACAGAGGGAAATGGAAATGTTAATTTAACAGCTATCAGTTGACAGGTGCATCTCATATTCCTCACCATTTGGGTGGCAAAAAGACTTCCACCATTCTTCTGTCCCAACAGCACTGGAGATACTAGTGATGTAGAAACTGCTCAGGATTTGGGTACTCACTTCAAGACTTCTGAGAGGTTTAAGGTTGAACTACATCATAAAAAAAGTGAATATAACAGCCTCCAAAGCACAGACAGAATAAAAGGTATCTTAAAACCATCATTTTCCATGATGACTACAAGAAGAATAAGAAGATATCAACAACAAAGATGATGAGATGAACAGCATCATTAGATATTTCTTCACACTCAGTGTGAAGTCTGAAGGAAATGCATGGCAAGCATGCCAGGTCCTGGCTCATGAGCCTGTGAGCATGACCCCCTATTCATTGCTGGTCCACCTTGAGAAATCCAAGTCATACGGTAGAAAACTTCTGAGACTGGCTGTGCTCAGTACAAGGCAAAACTCTGCCTAGCACCAACAGAATTATTTTTATAGTACCTGTGCCTCAGCTTTCTGAAGGCTGCTAAACTAAACCCTAGACCCACACCTCCAGATGGTCACTTGCAGACCCCTGTCTTGGAGGACCTGACAACCCCACTCATCTGCACACACATTTCCTTTGCCCACTGCTTTGCAAGGATTAAGAAGTTTCCTGAGATCTATCCAACACCAAAAGGAAAAGATAGAAAGGGAGATGCTCAGCTTATCCATTTAAACACTATAGCAAGAAGTTCTCTAGCTGCTGCTGTCAAGATAAATGCCAAAAAAATGATGTTGAGAAAACATCATGCCAAATAAGTAAAAACACACGTATCCAAAATGTCTAGCCAGATTAGTGAGAATAAGGATTTAGATAAAGCACACAACATTGGATTTTCTGCTCCCTGACCTTATCATAGAAGGGTGCTGCAGCAGAGTTCTCAGATTTTTTTAAACTTTTAAAACTTTTTAAGAAAAATAGCAGAGAGGGAGGAAAAAAGACAACTGCCTAATCTCTCAGCACACATTTTAAGAACACACAAAAATAGCTATAAGGGATATTATTTTGGTTGGCAGCCAGATTTAACTTCATTGCTACACTGGGCAGCATTTGATTATTTCACATTAAGGGTAGTAACATGTTGGACGATAAGAGGGAAGTTCATACTGGTTTTCATTAAAGAGTAATATCCACCATGCATTTGGTCTTTCAAGGTAACTTTTTCAAAGTTATTTTAAAAAGCAAACAGTTTTCCACTTGGAATCCCAAGTTTAGCATATCACAGGCTACACATGTTCCCAGCTATTGCCAGTCTCTTTAGAATTCAATCAACATTTGCTCCAAAGTCATGCTTTCATAGCTCCCGACAAAAGACAAAAGGGCAAATATACTGTGACCCTTCTAAACAGCCCTGATTACTGTGATCAAACAGAAACCAGATACTGATGTGGAGAAGAAAGTGCACAGTTTGATGTGTGAAGATTACTGCAGAAGTAGACATTGAATCAGCATTTGCCAACATGCACCTCACCATGACAGCCAATATCACCTTTCCACTGTATTTGCAGTAGGGAAAATTCTGGTACCCACTGGCCAGAGATGAATTGTAAGTAAAAGCCACTGTTCACTCTGAACATTACAGAAAGTTTTACTTCCTTCAGGTGTCTCCTGCAGCATCCCTGAGGTATGGACAAAGGCTTTGAAACACTTTTGCTACACAAAGAAAGGAATAGATGACATCCAGGAATTAAAAGCATGTTCAGAAGTAGGGACAGTGTTTTGGGAAAAGAAGGGAAAACAACTAGAAAGTTATTTAAATAATAAAGAAATCCCACACACAGAAAAGCAGAAAATCTTTTGATTTTAAGAGTGGAAAGGTGTGCCTCAGTGAGCACATTCTGTCAGGAGTGTCCTTGCACAAAGAGCTAGACAGCATTTAGATTCTGCTAATGATCCCATCTCTGGGAAATAATTCATAAAAAGTAAACAGTAATTTTCATATGCCTGCCCTTTTGATCTTACATTTGTAGGGAGTATCCTGAGGCTAGCCATGGGCGCCCTCGTGGCTCTGGCTGATTGACCTCTAATCTGCCCCTCAAGTAACGATCATGCCAAGGAATGACAACAAGAGGTGCAGACGTTTCAATGCAATCCCATTAAAGACAGACTGACTCGCTTCATATTGTCAAAGAAGAAGTTTCACACAAGAAATAAAAGCTTTTTAGAAGGACTCTTTTATTTTGTATCGATGCTGTTCTTCAGAACAAAGACTGGAACAAGACTAATGCACTGGGACCTGACTGGTACAGAGCTTTACATTAACTGGCCAAATGCTGGTTCAAGACACAGTTATGTGGTAAATAGTCTTGCTAGCAGAAAATTAAGAATGTCTTCTAGAAGAATCAAGTCAGAACCATAGTAATTGACCTCTCCACATTTTAAAAAAGTACAGATACCATTTATAAGATAGCAGTTGTCTAACTGACTGCTTACATCTCATCAGTCACACAAGGCTTTGAGCTTTGAGATCTCAGCCTGTGTGGATTTTTACCCCATGCTAACCCTTAGTAAATGCAAGAGGGGTCCCTTTGTCTCTCTCACTGGGTATGAAGCTAGGAGAGGAAACAGCCAGTCCAGAGCAGCTGACATCCAGAAACTCGCTGTCATCCCAAAACTTGCTATCATGTCAAGGTGACGAATTTATTGAAATAAGGAAGTGAAGAAACTACAAATCAACCTGCTGGAATCCAAAGAAATAGGAGCACAGACTATTTCATATATTAGAGTAATACTGAAAAAGCATGTGTGCTCCCAACACACTGCAATAACGCAACAGGAAGATAAATGAACAAGTAGAAATAGAGCACAAGAGTTGCCACCAAAGTGCTTAGAATACTAAGTTGTACCTGAATGGTGGCACAACTTTATAATGGGTATATATATTACATATATATTATGTTTCCACTTCCTGCTTCAGTCTTTCCATAGTTCATATCCCTGCTCTTGTCAGATTCTCTTGCCTTAGTAAAAAGTCAACATCTTAATTTACAGTTACGTAAGAAGGGCACTCTGCAAATTGAAAGGATTTGAACTTTTTGACTACAAACATATGTAACTGAAGTTCTGTGCAAACTACAACCAGTCCTGAAGAATTTACACCTAAGCATGATACCTCATAATCTGTTACCTAATCTGACAGTCTCTGCATTGGACACGAGTCCCTGAGACCTCTGAGCAACACAGGCAAATGATCTCATGGGAGTCTGGAAGGCTCAGCTTGCTGAACATAAAAACTCAAGGTTCTCTTGGCATACAGGCTGTGATTTCAGTGAGAGATTAAATGTTTTCTCTTTGGCAGGCTTGCAGTATGTCAAACAGGTACATAAATTAACTAATGAAAGACTGCATGCAAAGTTGAACCAAGGAATAGGAACCGGCATGAAGCAAACAGCAATCTCTCATTCCCGGGGTGAGCCAGCCATTGCCTTCTGAAGCTCACCACCAAGATGCTGACTCCACAACATCCCTACCACGCTTGAAATGCCACAATGGATGTCCCAGCAGACATTCCATGTATGGCTGAGGCTCCTTAAGAGCTGAGGGCATTCTGAAGCGGGTTTAGTACTGTTGGAGGTGGCAACCACTGACAGAGGGAAATGACCTCTGATATATCAAGCTACAAAGATCAACTTCCTCTTGACCTATGGAAATAGATCTTTTACAGTCCTGCTTAACACCATAAAGTACAGCAATATTGTCACAGCTATTATTTGCATAAAATGGTGCTAGATGTGTTGTAGAGCTGTTTGACAGTCCAACATAATGGGTCTCAGCTGCAGAATATTGATATAAAGGCTCTTCTATAGTAACCATAGGCCATTAGGTTGTCTGAATGGACATCCATCACTACCAGCTTGTGTGAAGAAGAACATTAAGTTAAAAAGGCATGACTAAGAATAAATTGAAAGGCCCTTCACTACTCCAGGGCAGCAGTGACTTTGTGAGGCAATCACTTTCACTCCGTGGCACTGCAGTCTGGACAGACAGACCAAGTAAAACCACCCACAGGTTTATTAAAGTGAGGTCAGTTTCATAAAGCTCTCAAAGTCTCAGCAATTGCAAGAGCCAGAGGAAAGGACATCCTTGCACAAAGGTGGGCCTTGGTCACAGGCACACAAAAATATGCAAAGTAATTATATGATCACAGTCTCACATTAACAGTAAGCAAAACATTGTGCCCTGCTTACAAGCTGCAGGACAGGGACATGGAATGATAGTTTCCAGCTGTAAACCCCTACATTACAGTCTTTTCAAGCTGCAGATGTGGACCTTCCTTTCAATAGAGAATCATTATTTTGTTGTGTCATGCCAATTTAAGAGCTCTATTGTGATGAGCAGGCACTCCATACCTCTTTTGTGCCATTTCCAAGCAGTATCCTAAAAGACATGCATACAAAAAAAGAAAAATTTCTTTCCCACATGATAGCAATTAATGTAGCATATATAAGACAAATGAAATTTGACCTCACTTATTCTCAAGTAGGAAACCAATTTTTGATAGTCATTTTTTTCCCATCAAAAACTGAGTAAACCATAGAAGTTTGTGGTTTTTATATTTTACCTTTCCTCTGGTTTATCCTTCCTCACGTTGTGAACTCAATCTGTACAGTAAGTCTGCACAAATGCTGAAAGCAGAAACAGCCATGATGCAGAAAGCAGAGACAGGCCATGATGCCAAAAGGTATAAATTTTTGAAGTTCTGACAGAATTCTAATGCAAAGTTGAACCCTCTATCTGGGTTCCCAGGCCACTTCTTTGGATAGAGTTAGTTAATAAATGTATTCTGATTACCAGGCTTAAGCCTTTCTTATTCCATTTGAAAGAGCTGCACTTCAGCTCTCCTCCTTAAACTCTGGATTCGACAAAGAATAGTAACGCTTTGAGGCTGAAAATCTCTAAAACCACTCAGTGCCAACTTTAACGGGAGCAGAATTAGGTCAACAGTAAAATTCACTCCCTCCAGGAACAGAGTTTGAACCATCCAGTTGAGAAGAGAAGAAATACTCACCGCATGTTTTCATATCTGTAAAGTCTCTTGGGATTTGTAAATAGTAAAAAAAAAAAAAATTAAAAAATTCCTAGTATTGTTGTAGAGCAGAAAGCACTATCCTGCTGGAGAAGTAAAAAACCAGAGATTGAGCATCCCTCATAGTTACATACATATTAAATAAGTACATCTTTCGAAGTGCCACAAACTTGATGGGGGAAAAGACATGAAGTCGCAAGTATTTGGAAGAACTGAGTGTGAGGTGGGGGAAAAAGGAAGAAGATAAAAGAGTAAAGAAGAAATCCAAATCACATTGGTTCAGTCAGGTATTTAAAATGAATTTTCTTTAATCAGATGAACTGTAATAGAAATTAAAACTGAATTTCTTGTTCATAGTATATTCATTGGAGGGGAGGGGATGCAGCTGGCTATCTCCAGAGCAGTTCAATCTAGTCCAGTTCTGCAGGACTGAACAGGAGCCAGTTTCCGTCCTTCTCAAAAACACCAAAAAGCAACTTGGCAGCAGAGAGTCTGACTGCAAGCTCCATCTCAGAAATACTTATTAAGCATGACAAACCTGTGGCAATTGTGACTAAACTCATTAAAATCACTACAGATTATTTAAAGTCTTCATGCCTGACATTCAAGTCCTTTATTATGCTTTAAATGTCCAGGAAAAGAAGCTGTAGACATAGGGCAGAAATGAGGGTTTTCATACCACAGCCGATAGCTACGTGATGAGTAAAAGGTGTCTGGTCCCACACTGTATTTCTGGCATGAAATGTTAAACTAGATTGATTATAGAATCTCCCCTTGTTTTTGATATCTTTTGCTTTCTGATGGCAGAACTGTTGATGACACAAATGTCCAAGCCCAGCTTTCAGTCTGGATAATGACCTGAAGCAAAGTAATCAGATCTCTTGGATCAGTGTCTGTTTCATGATATGAGATAAGATTAATAGTTTCATGCTGATTTGCCATTTCCTAGAGTAGTGTTAAATTACAAATTTACAGGAGGGTGGGAGGGGATGTGTACCATATGAAACTCTCAGAAAAGGGCAAAACCAAAGCACAGTTATCATAAGATAAAACCATAAAACAATCACAGCCCTTGGGGGACCAGAAGCTCTGTGCACTCTGTGCAGCCTCTCATGTGTCAGATCATCACAGGGTGCCTGGTTATTTCATGATAAGATTATCTAATGTTAAGCTCACCACTAGAATTAAAATGTTACAAACTTTCTAATTTTAATTACTGGGTTCCTGAAGATAACTACATCAATTCTGTTTGAGGAAAAAAGAAAAAAACAGTAACAAAAAAACTCCCCATGCTTTCTCTGAAGCTGGGAGTACTTCAAATACCGAAACTGTGGATTTGATGATTTTCCATGTCTTTATTGCTGTGACTATTAACTCCTTTCTTCCCTTCTATTTCCACCCAGTCACCCTGACACAGGACAGTAAGTGCCTATAGGGTAACACAGCTTCTTCCATTTTATTTCACAAATTACATCAAAAAAGTACCAAATACTCAAAAGAAAAATACAATGCACTTATAAGTAAGCATCCTTGAAATAATGCAGAAGGGGAAACTTTTCCTAACTAAAAATTGTCAATGTGATGACCTTAGCATTAGCTAGCAGAAGTGGCAACCCTGACTGTAACAACTTCAACAGCAGAAGCATACGAGCTAATTCCCTGGAGATTTCTGTGGAGCAATCTCTTCAGAACCCACGACTAACTTACTGAAGAGATAATCTCAGGTGTTAGTTACATTAACTGGTATTGTAACACATGCCCAAACCCTCCTTGCATTGTAATTCTTACACCTGCAAAGCTTTTATAACAAATAACTCCCTTCCACTACCCCAATGCCCAGTGGCAAATGACTGCAGAGCCATACATGCCATTTACTGTCAGAGGACTTCAAACTGCAGATAAGAACTTTCAAATGGAGATACTGTGCAAAAATCCTATAGGGAATTAGTTTCTGGGGGCAGTGGAGCTTCTCAGGAACACAATATTAAATAGGAGGAAAAAAACTAAGCTTAAGGACTCTGACAAATTCAAGAACCTCCCATTGTATCAACTTTATCTGGTCCAAAACCACACTGTCACCAGGGCCCTCGTTAACTCCTTAATAGTCCACAGTTTGGGTCTGATGCTACATTTTCCGTCAAACCTTATTATTATTGAATTAAGGACTTTATGCTACAACAAAACAAGTTTCTCACAAGAGTAACCTGGTAAAGCCAAATAAGCATGTCCTAATCACACTGCCCTTGGATACCATTCTATTGGATACTATGTAATTTTCTGTAGATGAAAGTGGAGAATAAGAACATTTGAAGCAATTTAAAAAATAGATTTGGCATTTTACTCACTGGTATGACACAATTTGCTTATACATCAGTTATTTTATATATGCATACCTAATCTATTGTCTGCATTTTCCTTGTGCCTTTAGCATAAAAATGGTTAGAGAAAAATCTAGATGTGTATTTCTCCTGAGTTCATCAGTTCCTGCTGTTTGTTTCTCACCTGAAGTCATAATCCTGTCTTTGACATCATAATCATTTGCACAGCCACCAATTGAGATGTCACAAACGGAGGATTACGGCCAGGTGGGGAATAAGCAGCAGGAGCAGTTGAACTCTTAAGAAACAAAAATCTTGTTTTCATGCAAATGTCCTTCATAATAGAGAAAAAAAAGAACAAAGGGAGAAAGCTATAATGGAGAGAAAAATACAAGAAGCCAGATTGTTTCTAAATACATGATCTCCCTGAAGTTCCCTCTGAGGAGTCAGCTGCCAATTAACAACTGCACAAATCATCACAAAAATAAAACAAAACTTGACATCTGATGATTGAATTCCCCGCACTGCCCCCACTACACATACACACAGTTTTCTACTTTACATGAAATCAGCCGAAATACAAGGCACTTCAAGAGAACTTGTAACCTTTAGAGGTATTTATATATTCCTGGCAGTAACTAAGCACTCTTCTCCTTGTTCTATAGATGAAGACACTGAGGTCAGAGGATACGCAGGACCTCTCTGAATCCCAGTCACAAACAGATTGCTGAATACATTAGGTATTAGGAAATTCAGAGCTGAAGCGGCACAAATTCTGGAGGAACAGAAAACCCATAGCTCCAGTGGCAGTCCAACAGGAGGCTGCTGCCAAAAGGCTACTCTAGTTTACCAGTTCCAAGGAGTTAAAAGAATTACAAACAATTTTTATATTTTAAAAAATCATTCATAAATTAATCTGTCTGAAATTGATAGCTAGAATCAATCTGAATGCTAATATAAAGTCACTGGGAAAAAAAATTAAATCAAAACTGCAATCCAGATCCAAAACAGCAGTAACTTTATACGTAAAGAGAAATCCAATCAGCTACATTGACACTGCTCACTTTTTAAGGTTGCTGCAAAAACATCTACCAGGAATAATCCTGCTTTGATTTCGAGTTTCTTCTTTTATTCAGGTTTGGGTAAACCGTGCTAAAATGCTATATCCTTATCAAGAAAATCAGTGTTTCTGCATCAGTCTAATTAAAAAATACAAGAAATCCATTTCTGAAAAGAAAAAAAACCAACACTGCTTCACATACTTGTGTTCTGCCTCACTATTGCTTGTGATGATGCTGAATATATGCCATTAAATGCGACAGCAGAGATAGCCTACAGCTCAAACAATTACATCATCTGCCTGTATTCTATTCCCACCGAGTCTTCTGGACATATCCTCTCCATTTCTTGTCACAGCACAGCAGATGTGGCAGCTCATTCCCTCAGCAGTAGTGCAGAGTAGGAGCCTTAGCATGAAAACTGTGCCTTCTCTCCTCTTATTCTCCAGTCTCTGATTTGTGGTGCTGAAGCATCAGGACTGTTTCAAATTCATTTGAATTGCCCGAATAGCCTGTCTGTAAATAAAAGTGCAATTTGACAAACGAGTAATTCAGTAGAAAAAACTTTTTGACTTTGCCACTAATCACTTTGTATTTTAGAGCTAACTCCCTCTTTCCTCCAAACCTGAAATGAGTACAAGCCAGACTATAAACAGCATTCCAGCTTTTAGGAACTATCAAGCATGAGAGCAAACTGCTAAAAACACAGACCAGTCTGGGTATCTGTACAAGACAACTGCACTTGAAAAAAAACTAAGCAGTATATATGAAATCTAACCATGACTTCTAGTAAAGGAGTTGCTGACTAACTCTAAGATCAATTAGGATTTTACACCTGATGGACAAACCTCTAACTATCCTAACTACATTTTAAACAAACTGTTTACTGCTATCAAGTTGTATTTTGCTTTGAAATCTGCTGTTTCTCTTCCAGATCTCAAAAGAAGTTTGACTGCCCAGAAGCTAATTTTCCCAGTCTTAACAGTCTAGTCTAACAAAAAATAGTATGACTACCTAGAAATTTTGTTCCACATTTGCTTTTATACCTATCCTGTATTTTTTAAATAGAAGCTATATTCATCCAGAGTATTCTAATAATCTTTAAACCTGTCACTTTAAGAGTCCAGACGGTAAAAGAATCTTTTGCTCCTGTACAAATTTATGTATTATGTATTAATAAGGCTCAAATT
>VWZV01000292.1:6365-95864 GCA_013397155.1 Irena cyanogastra
GCACAAATATGCTACCACAAGAAAGGACAAAAAGACAAAAAGGCAAAGGGCAAAAATGAGGAAAACCTCAAATGTGTATTGTTGTTCTAACACTGTTCAAAATTGAAAACAGCATCAATTTTTTCATTATCATTTCCATATTAGTCCGTTTTCTTCTCTGAAACTACGCCCAGTAAAATCCCTCACAAAAGATCACTCTTCTTTCACTTTGAAAATATAAAATTCCATATCTCAAATATAATCTTTAAATAATTGTAAATCTATATGCTTAGTATCTTCNAAACTTTCCAAAACTCTTTTTGATAAAAAGCTCCACCATTGATTTTCTTAATTTCTTTTTTAGATCAGTACAGGTACAGGGTTGCAGAAAATATGTTGAAAGGCCTGAAAATAACCCAGGCTGTCTATACATATGAGACACCTTCTCAGTTTGTCTTGACAGTCATAAATCATGACTTGAATATATACACTTTCTGATTTCAGGGGCTAAATTACGCTGCATTGTACATAGAAATCAAAACACTAGCCTTATATATATTTTTTTTTAATGTCANAGACATAAACATATATATACACTTACATTTAAGTGTATTTGTATACTTATATACTTAAATTTTAAACAATTTACTCATGAAACTGCAGGAAACTGTTCAGCAAATATAATAATTTTAACTTCATAGGTTTCAGACATTCTTTCAATTAATATGTCTTAAGTGTTTTCACTTTAATATACCATGGCAAATTATTTTCAAAGACACACTAAATGTTCCTAATGGAGAGTTCAGAGTTTTTTGANAGAAACTTAAAGGATTAAACATAACAAGGCACAAATATGCTACCACAAGAAAGGACAAAAAGACAAAAAGGCAAAGGGCAAAAATGAGGAAAACCTCAAANCCAAAAAATTTAAGCAGTTTCCTGTCTCCTCACCAGACACTTCAAATGTGATATAATGGGCAATAATTCTCTGTTCCCTTCCAGTAGGATGTGCCTGGCAAAATGGCTTCAGTGGCTCTCTCCCACAAGAATAACCAGATTTTTAGTTCCATTTGGAAGGTGAGGACCTGGAATTCAGGCCCTTTCTCAGCTCTTTTGGCAGTGTTTTCTTCCTATCAACACTGTAAAATATAGATGATAAGAAATCTGCACTTTCCATTTCTTTGCTTCCCCTGCACATTTTGTTAGGAGAAGACATAAATTTTTGTCTCTAAATCTCTTGATTTAAAAATTGAGGATCAATGATAGCCAATAAACAATGAGCTAATACTCATGTAAATTCCATTAGAAAGTACTTACTGATAAATATATATTGATGTTAGTGTATCAAATAGAGAGCACAGGGAAGCAATTCAAAGGACAACTATTTCAGAGTCAGCCCTCTTAACCTGAAACTAATAAATCCTCCAGTAGAATTGACAAAATAAGTCTGAGGGTGTTCCCACCCACATCTCCTACTGTTAAGTGATTTCAAACATTTTTTCTAATTTATTTTAGGATTTAAAATATGTTTATTTACTATTTCCCGTTCAAAATCTAAATTATGCAAACTCCTTTTTCTACGTACAAGGATCATCTCTTATAATCTTGTTAAACTAAGCAATTATTTTTCAGCTTGGTGAAAACTAATATATGAAAAATATACACCCTATATAAAATTTGATTCAGAAAAATATTCATAAATGTGTCATAAGGTATACACAATGTTAATCATATACTCAGGAGTTTTATCTATTAAGAGAGATTAGCAGTCTATTTTACTCTCTATTTCTAAAAATGTGTACAGGACATTTTGTTTAACCCCGGTTGTATATCGGCACAAGATCCATAAACGTCTTCTGAGGATCTTGAAAAAATCATGAAATTGTTTTGATTTGCCATGCCAATGTCATGCTGATAAGAGGATTTTTTTTATGCAGAACATTAGTCACAATGTTTAGTAATTACCAGTAAGAAGTAAATTTTTTCTTGTTATACACTGTAGCATAAATTGCTAATTGTTACTGATTTATGATTTTCTATTTTTGGTGTTAAGTACATTCCAGATGAGGATATTTGTATCCTGTAAATCAAGACAAAACAGTCTTAATTAGAACTGCCCAGTAGAGTAAGTGATACAATTAAGAAGAAAGTACAGCCTGGGGAGACAAAGAAAATTCTGGAATAAATTGGCAGCCATGCAAGTTTGATTCATTCACTAAAAACAACATCCATTCTACTTTCAAAACTCTGTCATTGACTCAATTCATGGATTTTGTTCAGCCACAAAATAACTTAGTTGACTATCGCTTGAGTATCAAAATAATAAAAACTTCACTAAAATTTTGTCAAAAGAATAAGAAGTACTAAAGATAGTAAAGATATTTTTAAAGGTATGTTTCTGTAGAATTATAATTTTGAAAAATGAGAAGGATCTTGAAGAATGAATGCTAATTAAGAAAGTTGTAGTAAAGAAATTATGAAACTAATATTATACTGGAGTAAAAAAAATCAATCTAAACATAATATTCTCAATAAAAATGTAATATAAAAAGATTTAAAAAGCAAAAATGAGAAGATTTTTTTTTGTCTTTCGAGTTCCTAAATCAAAGAATTGTCTGTGTTGATAGGGACCTTAAAGATAATCTAGTTTCAACCCCTCTGCCATGGACTGGGACTAATTTCAATAAAATTATGCATTTAATGAAATTTTAGGTATAGGAAGAGTTAAAACAGAATAGAACCACTGGACTTCAAGAAGTCAACACAGCAGATATTGATTTAACTCTGAATAAACATGACAAACTGAAGTGAAAGAAGGTTTCTTTATATGTGAGTTTCAAAGCAACATGGCATGTTTGCATTCAGTTTTCTTTCATTTAACACAATATAACTAGAAGATATTTTTCCAGAGAAACACCTTGGAAGAGAAAGCTTTATAGGATCACTCATGACAAGGCTTGAGGCTCTCTTCACAGCAATATTTCTGAGACCATCATTCATAACTGTTTCCTAAAGAGAAAACTGCTGCTACTGTAGGCTTTTCATACTTTTTGTGTTAATTCATCTCTTCTGTGTGACAAAAGCAAAACCACAGCTGAGATATGAAACTTGTGTTTGTGCAGCTCTTTCTCCTCCACCCTGATCATGTGTTTTTCTCTATTGCTGCTGAAAATTGTGATGCCATTCATAAGTTTTTGAGAGCTATTGTCAGCCAGAAAGATTAATGGACAGCAGAATGATAATTAGATTTCATTTCCATTTTCTTCTCAGATAGGCAAATCTGAGTTTATTACCATAAGGCCATAATTTGTAAGTATCAGAAAATGGTTGAGATTGAAACTATAAAGGTCACCACCTGCTCAAGCAGGGCCACCTACAGCCAGTTGCCCTGGACCACATCCAGACGGTTTTTGGATATGTCCAAGGAGGGAAATCACAATCTCTCTGGGCAACCTGTGCCTGTATTCAGTCATGGTCACATTCAGAAAGCCTCTCCTTGTGTCCAGACTGAGGTTCCTGTGTTTGTTTTTTTTTTTCTCTTGTACTGTCACTAAACATTGCTGAAAAGAGCCTGGATAGGATTTTTTCTACACTCTCCCTTCAGGTGTTTCTATACATTTATTTTACCCTCCCCGAATCTTCCCCTTAGGATAAACAGTCCCAGCTCTCTCAGCTGTTCTTCAAATGTGAGCTGTTCCAGGCCCTTTACCATCTTAGTGCCCTTCACTGGACTCTCTCCAGTATGTCCAGGTGTCTACTGCCATGAGAAATCCAGAGATGGACACAGTACTTCAAGCATTGCCAAATAAATCCTTTCTCTACCTGGGGCAACACTCCTCCTCAAACAACTCAGGCAGGGCTATTTGCAAAAATCACTGTTGTCCTTTGCAAAATGGCAAAAACCTCTATTAATCTTGCAGAATAGTCTCCATTAACTTAAGTTAAATGTGAGTCTGTACTTTGTAAACACTTCCAGATATTTAAAGAATTCTGTTTTACTAACTTAGACGAGACAGTACCTTTCAAGTTTGTATTTGTGTACTATTTGTTCGGGTGACACACAGAAACAGCTTGATTCAAGCAAACATTTTCACACACTATGCAAGGTGAACATACCAGTATGTACCAGAGCTCAATATCTGCTAAAAATTGTTTTTCCTCATCTTAGTTTAGATTGCCTCATCTTTTAAGACATCAGGCTGTCCTTACAGTATTGTTCTTCTTAGGATGCAGCAGAGCAATGGTGTTGCCCATTAGTTTTTCCAATAATTTACTTCTTTCATTTGTGAAAAAATGAGCAGTGGTCTTCAGAGCATTAAATGGCATTCACCTGATGAAGAAGCAGAGAATACAACCAGGAGCATGATACAATTAAGATTTTTTGCAGTGAAATAACAGACCCAAGTGAAAACCAAAAAGGGCACACAACATGTTGGGATGTGTCTGAGAGTTACATGAAAAAAAAAAAAGAAAGAATTAAAGTGTAGAAAGTATGAAGAGGATGTGGTAAATCTGTAAGGGTATCTATGCTGCTCTAGAGAGAAATATGAAAAACCTGGTATGACAACACAGCCACACCACACATATAATTGAATGTCAGGTCCCAGAAGCAGTAATACTTGGTCATTCCACGCCGACTAATTAGCACTGTTTCTCTACAAGGATAATTAGCATACGTGAGCTGAGGGTGTTGCTGGGCTACCTCGATGCCTGTACAGCTATTATGTTCCCAAACCCACAGTTAATCCCTTCAGAGCCAGCTCAGGCATCACTGCAGAGCCCTGCAATTACTTCAAAACCCTTTTTAGCTGGTTGCATACCAGAGGAAAAAAGCATCACTGAACAGGTCTGTGGTTTCACAAGCCACATTAGAGGAGCAAGGGCCAAGCTGCGCGAAGAGGAGCAGATGGAAAGAGCAGATGATGTCTCTTGAGAGCTGTGACAGAATTTTCTCCACAACAAATGATCATCTTATGTTTTTTGGTCTTGTAATGCAATTTAACAGTCTTTGATGTGTCTAGCAGGTTTGTCTTCTAGCCCTCCTTGGAACTTTGCTTAGAACTATTTTTATTTCTTCCCCCGGGTTAAAGCAAGGGGAATGGCATGGGAGGATTTATTATTTTTCAGATATGTTTTAAAACTATAATTTGATAATTATGAACCATGAATAAGAACTAAATGCATTTATATTTAATTATAATATATTGTAAAGTCTTCCCCAGTGAGAAAAAACCTACTTCAAAGCAAGAAAGTGTCATAATATGCAAAATTTCAAAAATATTTTATCCACAAAGAGAAAATCTGCAGGAATGCTATTAACATCTCAGTATGACACCCATTATACTAATATGTGTGTCATTCAGAAAGCCTAAGTAAAGAAAAAAATTAATTTCCATAGATTGAACAGGCTAAGTACACACAGAGCATATAATTAATTCAAAGATGTGAGGGTATATTGTTTAAGCAATTTTTTCACACTAATATTCAATATTATGCTTAATTAAGTTTATTGGATGAGGAATTCATATTTAGGTATTTTGTGTTCTATATTTAGAGGCATTAACATTCAGAAGCTGTTCTAAATGTATTCTATTAGGCAAATAATTTGATAGTGCAACAAAATCTTCAGTTAATGTAAAGAAAAAACAAATTTAAAAAGTAAAAATATAATGAAATATGCTCAAAGAAGAAGTTATTTAATACAATATACCTCTCTTTTAAACATTTTTTTTTCTACAAATAAAAAGTATTTTTTCCAAATGTGTCACATGTACAGAAGAAGTTTGTTTTGGTTCTGATGATGAAAGCAGAGAAATAAATCCTATCTAAACCCTCTGAATATGTCTGTTCAATTCAATAACACATATAGCTCTTAGACAAATACCTCATTGAAAAATCTATCAATCCCAAGCATGTACAGAGATGATCAACTGTTGACTCAGCACTAATATGGGGCATGGGAGCTTTCACACAAAAATGTGATCCCTTTCCCCTGCAATTTCCAGAGACAGAGGTTTTAAGTAGACAAATCTAGAGAAATTAGTAATGATTCTTTGAAAACAGAAAAAACAAAATGGTCCAAACAAGTTAATTGTTTAGACATAGTCTAAAGGAGTGCTGAAAAATCAAACCTACACTGAGTAACAAGTGGAGAGAGACAATCACTTATATGTTCCTGTCTTCCAGAGACATCATCCACAAAGAAACCTTGCTGTGTGCTACAGATCCTCAAGATAGGATCACAAAATGGACCGTAGATAGAGGATAAATCTAGAATTCCTCTTAAATCAATAAATATTATTCAGGTTCAAACAGTGAATTCACAACTACACCCCTTGCAATTTATGGGTAGGTGTCTGTCCTGGATTTGGCTGGGTCAGAGTTGCTTTTTCTCAGTAACTGGTGCTGTGTTGTGTTTTGGATTCAGTGTCAGAATAATGTTGATAACACATGGGTGTTTTGGCTGTTGCTACATTGTGCTCACCCTAAGTCAAAGATTTCTCAGTGTCCCATGTTCTGCTAGTGAGGAAGTGCACAAAAAGCTGGGAGACAGCACAGCCAGGACAGCAGAGCCAAACTGGCCAAAGGGATATTCTGCGCCACAGAATATCACCCACGATATATAAACTCAGAGGAATTGCCTGGAAAGTGGCTGATTTCTGTTTTATCCTTTCTTTCTAATTCTCCTCACTGCTAGAGGAGTAGTGGCAGGCAGAGCCTGAGGGGCTGTGTGGTACTTAATTTCTGTCTTGGGTTAAATCCCAACAATGTCTTAATATTCTTCACTAAAATCTAAGAGCAGAGGCTACAATAATGCTCAAACGCAAGGACTGGATCTCCAGGGGCTTCTTACCCTGCAAGCAACCTGCTACTTGACTATTATGTCTTAAAGAGCTGGAAGCTCAGTGTGAGAAACTTGCTAATGCTAAGCAGCAAGAGAGGTACCTAAGCAGTCAAGAGGGAAAAGAAATTACTGTCATCCATGTAATTCAGAGTCCCAATTCTCTTTGCCTCTGACTTAAGCCCCATATGTTATTGGTATCCTTAAGGAACATCTGTTCTTTCTCTTTTCTAGAGCATTGATTAAACACAGACTGAAATCAGTGCACAGTAAGCATAATTCCTAATCATAAGACATTTCCATCAGTCAAATATGGTCATAGTTTCATCAGACTTTGTTGAGAGACTCTTTCTCCATTTGAGATCCATGCAGTGATAAAGCAGTTATTTTTGTGTAGTTTTGGATTTATTCATCAAAATCTTCTGTGATAATCTCTTTAGTTGCACTTCTTGTCTGCTCTGTGTCTGCACTAACAATGACGGCACTATTATTGTCTTAATTACTGGGATGGAAGGCTTGGGGGTTTTGGGTGTGAAGTATTTTTTTCCTATTAAAAATGTTATCTTTAAGAGGACAGTGCACAAAATTTTCCCAGAAAATAGAAAATCAAGCCACATACAACCTTGGAGCCAAACACTTTGACAAATGCTTGTCTGGTTTTTTCCTTAATACTGCAGGAGAGATGCCAGACAGGCTTGCTCATATCAGTTATATAACTTCCTTTTTTTTTTTTCAGACACCATAAGTGCACACTAGTTACTTCCCACACTGGATTAGGTTGACAAACACAAACCAAAGAAGTGATAAGGCCCAGGATGTCAAGATGTTGAGGTGTACTTACATTAATATGCATCTTTTCTGCAAAGTACTTCTAAACTGCATTGCATTCGTGTGTTGTCAGTATTGGTTCCTGCTTCACTGAAAATGATGTGATAAAGTTGGTTGAATTTCCCAATAAATTGGAGTAGTTCAGGTATATCCAAAAGTGTACAGAGAAGCTGTGGAATCTCCATCCTTGCATTTGACTGTACATGACCCTGAAAAACTGGTTGTCAAAACTGACCCTGTTCTGAGAGGGGAATTGTGTCAGACAACATTCCAAGGTTTCTTTCATCCCAAATGTTTCTGTGATTCTAAAATGTTTCCACCATGTCTGTTATTCTTGCCATGTCCTTGTGAACAAAACTTTCAAGTTTTGCAAAGAACATTTGATGGTGTGAAAGACGAGATCAGGTTCAAGTCAGGGATGTTTCGTTTCACTTACTTGAATTCCATCCATGAAAATTTGTGCTCCTCCATCCTCATTTTCCTCTCTCTTTGTTCAGAGTCTATACAGATTAGCTAAATCAAATCAGGAAGTCATCACAATTCCTGAAACTCACTTTAGAGCTCATTCTAGTCTCTACGTCAAAGCTTGTCTCATTTGTTCTACAAACCATAACTGAGAAGAACAAAAAAAAAAATTCTAACTTTGTGTGTAAGTAATTTCAAAACTTAGTCATTCAAATGATTGCTTTCAGTAAATTGATTTAAAAAAAAAAAACTTTAATTTTTATATATAAATTAAAGCAAAAAATTATATTGAGAACTTCCGCACTCTTTACTAACAGCCTGCAAGTGTCAGGAATTCCAATTTTGACATCCCTACCAACAGTCTCTAAAAAGTAGAGCTTTTTCTACTTTCTAAAGTAGACAATGTTATTTTTAGACTTTTGTATCATTATAGAAAATAGCAGCCAAAGTACATAATAATTTGCTGAATTACAAGCAAGTAGTGCTCTGAGAACTTTATCCTCCCTTCCACAATAAATTGATCTCAAAGAAATCTAAAATCTTTTCCTAAGGTAATGCTCACTGTGCCATTTAGGCAAGAAAACATTACATTTATCCTGTAAATTAGTCTGAAATTATGATATACAATTATAAGAGAACTTTATATGCAAATACATTTACTGTGGCCATTGTTTTTATCCTGTCTCTGCTCAACAAAACCTACCATTTTGACACAGCCAGGAAATCACATTAGCTCTGGGAGTTCATATTTAAATATGTTCTTCACATCTACTTAGGGAAAAATGCTCAGATTTCAAATATTTTTGATGGAATACTTCATAAGCAAAGCACACACTCCCTGAGGGATTATGCCACTATTTCGATTTAATTAAATTGATTAAATTAAAATGAATGGTGGTCTAACCTCAAAAGGAAAATATATTTCACTTATGAAAAATGTTGCCATTTATTCTGCTCCATTGCATGTACAACACATAATGTCCTCAGTATGAGATTCCAGCTTTTCTAACAAGTTATTTGTTATATAAGGTGATCTTTAAGGTGATCTTGAACACTTGAAAAACTTCTTTGTGTCTCAATGTATTACCTTAAAAATACCAGAGCCTCTTTCTCTTACCCTCTGGTTGTGTCTACAGAGAGCAGCTGGGCTGATGAGCACATTAAGAAACCTTTCAAAAATGCTACAATTTTGTACAGTTGCTCTGCATGCATTTAACCAAGGAAAAAACTGTTGTCAGAGTTCCTCTGCTACCCTCAGGACCACCAAGTATCTCAGAGGAAATACTACAGCATCCCTCAAGGGATATAATGTAAGCAAACTGAATATGATATATCTAGGTCACACACTAGGATGAAAGAAGCATATTTAACTACTTACTGATCTAGACCCCATAATCATTTAGTCTCTTTCTGAAGGGCTTAGTTTGTCTATGCTTCATGCAATAGTCACCTTGATTTTTTTTTTTTCTGTTGTTGTTCTTCTTGTTTGGGGTTTTTCCCCCTTTGGTTTTGCTTTGCACATTTTTTTTTTTTTTTGTTTTTATTTTTAATGATCGTGTGACTTTTACCCAAAGGAAAACAAACAAGGTTAATACCAAATTGTGGGCTGATGAGGTAGAAGAAGAAAACAGAATCACAGAATCACTGAAACTGAAGGGATTCTTTGAGATCAGCTGGTCCAACCCCACGCTCAGGCAGGGCCAGCCAAAGCACATAACCCAGGACTTTTTCTATTACGTTTATAATTCCACGTGTTCCATGGGGTCGGTGGTTGGAGGCAGGGACAACACAGACACACCAGAGCTCCGTGTGACAACAGTGTGTTTTACTGTTGAGAGCTTTCTTTTACAGGGAGTTCAAAACTCCTGGCTCTGTACAGCTCTTTGGTCTGGTCTTTACCCAGCCCAGCTCCTGACCACGAGATGTCTGCAGCCCAGGATGGAAAGTGATAGATTAAGCCCCTGTCTGTCAACCCAGGGCCCCATTTATGATGCTGGGCTGGGTTTCTTATTTATCAGTACAAGCTAGCTTGTACAGTAACATATGTCCACTCATGTTTTGAAGATCCACACAGACACACTCTGTGAGCTACCTGTTCCAGTGTTTGATCAGCCTTACAAGTATAAAGGTACTTCCTTGAATTCACATGAAATTTCATGTGTTTCTGTCTGTGGCCATTGCAATTTTTCCCTGTCATCAGATATTGCTGAGAAGAGGAGCATCTTCATTCACTGCTTCAGGCTGGAATCCCATCTCTCTCTCTGTTTCTCATCGTATGAAAGATGTTCAATCCCTTAATAACCCTAATGATCCTGTGTTGAACTCATTCAAGTCACCCAGAGAAGCTGTGGGTGCCCTGTCCCCAGAAATCACCAAGGCCAGGTTCTATGGGACTCTGAATAACAGTAGAACTATTTGATATTTCTTAAAATTTTCCGTATTTTAAAATTGATTTTTAAAAGCAGAAGCATTTGTCACCTCAATTATCTTGTGTTCTCAAGAGAGAAACATCTTTCACTCCAAAGTTCAGCAACCAGAGAGGTGAAAAGAGCAGTTTTATTTCATATTCTCTCCTTCCTTTTTTAGTGTACTCTGGAAATGTAAAAAAGGAAATATTATTAACAGATTAATCTGCTCTTACAGTCTGTATGTAACATTGTGAGTTCCTTCAGCACCTTATTGAAGCATCCTCCTGCCAGGGTGATTAGCAGACTGCATTAGAGAGGAACAACACAAACCTAATCCTTCAGTTGCAGGCTTCATCTGCCTTTAAAAAAAAATAAATTCAAGGTGTCTTTTTTATTAGCCTTTGCAGCATCAATAATTAATCATGAGTAATGATATTAATAATGAAAAGTATGTCTTGCATTCAAAGCCAGTATGTAAATTTTTAAAGGGAAAAAACTCAAAGACCCAATTATCTTAAAGGCATCATTTTTTAAAAAACAGATTTAAAATATGATTACAATTAGAATATATTCCAAAGAGCATCTGAAAATCAGTATGGACAATTTTCTTCAAAAAATAAATCCTAGTTGATAGACCGCTCTTCACATATTTTTTCAAGTAATACATTAGAAAATATTGGTTTATGGTATTAAATTGGAGGAAAATCAAACAACAGACCTGCGTGTTAAAACTGATTTTCTATAGATCTTTTTGGTCTGGAACTTTGGTTTATATTCCTGCCCAAAATTATGTCAAAATAAAATGCAGTATTTAGCACCAGTGTGACCTCACCTCGAGTTCTGTGAGCACTCTGGAGCCCACTGCTTATGGAGGATGTGTCCAGGGGAGGGCTTGGGAAGGGGCTGGGAGGCAGAGCCCATGGGGAGCTGCTCAGGGTCACAGGTTTGTCTAGTCTGGGGAACAGGAGGCTGAGGCACAGCATCCTTACTCCTTTCCGCAGCTTCCAAAGTGAGAGGGAGGAGTGAGCTCCTCTCCCGGTTACCCAGGGATAGGACGTGGCTTCAAAGATGTGTCAGGGCTCTGTCAGAACTGACGTGAGCAAACATTTGTTTGCCAGCAGGTGGTGTAACCTGGAATAGCCTTCCTGGAGAGATGATCAGTGTCCCAAGCCTGTCAGTGTTTCAGAGGCATCTGGACAATGCCCTTAATAACATGGTGAACTTTGTTCAGCTCTGCAGTGGTCACCGAGTTGGACAAGATGATTGTTGAATGTCCTTTCCATTTGAAACTAGTCTCTTCTATTCTTTTCTGCTTAATTCCATACCTTTCTAAATATTGGGTTCTATTTTCAGACATCACCAGTGAACTTTCCACTAATTTCTATTTCATTTTGACTGACTACTTAGCTAAAGTATAATTATTTTATTTCGTAAACCTTAGAAGAGTTGAAGAGTTGAACAAAATTACTAACAGTCTTTAAAGTTGGGGGTTTTTTCTGTAATTTTGTCTAATTTGAAGTAATATGAATTAAATCCTCTTTTATGATAAATCTTACATACAGTAAAAATATATATAAAAAGAAAAAACTGTTAGTATGAAACGAAGTAAAGAAAATATTACCTTTAATGAAGACTTCCCACTGGAAACAAACTTTAATGTAGCTGAACACGTGTTCTAAACCTTCATTTAAAAAAATATATCCTAAGAAAATTAAGGGAAATTCAGATGCAAAAGATAAGACTTTGAACACCCGAAGGATGACTGACTAGAGCTAGGAGTCTGTTCCCATAACATTTCTCTTCCTGGATTTACAAATCTTTAGGGCAGCAGCAAACAAAGAAAAAACTGCTCCAATGAATAATTATGACATTTGCAAGAAGAAGAGAATAACATGAGGAGAGAAAGAAAGGAAAAAACAAGTTTTCTTTCTGTGCATTTCATGAGTGCTGCAGAGGACACACACAATCTTTAGGAACTGTCTATGAATATGTAGTTTAAGCTATTTCTGTTGATTTGGAATGACCCTTGGCTGTCATGGATTCTGTTCTTCCTGGAAGAGAGACAATTCTAACGTTAATGCACTTCCTTGTCAGGCTGATTCCAAAGATAGCTGATATTTAAAAGAAAATTAAAAAGGACTATGAAAAAAGTTATTGAACAATACATGTAAACGTAACACAAAGCTGGAATTTAATGTTTTCTTTCCTATATCAATGCATAACTATTTAAGTAACTATCTTGATTTGTGGCACACATTTCAAGATGAAGACTTCTGAGTCCAACAGTTGTTCATATTCTTGAATGGCAATCTACATCTTGAAACAAAATATACAATTTAAAACTTTCTTTAAATAGATCTAGAGCTGTAAATTTTTAATATCAAGCACTGATCTTACAGCAACAGCTAGAAGGAACTTTGCTAAGCTAGACATACATGAGGTATCATCTCCCCTCAGTGCTTCCTCTAGGAATCCTAGAATTTAGTAAACTGAGAGGAAGAGCTATCAATTTTTGTTTCACCTTTGTCCACCTTTTAGAGCATATTCATAATTTTTCTGCTTTAAATTATTCAGAATCACATAAAGGATATTATCTAAGAGGTGTGTGATACAAAAGTTGAAGGCTCTTCTAGCCTAAAGCCTCCAAGTCTACAGCTCAGAAGAATTTTTTGAGTGATTCATTTGATCTGGAAAATTCTAGGATGAGGAAGTTGGTCGTCTTCAGCCTTAAGAGGAGAAATCTCAGGCAGACCTTCCTTATCAATATCTGCCCAGAGGATGCTGAGGAGATAGAAGCAGATCCTCTTCAGAGGTGCACAGAACTAGGATGAGAGTCAAAAACATGAGCTGAAATATGGAAATGTACAACTAAATATAAGGAATAAACATTTTCTAGCACAAGATGAGACATTCATGGAAGAGTGTTTCCTTCCAGAAAAAATATGGGATAGGGAGGGGCTAAAATAAAGAATGCTTTTCATTTAGACAGAAAATTTTTACACACCTTACATTTCATAGCGACAGTGTAATCTGTTTTACCAATCTCCTATTGTGCATAAGAGTGACTAGTCTGATTTAAAATTCACTTAACATGCAGTTTGCATCCTGACAACTGATGCATATACAATAGGAGATAAACATCTGGAAATGTAACAGGCATGTAATCATGTAATAACTTCTACAGGCAGGCTGAGATAGGAGATAGCTGGGAATCAAACCTATCAGAGCAGCAGGCACAGAGGTTTGGGCTGATAAGCTGCAGGCATTAACGTGGGGCGAGGTGGAGGAGAGAGGACTGGCAGCCAAAGTCAGGCAGCTACTGAGTACAGAGAATAGATTTATTTGGTCAGAGACCCTGAGAGGTTCCTGCTCAGGACACAATCACAGCCAGCATTATTTCAGCCTCCCTGGAATAGCAGTAAATCTGTAAACTACCCGAAGAATGCATGCAACTTTACTAGGAAATTTCTATTTTCTCTAGTGGATGGCTGCTGAACAGAATGTTGTATAAATGTATAGCACGTCTTCTGAATTTAAAGGTGTTTTATATTATTTTATATTCCATCTACTTTCCTTCTCCTCCTCCTTCTAAGAGACTTTTGTTTACTTAAACTAAAAACATGTTCAGATTTATTTTCATTTTAAGTTTTTAGACCCAAAGGTTCTTGAGGCTGTATTGAAGTTAGTTTTATGAAACTTCAGTAATATTTGGAAGGAGAGGTTTCCTCAGGGAACTACCAATATAGCCCCTATAACATGGAAAAAAAAAGGAGAAATGCTGCAGAAATTTGTGAAACAATAGAAAATTGTTCAGGAATCTACCAAGAACAAGATGACTTTTCTCCTAGGATAACAAATACGAATTTATTGACACTTAGTTTTATATGCAATGATAGCACAGGCTAACATGCAGACATAAAGGACTTAGGTTTAATCATTTAGTAGGAGAATGCTGTGTACTGGAAGGGAAAAGTTTGAGAGGAAAATGTATTAGTTGGGCATAATTGGTATATTTAATTAATAGTGAGTTGTAGACAAGATATTTCCAGCCTTGTAGTAGTGATTTCATAGATCAGTTGGAAGGTCTTTTGAGATGAGTGTCTGAAACAGATGTTAGATACTTCTTCCACCAACAGAAAACACAACAATTTACAATGTCTTTATGCTTGTTTGCATGTTTATTGCCTAATTCATATCCATGACATTTCTGAATGAAGCGACGATTATTTATCCTTCTTTTCAAATTATAATTATAGTAATTAAAATGTCAAACAAGTTTTGCACTTTGCTTTTACAGGATGAAAGATAATAAGCTTTGATTCCCTCAAAAAAAAAATCTATGAAATTCTGTACTGCCTTTACATTTTTTTAAGTTACACTAAGGCCAGAAAAATCCTTCATTTGTATTTTTTTAACAATAATGTTGCTTTGCAATGTGTGTTTCTCATTGTTTACTGTGTCTGAACTACATTTTAAACAGAATTCTCTGTCTCATATTGAATCCTGGAATTGCTTCATAATATATGTTCTTCCATTTATAACATTTTTAAAACACAAATGCAGGTCTATTTTTTTGTTGGTTTGCTCCTGATAACTTCTATCTTTGCTTGAGTCATCAGTAGTTTATGGATAGGCACAGAAAAGCTATAAAAAAATTACTGCCCTGTGTATATACACACAGAGAGAATATATGCCTACATATAAAATACCGAAGAAAAAAACCATTCAAAGTGTGTAATACTCTCATGCTCTGGCAATGGAGTCATAGACACCTAATACTTCAAACCTTACAACACATTAAACCAGGAAAATACAGTCCCATCTTTACTCTACAAACAGCAGAATAAAGACGTGTGAAAGGCAAATATCTTCTGAAGTTGGAGCTCAGACCCTGTGGTGATAGAGGCAAGGGTTGCAGCTCGTGTCATCAGTTCCTTTTTCATTAGAAAAGACTTCTTTTAAAAAAGAAAATATCAAACAGAATATTTGTAGCTCTTTCTCCCTCTACAATAAATTGTATGTTTCTGAGACAAGAGCCAACATGCTGGCTCTCTTGTGTTTTAGATTTGTGCCACAAGTGCCAGTGGAATCAACATCTCCCATTAAGAGACAAAAACTCTGGAGAGTTGAGACTGTCAAAATAGATGGAAAAACAACCTTGTGCTGTGTGTTCAAGTAACAGATGCAACATACAAAAGTACTGTTCAAGAACAGCCCCAATAATTCTTACTTTGAAATTAAGTTTTATAGTGAACAAGCAGATTTCTGAAAAGCAATATTTTTAGATTGGGCAGAAAAAGATCTATAAATATTAGAGACCTTATTGATATGACAAGAAGTTTTTTGTGCTGAATAATAAGAGGACTACAGAGGAGAAAAAGGTTAATGAATATACTGAACTGCAGTTGCCATGGGAAACAGGAATGACTTTTACCTATGATTAGATACTGAGATAAATCAGGTCCATGTTTGTATCTGTATGCTGGTGGGAGGAAGGTTATTGAACTTGAAGGAATAAATTCATGAGAGACGGACAGGAAAATGCACTTTTTCATATTCCATTTACATCCTGAATTGTCCACCCTCAAAACTGTGCCAGCAATTTAGCTGTTTCAGTGAAATAGCTATGGGTTGGGAAAATCAGCAGCTGTTCTTCTCCAAGGTCAGATGACTTATCAGAGTGAAATCTCCTCACAAATAAACTAGGTTTAAAGAATGAACTCTATTTAAAAATTAATCTACAGGTTGCTTACTGAGTTTGATGCACACCTGGCCTCAAATGCCTTCAAATCTATAGCTATTATATGTATTCAGATACTCTGAATTTGCCCTAGGTCTTGGAATACATGTTTTATTGGTAATCTAAATCTCAATAGAAAGTTAGAAATGCACCTTTATCAGTACACTCCTTTGGCACACAATCTCAAAAGCACTATAAAAATTCTGGTAACTCTATCTGATTATCTCTACTAAGCAAGGGAAAAAGGTACTTTGAAAGTAATGTCACTTTGTAGGAGAGAACTTCTTCAGCTTTTTCATCAAATATAAGATATTCAAATTCAAGATCACAGTGCCTTTGTACGCATTAAAAACAGTCAATAAATCCTCCTTCTTCTATCAGTACGCCAATGACAGATGATTCGATAGTGAGTCAATTTTATCATCTAGGTTTTACTTTTTATCTTATTATTATTTCAAAGATAGTTTCATTACTTGCAACATCACTCTAATACCCATACTTGTAGGTCATGGAGAATTTCCAGTAGAGTTTTAATTTATTATGCCATTTTCTTTTCTTCAAATTCTGGCACAGGAAAATTGTAGTAATTAACTTAAATCTAGTATTACTTTCATAGTATGAAATGGACTGTAATAATAATAGTAAAATCAGAATTGAAAATGAAAAGCAAAGCACAAAGACCTATAGAGCAGATCCTGGTCTAAATATTGCTTTTAGTGCGCTATTATCTACATACAAGAAGTAAAATGCATGTAACTTTACTAGGCAATTGCTATTTGAGTTTTGAGGAAGGCAGCATGTGAGAAAACATAAATGGTATTGAATGCCAGAATCATCTGAAAATTCTTTCTCTTATATCTTTTTTTTTTTTTTTTTTTTAAATCTGCTACCGAGACATTCCATTTTCCTCTCTACGTGGATAATATTCCTTTATGAGACCTCACTGGAGGACCACAGCTACAGACAATCACAACCACCTTTTTATTGCTGTTGTTTGCTTCCTAGACTATTTCCAGTGTGACAGAGCTCACTGTGGGAAGTGTTAGGTTGTGCCTGACCAGTTTGAGATACAGCAATTCTGTGTAACACAGAGTAAAATGAAGAAATAGTGAATTGCACCACGGGCTGTACACACAGTGCTTCAAAAGTTGCTTTCACAAAAGAAATGGAAAAACTGCTGAGATTTTTTTATTTTCTGGTGGCGTTATATTAAGAAAATGTAGGAAATAAGAAGTGTGCACAGAATTACATTTTTGTTCTTTAGCCTATGTCTCTCTAACACAAATCAACCAGTGCTGTAAACATACGGACCTGCTTGGTTCATTTGCTTAATTTTTTAAGGACGTAGGCCGCTGTTTACATCATACTGTTTGGGAAAACCAGAAATTTCTTCCACATTTAACATGCTATAAATCATTCATTAAAATATCTTCCTGTAAGTTTAGTCAATTCAGATGAAGAAATTAGAGAAGATTCATTATTTTACTTCAAGATTTGCAACTAAATTGGTTTCTAAAGCAACTTCTCTTACATTCAAAACTTTTTTTAAAGGTTAACTTAATAAAAATATGCAGTTGGCATTTGTTCTAGGGGAATCAAACTGAATTTTTAATACTTTGCTTTATTAATGGTCTGTAAGCGTTCAAATGACCATGTTATTGACATAATATCACATACTGCTTTTGTGCATAAAGAATGTAACCTGGAGCAGGAATCAGAAAGGAGGAATGTCAAAACTATCTTTTCTGTTTATCTTATTTATCTCATGACATTAACAAAATTAATCTCTGTTATTCATATTTCACATAATAGATTCTAACAATGAGACCCATGCAGACTTCCATAATACATTCTGTACTGTTTTACACTGTAAAAAATATCTTGTGTAATGCTTTATTACAGACTGTTAAAAGTCAAAATACAGTGTCTGAAATTACAGCACTGTTTTAAGAATGCAAAAACAAACACATAAGATTGTCTCAGTCATCATTCCTAAAATAATTTGATGTAAATAACCTGTCTGTCCATCTCCAAAATTCAACCAAGTATTAAAATCAAATAAAACTTAGTATATAAGTACATCACTACAGATCTGCTTGCTCCTTTTGTGATGATTTTTGAATAAAGAGCTAATATTTTCAAGCTTTAGATGGCCTGGTGATGTCAATATCCTAGAGCAGCATCTAGAAATATTTGCATGCTCATTAATGTCAAAACACCATACTGCAGCCCAATCAAGCGATAGAAACTTACCAATATATACATAAAATAGACTAATAAATTTCTGATTGATGTATTAATCTACTTCATTAAATCTAAAAAAAATTTTTTAAGAAATCTGAAGGTTCGTACTCTAGTCTCATTCAACAATTAGAATCAGAGCCAGAAGCCATGATGGTCTTTAGAAAAAAGTTTCTCTAATGCCCATCAGATGCAGGATGGTAGAAGAGAGCTTTCTAGTGACTGTTATTACTTCAGATTTTTAAAATAAAATCTGAGTCACTTATTTGGCTTTCACGCTAAAGGGTGACATAACAAGGAGAGCTAAGTACCTGTATGTAATGGAAATCAATTATTTTTTAAATGCCTATTGCAAGAGATTTTAAAATCTTTTTTTAATACTATGAATGGATTTTTTAGTATAATTTTGTGCTATATTTATTTATTTAGTTAGTTTAATACCTTACACCTTTTTTCCCCCTCCTTCCTGCAGACAAGGGGAGCTTTGAAGCCTGAAATGAAAGCTAAGCTGACAAGGTTTGTTTTTTTTCTAGCTAATATATAATCTAATACTCTGCTAAAATATTATAATGGTCGGCTTGATTACAGCTGTAAGAAATGTTCTCACATCTGTATTTGTTTTTTTTTTAAGACAGTTGTGTTCATTTACATGCTTAGATTTTGCCTGGGATAGAGTTAAATTTTTTTATAATATCTACTGTGGGGCTGTGTTTTGGGATTGTGCTGGAAACAGTGTTGATAACACAGAGGTGTTGCTACTATCAGTATTTGTGATGAGTCCTCTGGCAGCCCTGGCAGTCGTGGTCACTTCTTACACAGCCTTTTCAATGCTCTGCATGGTCCTCACAGCACCACCTTTCCCACCCACTGACTCTAAGGTAGATTTTCTCCAGTGGTTTCCAGCTCAGACTCCTGATGTGAATAGAGATCAAAATCTCAAGAATTTTATAACTCATGGGCTGTTAAGAATACGTGCAATATTCCAAAGCAACCAAGGAGATAATGATGTTTGGCCTTAACTTGCCAAAACCGCAACACTTTCATGCTTGAATTGTTCTTATATTTTCATTTTGCTTCATATTTTCAAACAGACAAGGACAGTAGGAAAAGCAGTAAAAACATAGTTAATATTTATAGTTCTCTTAAAAATCTCTTCCTTTTATGACAACACACAGGGTAAAACAAAAGCTTTTAAAATGATGAAATAAGTCGGTCTACTGCAGGTTTTAGCAATTCTGCCACTCACCTGGATCTTCCTGTCAAAAGATTAGAGAGGGAAAAGAAGAAAAGCATACATATATTGGTTGGCTAGTCTTTCCAACCTTTATCAAGATCTTCACTCTACAAGCAAATTTCAGATTTATGAAGTTATGCTCCTTCAGAAACTACAGGAACTGATAGTTTATATTTGCCTGCTTGCAGGGAACTGTACAGAAAATTTATACTTTGAGTGCATGAACATTCAGGATACATAAAAATGATTAAGCATCCTTTTTGCCTTGTATTTGTGTTTTAATTGAGAATCAAAGCCAAGCTGGGAAAACATATCATTGTTTATAGAACCACTCAGCTTGACAGGGCAGATGGAAAATTGGGCTAAAAATAGAAAGTGCTGGAAAGCAGTTCTTGCTGGGTGAATTTCAAATACAGAGGTAAGTTAGAGGTGCATGCACTAAGCATAGCACATAGAAAACCACTGGTTAACAAATACACAGCTTGAGTAGGAAAATTTAATGGCAACCTTCAATCAAGTAGAAGTGATAAAAAAAGGAATGACAGTCTGCAATGTTTGATTTCTTGCTGATTAAATCTTCAAGATACTTTAATAAGGTGTAGTTTACATGAATCATGTCTTAATACCTATTTTTTTCCTAAGCAGCACAGTAAAAAAAGAAAAACAAACAAAACCCCTCAAAAAACTAATAAAGAAGGGAGAGGATACGTACTAAATACTTGGAATACTAAAAATATCCTCTTCTGGAGTTTTTGCTCCACACATATGCCTAGTGAAGTCCTCCTTCTTTTGTCCAATTAATGAGGTTTCCTAGAGATTTCTATATAGAAAAACTGACCTTAGTCACTCAATATGTTTCTCTGCAACAGAAGAGATATCCTTTCCTGTCTATTTTTTTTCAAGAAATTCACTATGAAATGATATGAATTGATATAATCAAAGCCTGGAGGTAAGAAACATGTGGCTCAATTTAGTCTGAAGCAAACTGTGCAGGGAAGCACTCCACAGACAGCAGGTATTTTTCAAGAAACATCTGCCCCACACCTCCACTCACCACATGCCACAAATTACTTCACAACACCCTTTAACACAGATAAAATTTGTAACAAAAGCCACATCTCTAGCATTTCCAAGGAAAGTAAAGGTCATCCTAATGCCTTAGATTTCTGAAGAACTGGGAAACATCGCTATCTAATTGCAAAGTTTCTGTCATTTTGACTGTAAAACAAAGTGACAGTCTGTCAAAAGAGAGAGGTAGATTACAGAGAATAGAAACTCTTTGTATTTTATAGATATCACATGTAGAGGGCCATGCAGAGGAAAGCACACTTGCACACACCCTTAACATCTCTCACATCCCATGGAGTTGCTTACTTTCCAGGCTTGACTTCAAATAAGCACTCCCAATACTAAAATTATAGTGTGACTATAAAACGGCTGAGCTGTCAAGCTGTCTGAAGGATTTTTTCCCCCTCATTTCAGCGTGAATAGATATTAAATCAGATTGGTAAAAGGTAGCCTAAAGAAGACAATAAAGAAACTCCTGAAAGAGATGTGAGCTCATTAAAAGAAGAGTCTGATTGTAGGCAACCAGAGATTCTCACAGCAGTTGTTTTGTAGCAGGTGAAAGGTGATATGTGGTCTGAAAAAGAAGGATCCAATTGTTGACAAATGGAATAGAAAGTTGTGGGGTTTTTTTCCCTAATTTACTGACAAGGTATCGAATACATAAAATAAGATGGCAGTTCTTCATTATCACCAGTAATTTTTTTTGTATTTTTAATAGTGCTTACATAACAATGCATTTCTTTTTATGCTTCACTTAAAAATTCCCTTTTACTTCAGGTTGGGTTTACTTCCTGTCTGTCAGGTAATTGCTCAAAAAGGCCGCCACTGGTTGTCAAGTCACAGGTTCCATCTGGTCCTGTATCTGAATGCTCCATACAGGAATACAGGAATGCTCAAAATGCTCAATCCTGAATACAGGAATGCTCAAAATAGAACAGAGCATAATTTGAAAGTAGAAGGAGTTTCTTGCTACTAAAAGTACTAAATATTTGTATTCAGGAAATGAAAAAAAAAAAAATAGGTTTGCCAACAGGTGAAGAGGGCTTTAAACTAAAATTGCTGGGAAAAGGGAAACTCTATCCTTCCCACTTCTACCAATTTGATGTCAGGGACAGCAAGAGATGCTGTGGACCTAGAAAGGGATCACAGGTCAGCAGCAGAACACCTGAAGAACATTACAAAGGAACTATGGCCACCCCAGCCAGCAAGTCAGCTCCATCAACTTAAATATGAATACACGTAGGATGGGGAATAAACAGGAGGAGTAGGAAGAGATTCTTCTCTGTGTTGGATGGTGGGGCCAGTTACCCAAAGAAGGTGGGGATGCCCCATCCCTGGAAGTGTCCAAGGCCAGGTTGGATGGGGCTCTGAGCAATCAAGTCCAGTTGAAGGTGTTGGTATGAGATGATTTTAAGGTGCCTTCCAACCCATTCTATGACTTAAATAAATAACACATATACTACAAAATACATTACAGTTTCTTCAGTCCTAAGCTACACAGTCAGTTCTTTTCACTTTCTTGCCTACCTTTGCTCTGTTGACTCTTCAGAGAAAAGTGAACATTCGAGTATTATAACCAAAGCAGACAAGCATATAATTTCTGCCACATCAGTTCAATATGTGAATAGAATGATTTTTTTCTGGGTAATTTTGATAATAATAGTTATTAAAACAGTCCAGAAGTAAAGCAAATCTCCGCAATTAAGCAGGTATACAGGCTAAAACAATTATGATGGTTCAAAGCTGTTTAAGGGTGGACAACAATTCTTTTGAATAAATGGACTGGAAATAATTTTCCTATCCATACATGAGAAGAATCTGATAAAAACCGTATTTAGCAAAAAAAAATTAAACTGGACAGTCAACAAAATTTAAAAAGCTAAGAGGGTACATTAAAAGCAAAAGGTAAAAATATGTACCAAAGTATTATAGAAATGTTCAGATTTATAAAAAGGAAAAAAATTAAGCAGACTTATAAGGCAAACTCTATTTGTAATAGTATTTCACTAAGTAAGATTAAATCTGTTAAACCAGTAACAAGAAAGAACAGTGTTCTTTCATTGGAATAATATTAGAATAATAATATACATGTATAGCATGTATAAGTGCAATTTAAGATTTGATTTTGTGCCTTAATTCTTAAGCTATATTCAAATTTACTTTATAAATATTATTTTTGTTATTCTTACCACGTAGATGATAATGTTATATTAATAAACTTTGAACATAGCAATGAATTATACTTTTTGTCCTGAAAAATTGTCCATTATTGCAGGTATTTTAAATGTGAGTCAGTTTATTGACATTGAACCAGTCATCATTACTGTTTCTCTGTTTCTTGTAATAATAAAATTAGCATTTTATAGGCAGTCCACATAATGTGACGTTTGCACAGTCCAAAATGTGTGGGAGAATGAAGAATGATTGTCCTTGCACATCTGCCAAAGCAGGCTCCACTTCCCAAAAATGCTTTGAGGAAAAAATTCCCAAACCATAACATCTCTGCTGATCTAACAGCTAAGGTTGAAAGAGGTTGCACACAATAGAGAGAGAAAGGATGCTTTCATTACAAGTTCTACATTTCACAAAAAAAAATAAAATATTATAATCTAGAAAAAAAGCATGTAAGCTGACAAAAACCTGTAAACAGATATTTTCCACAGCCAATCCACAGCCCCCCTGAGAATTTGCAATTCTGTCAAAAAAAAGGTACATAAGGAAATAAACATGGTGTGTTTCTAAATAACAATTTTTTGCATAAAAATACAAACTTCACTTCCAAAACTTTGAGGCAAACACAACAGAAAGGGATTTTCAGAAAGGAAAATGAAATGTGAAACATTTGATTTTTGCATTTTAAAAGTGAGTTATTCTGACTTTCTGTCTTAGGTAGCTGAAAAAAGGTATTTGCAGGAGAAAAAACATTAATTTTTTTTCATTTCAAAAGCACAAGACTTTTCACCAAAAATTGCATGTATTTTATCTAGGTTATATAATTTTTAGTTTTGTATGATCACAAAAACAATTATTCTTCTCAATAAGCCCCAGCTGAAACACTACGCATAATCCATAATTAATAGTCTAGAAGCATTGGTAACCACTGTGTAGGAAGAAAATGTCAGATGAGCAACTTTTCAAACAATTAATTTAAAAATCAATGCAGAACATCAGAGTATAACAAAGGTATAATAGAGAATTACACTCAAATTTACATCCATATGTTTCCTCTGTCCCCACTCTGCCGTCCTACAGTGAGTCTAAAATTTACTGCAACATTTTGGCAAGAAATTCTGGATGATTTTGATTTCTGGGATATTTTAAACGTCTGATAAACGGTATTTGTTTTTCTGATGCAGAGGACAAACTCCTGTGAAGGGGAGAGATAAATGGCAGCAGAAACAGCTCCATCTGTGAGCAAAGGGTCCTGCAGTGGCGGCTTTGGGTTGCAGAAAGATGGTGATCACTGCCCAGGTACAAAAAAAAGACTTCTGGACTTCTCATCACAGGAGGAAAATGATATTGGCAACCTTTGTTGCCAGTTCCATCCTTTCCTAGCAAAACATTGCTCAAAATAGCCAAGACAATATGAGAGAGAGAGAGGGTGCAGAGCGTGTGTTTACTGCTTCCCAAAATAATGACTCTAATTAACTTTTCCCTTCATTTCAAAGGTAAAATTTGCATTTCAATAATTTTTCTCCTCTTTCTCTAGCAGCTTTTTCCAGCCATAGGAACCAGAATTTTAATGTTAATATCCATTTTGCACATACATTGGACATTAACAGAGCCAGAGACTTTATTCAGGACACTGCTAACACAACATTGTCAGTGTTTGTAAGTAGTTTGAAATGTTGTGAAGATTACCTTTAAATTCATAGAAAGCATTTCTTTACCTTTAAGCTTCATCTTATAATTTCTATGACTTTCCAAATGAGATTCTAGCTTACTTCAGACACAAAATTCAAGCCTGCTTTTTCTACCTTCATTACCTGATATAACTAAAATGCAAAACAGAAAAAAAAAGTATGAAAGGAATGTTTCAGAGGTTTTCAAAGGGTTTCACTGAAAAAAGAAAGTTCTTGTGATTGTTTCATCTCCTAACACACATTGGCAGTTTCAGTATTTATCTTTTAATCTATGAGTCAATGCACACTGAATAAAAGCTATAAACAGGCATCGTCTTGCCACCTATATTTTTAAATGCTTTTTATGATACAGAATCCTCCAGTACAAGAATTGTATATCTGTTGTTGAGAATTTCCACAGCCTCTTCCCTACTTTAAGCCATCCTTTAGCAGTGACAGTATCACCCCTGATCTCAGGGGTCTTCACGAGTTTCTACCACCTTTCTAGGTACAGTTCAAGACACTCATTTTGCAGTTCAAATATCTCTATTTCTGTGAACTATTGCTAAGTCTAAAGCTTCATTTCTTCTGTAGTAGTAAAAATGTACTGAAATACATAACCCAAGGTGCACTTTATTTCAACAAGAAGAAGCCCACAAAATACTGGTAATCTTTAGTAAGGCATCCTCAGGGCATAATAAACTTTCTTCTGTGATCTCAATATATGGGCATTTTGACTAGTAAAGTATCCATGAAAGTGGATAAGTACTTTCTGCCACAGACTTTTGAATGAGACCATTTAAGAAGACATTGAAAAGCTAAACTTACTGCATAACTTTGTGTCCTGCTGTTTAAATGGCAAAAAGAAAACTGTATTTCTGAGTCGAAAAGAGAAAAAATGAAAGCAGAAGTCACATAGATCCTCCTAAGAAAACTATACTCAGAAAACAGAGCATAAATTTCTTCCTTTTCCTTTGCAGCAAAACCACAGAAAATGCAACAAGATAGAACGTGTATGTAGAGATGGTAAAAAACTTGCCCTGAAAGCTAAGGGAAGGAGTATAGCATGGGCAATTCAAATTATGAAACAATGCATGAATCTGGATTTAACCATCTGAATAGGCAACAGAGTAGAAAATACCTGTTAAAACACCTTCTAAAATGAGGACAGCTAAGTGACATATTCAGAGTGCACAACATTTCAGTTTACGCCATTAAAAATTTTCTCTCCTGCAAATGTTTCTGTTCCCCAGATTTAAACTTCACATTCTGAGGGTAAATTTTTCTCCCTTTATCTGCACAGTAAAATACAGGAGCGGAAAAGGAAAAGATGCAATTAAGATTTAGCGATCTTGTAAAAAAAAATGACACAGAGCATTCCGGAAGAAGCAGAAAGAACAGGGGAAACAGATTCAGGAAAGTTGAAAGGGTGGAGGAGTTTGGTGACAGAGTCATAATGTGAGTGAAACAACAAAACAATGTGTATGAAAGGGAAGAAGGTTGGAAGGAGAACGCAGAGGGAATTGAAATGAAGACTTGTGAGGTAAGCAGAAGGTAGAATCTCTGAGAAGAAAGGAGATGCTTTGTTCAAACAGCAGACATGAGGCAGACAAGACTGTGTAGAATCAAAACTACCAACAGGGAAGAGAGAATGAGTGGAGTAGGGAGATGGGGGAGGGGGGAAATGAGGGAATCGCAGATTTACAAAGGCAGAAAAATATTGTAACAAAACCAACAGGCAAGCAAAAAACTGTGGGCAAAACAGAAACTGTGTGTGTTCATTTTCATACCCTTACTGAACTGAGTGCATGTTACTCCAAACAGAACTGACTGCCATTATCATTAACCCAGAGATTATTGGCTCTACGAAAACTCAAAGGGTCTGCTGTCTTCCAGATGCAGACAGGAGACCTTGCAGGCTGGACGTAGGGAAAGCAGCCCACCTGCAGCCTTGAGAGATGACACAAGACAGAGCAGAACAGGCCTTGAGGCAAAGTTTACGGTTTATTTGTACTCCCTTTGATGTGTCTTTTCAGGAAATTAATAGCCTGCTACATAGGTCATTTCTAACAGGTTTATTTCTATAAAACAGATATATTGACTTTATTGACCACACTGTCCCAACTACCTTACAAATGATTTAGGGATGTAAAGCTGTAAACCTGTGTTAAGTGGTCAGGTTTACATCTTATCTGCAGCAGATTGGTAGCTCAAAACAGAGGGAATAAAATGGGAAATTTCTTTTTTGGTGTGTCCTCCACCCTAACACCTCTTCAAGTGTCTGTTCACCTCTGATTTAATACAAGACACGGATATGTGCTGAGAAAACAAGTCAAACATGGATGGTTACTTTGGGTGCTGTTTACACAAAAGTTCTGGCCTATATCTGCCCTGCTCTAAGATGTTAAATGCAAACAGGAAAAAAACAAAACAGAGAAGCACAGCTGAACTGGTAACTGGTTCCCTGTCCTTCACAAATAAATTGATGGCGATGGAGGAGAATGCAGAGGCAAACAGTACCTAGTCAATAACTACTAATTGGCTGTGGAAATGGAGCAAGTTTCAGCCATCTAAGATGAGAGCAATAGTGATGGTGACAGTATTTTGAGGGGCAGGGGGGAATGTCCATTCTCAGGGCTGGCCATGGTAGAGAGCCTGAGCCTTTGGAGAGATGTTAACGTGTGGAAGCTTGGGCAGACCAAAGGACAGCAGTGAATGCCCCCTTTCGTTGCATCTGTGGCGTAAGTGACAACTGGAACAGAGGATCACATTCCTGTCAGTACATACTAAATACGGGACATGCTTGCATGTTGCAAGATAGTTTTGTTGTTTACCTGGTGTTCCCATCCCCCTTCACAGATACATTAAAAATGTTAAATCTCTGAGCAGTACGTCTCAGTCCCTATGGTTAGCTCGCTCAAAGTTCCCCCTGTCATATCTATATTTGTATAAAATGATCAGAGAACAGGTGACAAACGACAGAGAATACCTGATGCCTTCATTATGACAATTTTAAAACTCTGTAGAATACAGCAGATTGCTGTATTTACATATATGCTTGTAATAAAATACATTTTACCACAGCAGTATGCAGAAGCTTTTTCCATCACATCAGGGAATGTTGTTTGCTGCACCAAGATTAGTTGTTTGACACTGACCTCAACCAGTTTGATGTCAAGCCTCTTTGATCCATGCAACTCCTGTTGACAGAAGTGCCCAGAAGAAACAAAATATGCTTCAAAAGTAATTTGAGACTAATTTTCCAAAAAAAAAGTAAAATAAAAAAGATTAGAAAGGGTAAGTTTAGTCTGAGAGGTAATTATTCACCAAGGTCTCTGAGAGTGAAACAAGTTTCATCTACATTAATAGCCTGCATGCAGCAGTGGGCAAAGGGTACAGGGAGAGATTTTACTGCTATTATTTGTTAATGCATAAACTATGAAATTTGACTTCAGAGAAATTTAAGATGTCTCATTTCCAGTGACTGCTATAAAAACCTTGAAAAAGCTGACAGAATATTAATGATAACCCATGATTATAATCTTTCAGGAAGATGTAGTATGACCACAACTGGCAAATGTGTCTCAGAGGGGGTTCGTTTTAGCTTCAAGCTAAGAAAGAGTGAACAAAACACTTCAATAATAATATCCCCCAAATACCTTTACTGCAATCTCCCAGTGTTCTGTTTTGTATCATCACATCCATCTGGCAATAAAAAAATGGCCAGGTGACACAGGAAATAGCCTGCATGCAGTCACCTTGAATAATATATGATAATAGGATATAGGATATACAACAAGGATGAATATAGGATAAACAAAAAGAAGAAAATTATAAAAATAGCAAGAAAATGCCACAGAGACTTAAAAGAGTATGAATTTTTTTTCTAGAAAGACTTGAAGTATTAAGGGGAAAAAATAAACCAGAAAAACATCTTGAAATGGTTCTGGGGAGACCTCATTGGAACCTTTCAATACTTGAAATGGGGCTTATAAAAGAGATAAACTTTTTATATAGGCAGTTAGTGATATGACAATTGAAAACAGTTTTAATCGGAAAAAAAAAAAAAAGTAGATTTAGATTAGATGCTAGAAACAAATTCTTCCCTATGAGGGTGGTGAGGCCCTGGCACAGGTTGCCCAGAGAAGCTGTGGCTGCCTCATCCCTGGAAGTGTTCAAGGCCGGGTTGGATGGGGTTCTGAGCAACCTGGTCAAGTGAAGGTGTCTGTCCATGGCAGGGAAATTGGAATGAGATGGTCTTTAAGGGCCCTTCTTACCCAAACAATTCTATGATTCTATGAACTTGAAAAATACTCTAAAATATGATAACATAAAATAAATAGCTTGAACTGAGCAAAGATTTTTGTACTCGTTTAAATGAACATTTTTTTACAGGATTATTTACTTTTCTTCAAAGCTTTCATTTTTTTCCTGATTCTTTTATTTTTTCCGTTTTTAAAGGAAAAAAAAAAAAACAAGCCAGGAAAAATCAGGACCAGATTCCACCACTGAAAGAAATAATGTGGATTTCAAGAAATGTTTGGCAGATTAATGTATCACAAAAAATTTAAACCTTATATTATCTTTGTCATACCAGCAAATGCTATAACAAATGGGGATTTTGAAAGGTAATACTGTATTATTTATGTATCCTTGGTTGCTCATTAGTTATTGTTTTGACCATTCTATCTTCTCTACTTGCTGCTGTCACAAAAATTTTCCCCACCAATAATTTCTTTTTCTGTTTTTAATATTAGTGTTTCTGCACTGATGGATTCATGCTGATGATAAATCATTCTAGTAAGACATTTGGCTGAAAATAAAAAAAAATTTGCACAGGTGAAAATACACTGAATACACAGCATCCAGCTTGAGAAAAGGTTTGAAAACTAACAATTTTTGCACCAAGGAAGAGATTGTGTAAAAAGCAGTCCCACCACTGTCATGGGAGCTCAGAGGCTTTAGAGAGTGGCTTCGCATATCTCAGCAGTGTGAGTCCAGACCTGTGCCAGTGGGTTCCTCACGAGTCAGCCCCAAGCCCCAGAAGTGCAGTACAGAGGCCAAGTGCTGACTTGCTCCCTCCAACAGAAAGCTGATGTAACCATGGTGAACAGTGGTGGGAACAAGTAGCTGCCAGCCTGCTCTTAGACCAGACAGAATTTGTGCCCACTGACATCAGCCTGGAGGTCTCTGTACTCTGTTCAGTGTAGAGAGAGCAGCTCTGCTGGGAAGAACCTGGCATTCTTCGTGGGTGACAGGTTGACAATGAGCCAGCAGGGTGTCCTTGTGTCCAGGAGGGCGAATGGGATTCGGGGGTGGATCAGGAAGAGCGTGGTCTGCAGGTCAAGGGAGGTGATTCTGCTCCTCAGCCCTAGAGAGGCCACGTCTGGTGTTTTGTGCCCAGTTCTGGGCTCTTCGATACCAGAAAGGCAAGCAGTCACTGGAAAGGGTCCAGCAGGGGCTCCAAAGGCGACAAGGAGTCTGGAGCATCTCTCTTCTGAGCAGAGACTGCAGGAGCTGAGCCTGGTCAGTCTGGAGAAGAGAAGACTGAGAGGGGAGCTCATCAATTCTTACAAAGATCTCCAAGGTGGATGCCAAGAGGTTGGTGCCAGACTCCTTTCAGTGCTGACCAGAGAACGGATGAGGAGCAATGGCCTGAAACTAAAACACAAGAAATTCCACCTCAGCTTATTATAAAGAAGAACTTCTTTATATTAAGGGTAGCAGAGAACTGGAAGAGCTTCCCGGGGAGGTCCTGAATACCCCTCTCTGGAGACATTCCAAGTGCGCCTGGATATATTCACGTTCCTCTGCTCTAGGTGACCCTGCCTTGGCAAGGAAGTTGGACTGTGTGACCTTCAGTGGTGCTTTGCAACTGTACCCTTTTGTGATTCTGGGTTTATAGGGAATGGAGACGTTCTTGGTCCCTTTTTCAGCAAAAGCATCATCTGGGATTCCTCATGCCGTATGCATGCAGGTGCTTAAGTTTCCACAGGAGCCAAACCATTCAGCTTCCTGACTGAGTAGGTGTAGGCCAGAATATTCACTGAGGAATCCTTTTAATTTTCAGTAGCTTTCAATCTTTCTCTTCTGGAAGATTCATTATTTCAAAATTCTTATGCAGATTCTTACCAAAGTTGATCTTTCAGTCAAAAACACTGTGAGCTCCTATTAGCTGAAATTGATTCACATAATATCTATGCAGCTGTAATAAAAATAATTGAAACCTAAATAGATGATAAAAAAAAAAAGTATTGAAAGTTCAAAGCTAGTTTTGGTGTAACCCAAAGATTTACAGCATAGGATTATGTACTGTGGTAATATGAATTTTTGAAATTCATTGAGTTGTGTTTTGCGTTTGGTAGGAGTTAATGAATACATATAGTTGATTAAACGGCATGTCATAGATCTAGTCTGCTTTTTCATTTCATGAGAATTCTGTTTTAAAGTGCAATAACCTAAAGGTCAGCCACAGAGAATAGCTATGTTAGCAGCAATTGCAGCAAATTATTAATTCAAATTTACTACATCTTTTAGAGTCTCTTTTGATGTGAAGCATAGTGCTCAAGAACTAATAATACTAATTGAATTATGGTTCTAAAGTAATTAGAATTTCAGGATAAACAACATTATTTTGTGTATGTATGACTGTGGTGCAGGAGCCTGTAAGCTCTACTTCATTAATTAATAAAGAACCATATGTTCTGGGTTTAGTAGTGCTGGAGGCTGAAGTATTTTGTTTATCAAGGGATAAATCTCTTATAACGGTTTACATCTGAAAGCTGATGAAGGATATGCATCACTTTTGCAATTCCTTCATCCACAAGACATATTTAATTATAATTTCACATCAGCATTTGTGTATAATGTCCAATACAAAATGTAAATGGAAAGTAGATTAAACTGTTTTAGCAAACCAAATCTTTCAGCAGTATTTGGGGCAGCTCTTGAGTTAAATTAAAATGTGGAGATCAAATAATCAGTGAATTTCAATTGATTTTCCATTTCTATAAGCTTCTACACTTTGTGTTTTGGGCAAACTGTAATTGCAGAGGAACTCGACAAAATTAATGACTAATAAACTCTCTTCAAATAATTTTTGTTATCACTTATATCTGTGTCTGAATCTATGTGTCTGAATTTGGCTGAAAGCTTTGATGAGAGTACACTGTTAGCTGTTTGGATTATTTTAAATATTCAAATAAATCTTACACCCTGGTACACCACAGACAGGTCTACTTACCTTTATCATGACGAAAGTTGAAAAAAGTAATAAACATTTTTCCCAACCCTGTCAGTAGACCTCTTTACCAAACATGTCAGAACATGTCTATCCTTCTCAGTAAGGTAACAGTTGAAAAAAGAAACATCAATAATCTAGAAAAGGATGATTTCAGAAGAAAGACATGAATCCTGCAGCTACCCCAAGTCACCAGACAGAAGACATCTTCCATCTGATTGCTCCTTCCTTTGGCTGGCTCTTCACTACCCTTGGACATTTTACCTGTCGGCTCTGCTTGGGAACCTTCTGGCACCTCACCTTCTCAGTAACCTTTTTTCACATTACACTATTGTCTCAGATGATCTCTATTCCCCATCTGATCCCAGCTAAAAATCTGAAGCATTTTATATTCATATGGATCTCTGTATCCATCTGCTTGAGCTGTTGTTTTATATGGGAAACACAGAGTGTTTATTTGGAAAGTAATTGTGTAACTTCCATGTTCTATTTTAATCTGTTGTTAAATTCATATGTTATGGAATATGGCAATACTTGGTGACCTCATTATTGGTTGCATTATTCTGATATAATCTTAATCTAATAAACCACACCATTTTTGTGAGTGGAAGGATTGTTTAGTAAGGTAAGCACTTTAAATTTCAATGAGGTAAAAACTTTAATACTTTTCTAAACTACAGAGGGTTTTTTTGTTGGTTTTTTTTAGGGTTTTGGGGTTTTTTGTGGGTTTTGCTGTTTGATTGGTTTGGTTTGGTTGGTTTGTTTTGCTTGTTTGTTTTTTGGTGTTTGTTTGTGGTTGGTTTTTGGTTTGGTTTGTTTTTTTCCCTGTGGATTTACTAGATACTAGAAACATTGGGTCTAAGCAATGGGCTTTCTTTGCAATGATCACCAAACTTGTGTATCTTCACATTAACTGAGTAGGATATATTAAAAATAGTATTCATCTCCCTTTTCTTTGTATGTGTAGACTCTTATCCATACATTTCTTACCGCTAGTGAGTCTTTCCTTGTAAGTTTTGAAAGAATGATATATACATAAAGCATTCACCACAGACAAACCTGGAATTATCTTGAGATCCTTGCCTGCTTCAATTAAAATCTGGTGGTCTGGTATTGACAGGCTCTCGTGCCTGTGTCTTCCTAGCTACTGTAGTAATTCCATATGAACTATGTGCTAATACAAGTTGTTTGTTTTCACCAGTTGCGGATAAAATGGAGATCTTCAGAACAGCCTTTGACATGAACTTCAGGATATTGACAGAAAATGATCATGATTGTAAAGAGTATTATGCAATAAGTGCTTTTTATCAAAAAGCGTTATCAATGAAACATTTGAAAACTATTGCAATAACCCTCATTAAAATTTGTAATTTAAGCAGGGTTTCAGTAATAAGTGTTCCAGCTGTAAATATTAATAGATTTTCACCATTCCCTTTATTTAGTGAAAAAGAAAAGTGAGTGCTGAGATTTTTGCAATTATTCAATAATGTTTAGAAAGTATGCTGTTCACTGAGTGTGGAAATTATTCTGAATACTAAGATAGCACCCAGCTGAATCACTGTGAGCTCCAGGTATACTGGAAGTTGCTTTGACCTGTCTATAATTGCTATGTATGTTTGCATAGATTATGCTCCTCATATTCTGTAGTCTGAACTCTCTGTTTGTTCATATCGAATAATTATATTGGTAGTAGTGATACTTGTGAATTATTTATTTCTTCACATGAAGAGGAGCTTCATAAGATGTTGCAGATATACTTTTTAATTTGGAGTTAATGAAGTAGGTGACACTTAATTTTAAACCCAGCTCAGAGCCCCAAGAAGCATTTTTACATAGTTATATTTCTAAATTTGGATAGTGGGTAATCTTTCAGAAGTCCTGTTGTAGCCTCAGACACATGTAAGAAAATATCCTTCATTACAGTTCTCATAGAAAAGTGGAGGAGAGTTGTGCTCCCCCTGCAAAAATTTGCTTTCTTTCTTCAGTATTTTGAAAAAAAAAAGTCAATATTAACTGAATCTCTTAAATCCTATATCCAAACCCAGAAACATCAAGAAATCTACATTTCTAATAAAACCATTAATCCAGGGCAACAGGACCTGTCACTGATCCTGAGGGCAGTGTCACATGTGGGAGGTTACCACTGTGCTGATGGCTAGGATTTCTGACACTTTGTCACCTCTCCAGCCACTTTGTCTTGTCCCATGTTGTCAAATGCCTTTCCAATCTGTTCGTACTGCCCATGGAGATAACTGCAACATCATGGCAATGAACTAATCTAACTCACTTATAAAATCAAGCAGACATTATAAACGTTCTTATTGTCGCTGTGTTTTTCATGGTAATACCCAAGTACTTTATCACAGAGCTCACAGACTTCAGAAAATAATATATTTTCACATGAAGAGGTATTCTATGGGCCTTGTTTTGTATGTAGAAAATCTAATATCTTGAAATTGAAAGGACACTTCTGAGAAACCATGGGCTTGCATGTCATTGCCAAAAGTCCTTCTAAATAACAATGGCTTATTGCCATTTATAAATTTTAACAGGAGATGCTCTCTTTGTTTGGGACCACTAAAAGCTGATATGCATTTAAAAAGCACATGGTCTAGGGAGCTAAGCCTGCATTCCATAACATATTTAGTTTGTCCAAAGGCAATGTTGGACAGAGACTTTGTTTCAAGATAGCATCTAAAATTTTTGGACTTCACCACAAGATGTTTCTTGAATACTTCGTAAACTGTAACACAAACCAAATATTTTAAATGGTCATGTAAACAAATGTATGACTAGTGTAAACATGCATACATCCACAGTCATGAGATTCTTGTGGCTCCAAAAGTGATATTTTTCCACTTCACTGAGGCAGCTTTAGCTTAGGACAACACCAGTCTAACCAGTCTCCTGACAGAATTGATATGATTTTCTCTGACAAGCAATACAGGAAAGCATCTGAAATATTTTTCTTAACTTTACTACTATCAACTTTCAAAATTATTTTGTTAGAGACTTACGCATTGATAAACAGCATGTATTTTCCTATTTATCTCAGTGTCACTGTCAGGATTTATTTTTTTGTCGGTCAGAAAACCTATAGGTGCAGGTGCTGAAGGGTGCATACTGACTTGGCAGCATCCAGTAGCTAATAACTACTTCCTTAGCAGTGACACTGTGACTAGAAGCAACATAACTAGTGAGACCAATCTTAATTTTCAGAGTGTTTTTCACTTTGAAAGAACAGTCTGATGTATTATTAAAACAGTTTAATAACACCTCAACCCCCACTGACAATTTTTTCACACAAATACTTCAGAGGACATATAAACAAAATATTTTTTCTTTTAATAGAGAAAATTATTGTCCCACTGTAATTTTCTAGATCTAATCATCAGAATGATCAGCAGTAGACATTACTTTTAGCACCAGTATAAAACCTCCAAGTTTTCACAAAGGTGCATTCACAAAATTATACTTAATGTATTCTGGTCAAATTGGAATATGCTGAAACTTCATAGAATCACAGAATTTTAAGGCTTGGAAGGGACCTTAAAGATCCTCTAGTACCAACATGCCATGGGCAGGAATGCCTCCCACTAGATGAGGTTGCTCAAGGCCTTATTCTGCCTGGCCTTGAACACTTCCAGGAATGAGACATCCACTCCCTCCCTTCATAGTTATCTTCTGCACCATAGAGAGGAAATAAAAAACCCAAAAACCAACTGTACTTTCTGTACTCTGAGTCTGTTATCACAAAATATGAACCTGAAGCCTTGCCTGCTAATCTTTAATATTATCACATCCAACATTTACACAGAACTTTTAATTTCAAGAACATTGATGTAATTAAAATATTGTGAACAGAGGTTGTTCCCATCAGTTGCAAGCTCTTTGCTTGATAAGGGTTCTTATCATTATTACTTGGCACCTACTATACTATCAGATATAAAATCTATGTGATTTTTAACACCCAATTAAGCACTGTTTAATTAGATAATATTAGTCATAGTGGTCCCTGCTAAAAATAAGGATGCAGCAAGGGATTTATGATAATAGTGTTCCAATTAAGCCTTGGCCATTGCTATTCCATATCACTCACTGGACTCCCTGGGAGACACCCCAATAAAACAGCTAGTCTAATTAAGTGGAATATGATATATATTGTCTTATATGGTTATGAGAAGATTAAATATTGTCTCTCTGAATACAGGCTCTTTTGACAGTCTTTCTATCTCATTGTAATGAGAAATGCCACAGGTGTTTTCCTACCATCTGGCTTCTGACATTATTCTCTAATAATAGACACAACCTCACAAGGCATGAATGACGTGAAACCAAACAGATTTGCCCAAATTTAGACAAAGTATGAAAAAGAACATGTGAAAAAGCAATAAAACTTAGGACTATCCAAAAATGAAAGACGTGCAGGGAATGATAAGGAGCCATGAAATCATAGACCAAAATTTGCTTTCAAACAACTGGAGAGTCTGCTATGAAAGAAAAAACTCTTGAAGAAACACCAGAAATTTTCATCAGGGCCTACTGTGAAAGGACAAGGGGAATGACTTCACAATGACAGAAATATTTAAGCTCAAAAAGGAAAGGCATTTTTATTTCCAAAAGCTCTATAAAATGTCCTTTGCTCTTTCTCTTAGAACATATTAGCAATTTTTAAGAATCTCATATTAACTTTGAATATTAGGCAACTTAAAAGTGTAGAACTTATCATCAAGTTTTAGAATTTTATATATATAGAAGCATCCCGATCTTAATATTTGCTTTCCACACACTGACTTTAAAACTTCATCTTTAACTTGCAAACTAGGGTTTCATTTTCACATTTTGCCAGCTACTTGCCAAAGTACTGAGACGAATTATCTATTTCACAATATCTACACTTCTGCAGGTCTGCCTGTGCAAAACTCCTCTAGAACTTTGGAAAGAAGAACTTTTAATCTTGTCAATTCCAGGATTAAATCCCAGGTTATGAACACCCTCAAAATATAACAACATGGCAGGTATTTAGAAGGAGTCAATTTTTCCATGAAGGACTCATCATAATCTCTCTATATAATAATATGGTGCTTAAAATCATAGGAGTGACACTAAAGTGCAGAAAAAGTCCCTGGAGTAGCCCCTGTATCAAGAGAGAAAAATGCTGTTGGTGCAGCACGGATGAGCAGACTCTCTGGTTAAGATAACTGCTCACAATAGTTGATGCAAGAGGTTTCTGCTTGACCAGGAATCACTTTGAGACTTTTCTGAGCAAAAGTCTGAGTGAATACACCTAGCTGCAAACAGGGCAGGCACATAGCACATCTATTATCTATTATATCTATTCACTGAATTATCTATTATATCTATTCACTGAATTAAATTTTGGGGCTTTTTTCAGGTCATCCAAAGAACACAAGTGACAATCTCAATTACATATATTCAAGACAGCCTTTAGACAATGTAATGAAAATTGTAGCCAAGGAAATTGTGTTTGGATCTAGACTTGAACTGGATCCAAAAAATGCTATGAATTCAGAATAGGACCACATGAATTCCTGCGTAGGCACCCATTTTTTGAGTGTTATTTTAAGAAAAATTGTCTATGCTTCTGATAGCTACATTTTCACACTTTCTGAACAGCTGCTCCTACACACTTCGGTGGCATAAAAACTGTGCTCAAAACCTCATATCAAAGAATCAAACTGCTACAGGTCAAATTTTCTCGCATTGAACTATCTGAAGATTTTACACTTTACTAAGGAAGAATGATTATTTGTATTTTACAAAAGCATCTCAAATTAATGCTTGTAAAAACAGAAAATAAAGTGAAGGTCTAATTTTATAGATCTAAAATGCAAAAACATTGCAGAACTAGTCAGAATGAAAAAGAGCAAGAACAGTATTACTTTTTGACTACATTTGTTGTCACCAAAATAATTTTCCTACTTCAACTACTGATAAACTTTTGAGGTGTTAAAAGCAGTTTACAGGCGACAATTGATCAATCCATAGCAGTACCTCTACCCCACTTGTTATTTAAAGGAGTTTAACAGGCAAATAGATTAATGTATACAGCTGGGAACTTTGACTCTTACAAAATTTCTGCTTCTCAGATATGGAAAGAAGAAGGTGAAATTAATATACTTGTACTTTATGGTTTTTACCCAAATCTTTTATTCTGAGAAATGAGAAAATCTATACTTGAAATGAAAACTTCTATTTGCTTTTTGAAACAATCTAGCTCTTTGTTCAAGTTGAGCTCTTTTTCCATAGGGATAAGTTTGTTTTGGAAATGAAGGATGTGAGGCAAAAGGATTTTTTTTAATAGCAGTTCAGTATTGATTTTTATGATGATCTCATGTGAAGTTCAATAAAATGTATCAAGAACATTTTTTTCTCCACATAAAAATAATTTGCGCTAAGCCTGTGTTCCTCTTATTAAAAGTAATAATTTTTCACTATTTGGAAGAAGACAATCAGAGAGTATATCTGCTTTAGTAACAATCTTTAGAAATGGGGCAGTATCTGTGCCTTTTAAAATTGTACATTAAGGCTGTAAATATATTTAAAAACCAACCAGGATTAAAATGAACCTAAAGTGTGTGGCTACTGAGGTACCAGTAACATCAATTATAAAACCCCAAACCCAAAACCAAACATGCTGATCACATAGAATTTCTAAAGGGCTAAAAGTATATGCCTTGTTTTGATAAATCCATATGCATAATTACAATTTTATAATTTTCACTTATAGTAATGATTCTCAAACCCTATGATCTGTTGTTTTGCAATGGAAATTGAGCTAACATGTAATTCATAATGGTTTCTAAGAGGTTGATCAACTTGTATTACAACACATCTCATTGCCAAGGTACTACAGAAAAAAATTTAGATATTATTGTATCAGTATATGCAAAGATAGATTCTCCCCACTTGTTTCAGGGGAGAGCGAGAGTTAGAGTACACATATTTGAATTGGGATGCAATTATTATTAGATTATAAATAGAGATTTCAAGAAATAGAACTTCTTTTGCCTCATTTTTCTAGTATATATAATCAGAATGATTTATTTAGTTATATTTGTTACCTATGTCTGCTTCTGAACCCCTGTGTTTCAGACAGTTGGCTAGTAACAATTTGAGAATCCAGACATAAATACGCTAAAGGCATGAATATAAACTAAAAAAGTTTATAATCTATTCATTAGGCAGTGACTGATTGAAAGAAAAATAAAATAGAAATCCTCCATTTAAAGCCTGGCTTTTAAAAAATTGATTTGTATCAGAAACATTGCTAGTCAAGTTTTGTATTTTTCCCCCAAAGAAATGGTGATTCACTGAGGTGAAATTTGCACTCAAAATATGAAAATGAATATTTTTGTTTTCTTTGAGAACTGAATTTGACAGCAAGAAATGGTGAAATTATTTATGAACACAAGTCTATTATAACTATATTCTCATTAAGAATTCTTAACAGACAAATAATGTAGGAAAGGTTAATTAATTCATCTTTTATTCTCTATGTCAAAATCCAATTTCTACCGAACCAGGTGTATTTCATCAAAACATTACTCAGTGACTTTCAAATGGCACAACTGAATTTCTTCTGTATAATTCATTTTTCTTTTTTAGCATGAACACAAAACCTAAAGCAATAAGATCCTTGCATGTGTACAATTTTGGGCACCACAGTATAAGAAGGATATAAAGCTATTAGAGAGTGTCCAAACGAGGGCAGCACATGGAAGGGTTCCTGTGCAGGTCCAGGAGCTGGGCTTTGGTGATCAATGTGAGCCCCATCCAACTCAGGGTATTCTATGATTCTGTATTAAAAGAATTAGAGAGCACTGTAAAATTATACCCAAGTTTTCTGTACCCTCAGGGTGTAACCACCCCTCTCTGGGCATGTGCTCTAGGCTTTACTGATAGTATCTTTAAGAGTGAAATGAGAGAATTTTACACCAATCAGTAACAAAGGTATGTATGACTTGAGTCACTCAGCCTTCCACCTAAACCTAAAGAAAGAGTGTAAAAGTAGCTTGAGAATGGGGAAAACTTAGGGAAGGCTCCATTGTAACTACTGGGACCAGTCAAAGGGCTGAATGCATCTTCTCCCCCTTAGGGACACCTGTTGGGTAAAAAATGTAGTCAGTGTGTGCTGAATACTTTTATTTGGGATTAGAGCTTGTCTGTTTATTGCTTTTTTTGCAGTCAGGTACTATCACTGGCCTTAACCTGTCACAGTTTTATACTAATATAGAGTGTTATTCCATAAATTGATAGTGTGAGTCCTTCCTGGGAGCTGGCAGTCACCAGCAGTGGGGAACATACTCAGATAAAGAGGAAAACCTACTGGGGGGTCACAGAGTTGGAATACCCTCACAGGGGTCTGTCTCCCTTGTGCTGTGGGGTGTGTGTTCCTGGCACAGCCAGTTGAGCCCCCCTCCAATCCAGCAGGACTGCTGAGTGAGGGGTGCCCATAACTGGGCACTGTCAGGCTGGTTGGACACGAGGGACGCGGCTTTCCTGGGGCACTGACAGACAAACTAAGGGCCGGGAAGTCTCCCCTTTTCACGAGCCCACACTACCTCACTGTGTCTCAGTGCTGGGCTGGCTTTGAGAAATCACCTTCACCCCATTTATATTCCTAGCAGGTTCTTCAGAGCTGCCTGAATGTACCCTGTGCTCATAACAAACTGGATCCTATGTTTCAGGGGTTGTTTACAGTATTACATCTCCCCACATATCTATATTCTATTGTGAAACCTGTTGCTCTCTCTATTAATTATTTGCAGTTACACTTATCTACATTTTACCCAGCTCAAGGCCAGTTGCTACAGTCACGTTTTAGGTGCCCAATCTCTCCCACCTTAGATTTCCATTGCTTTTTTGTTCTCAAGTGCTGAGTTACCTTTGAGACAGAAAAGGCTCAATATAGAGTTTCATTCACAACAGCTGCTTGCCTGGGGTTTTTCTGTTTGGTTTTGTTTCCTTGGTTTTGATTTGGGGATTTTTAAAATCTATATGATTTTTTGCAGAGGGTTTTTATATAAAATCCTCCGATACAGTTGTAGGATGACGTGCACATTAAATCCTGGAATTTGGAGGCTGCAGACACACATACCAGCTCCTGATTAGGGAAATATAACACACACAGTGCCAGTGTTTAATTACTGCGTTGGCTGCTGGAATTGTGAGCAGGCAAAAAAAAAAAAAAATCGACAACCCAAACCCACAAATCCCCACATACAATAGGAAAGTACCTGCTTAATTCAAAGGAGATTTTGATGTGTTTTACACCTTCACAGAATTTCAATAATTGATAAGAGCATACCTACCATACATTCTGATACAATTTGATACAATAATTAAATAATACAATTAATAAAATGTCATGCAGAATGGATATATTGCTGTAAAAAAGTAAAGTTAGTGAAAGAAGCATATACTGATCTAATAGGTAAATACATAAAAATATAAGTCCTTGTGTAGAAAGCACAACTTAAACTCATATCTTACTTTTCATGGTACAAGTAAGTTTCTGATCTTTTTTAAAAATATATATTTTATGTTTTCCTTCCTTACAATAAATTAAGCAAATTGCTATACCTTATCATAAAAAAGATAAAAAAAAATCTCTAAACAATTGATTTTGAAGTGTGGAGGTTGGTATTATCAGGAATAGGGAAAATCGGAGACTCCAGTTATTGAAAGATCAATACATAAGTTCAAAAGTCATATTCTGTAGGGTGGTTTGTTTGGTTTCAGTCCTTGATTGGTTTTTTGTCTAATGAATCCCATCGATTTAAATTTTGAGAGAGGCTTACTACAATATTGCCTATAATTATACTGTGTTATCAGGTAATTTTAAAGGAATCTGAACCCTCATCTAAATAAAGTTATTTATTCCTTTTTTTAGGTTCTTTATCATCTCAGGGGTGATAGTGTCCAGTAACTAAAGTAGTTACTTCCCAGGGCTTTTCCCTCCCATAGTTTTTTTCTTTAAAGTCGAAGGCGGAATAAAACTATTCTGCATATGGATGAACACTACAAGCAGAATAAATACCATTAAAAAAAAAATTGTAAAATCATGAAGAATACTACATACAGTGAGATATTTAAATCAGTTCAACTCAAAAAATCCCTCCCAGAAAAGCAAAGATGGTGGCCATCCTACCACACATGATGTTGCTAGGAGAGTTTGGCATGTTTCAGCTAAAAATGCAGAGGCTGAAGATGTATGTGATTGCATTCTCCAAACACAAAGCACAAACCCAAAGTCACTGGTGGGAATAAAGAGGTAAAGTTAAGGCACTGCTGGCACAAGGACAAATGTCAGTACAATTATTCCCAATACCAGAAACTGGAGTGAGAATGTCCACTGTGTGAACACAATTCAAACTCAAATTCATCAAGACATGGTTTAACATTAATCATTGATTACACGACACAGCTGCTTTGACAACAAAGATGTCAAAGCCCTGATTCAGTCCTTCCAAGCCTATATTTCTGTGGTGCAAGAGAGAGCAAAACAGCGGCAAGGAAATATAAGAAAAAAAAGGTTATTGCAGAAAGCATTACCACTTGGAAGAATAAATCCTTAAATAATGTAGAATTTTGGATGGTTTTATATAAATAAATCCATTTGGAATTTTTCACTTAACTCCTAGTGCTCTAAATACACCCCTTCTTGGTATGCTGACTGTCCAACTCCCATCTAAAAACTTTATTCCCCCTTTGACTTTAAAGAGGCCACTGGTGTGAAACTGCAATTTACATGTTAATAGAGGTCTGCTTCAAGCAATGTGTGACCTCAAACAACCAGTCAAGTTAACGACTATATTTCAAAATATTCCAACAAAAATTTAATGAGAAAGATATTAATGCCTTCAGAGGTTAAAAAAAACCTGCCATGCAAGTGAAAACAGAATAAAAAAAAGCCCTCTTTATACACTGTTCTTGTATATTCTTTATTTTAAGCTCGATAAAACCAGACAGAGAATGGTGGAAGAAAAAGAAGAAAACAGAAGAAAACAGCAACAGAATATCAGTCTATATAAGCAATTTGTCAGAGGAAATCATTATTTCAAGCTGATTGCCTTTTTAGGAAATACAATTTTTACATATGCAATAGGTAAAACATTTTCAGGTTACTGAGGGATTTTGATGCTGGTGATTATTCAAGGCTGATGGTCAAGCTCTGATTATATGCTCCTCTATGGAGTGCTGAGCCGTCAACCTGATTGTTACAGCTAAATAAATTAATGACTAGAGCCTCTAAAGTTTTCTGAAAGACTTCTCCCTTCTTCAAAAGTTATTACAACATCCAAATTTCTCCATTAAAATAAAAATATTTGTTACCATATCAAACTGAAAATTGGTTGCCATTTCAAAACTGAGCCTGTACCCGTTTAGCTGCTGCCCACCTGTAAGCAGCCAAATATATATTTGCTTAAGCTGATTGGATGTAGCCAGCTTTGTGGGGAAAACTCTACAACACTGCTTACAAGGAGCAATTTGACAAGACATCCCATTAGGGAGACATTAAGTCTGTAGTTATTTTCTCTCAGACATGTGGCAGTGAGGTCAGGAAACCAGAAGTGATGGTTCATGCAGCTTGGAAAAACTGGGCAGATTTCTGACTGTCACGATGCCCTCACCTTTTAGGTGGCTGTGCCTACTGGAATGGACACCAGGGTGTTGGCACTGGGGGCTGCAGAGTGGCCCCTGTTGGGATGGAGTGTCAGAAACAAACTTTAATGGACTTAACACAGGCCTCCACTCTCCATCCCCACCTGTGCCACTACTTTTTTATCGTTTGTTGTACAAAACTGTCAAAAACTAAATTGTTATAATTGTCAATGCTTTAATCAGTTTTTATTCACATCAGAACTAGTGGAAGACAGTTTTAAATACCTTCATTTCTCTATCTCCAAATGTCACTTCCAGAAGTCTTTGTGAATGTTTCAAACGTGTGATAAATATCTTGTATACACACACAGAGTGGGAGACATCACACTTGCATCATATCAGACAAACTAAATGTGTCAAGAGCACAGTAATGAATAACTCTACAAACCTGGGTCACCAGCTTCTTTCAAGCTCAGACAGATGTGGCTGAAAAGTAGTCATCATCTAAAGGCAGCCCAAACATGCATAGATATCTTGGTATATCAGAAGCAGTTGGTGACTAAGATTTCTTGTTCAGATTTTTTGTTTGGTTCATTGGTTTTGAGCTCAAACCTTGATTTTTTTTCATGAACTGATTTCAGAAGTATGAACAACAATCATACCCTTTTTGTATGTATTAAACAAACTACATATTGAGAACTAATCTAAAGAATTATGTTATTGTAAAGTTTAGTGTTGCAGACTATTTGTACCTAATTATTATCATCTATTTACAACTGTAATTGTGCCAGTTACCTTTGTTTTGAAGGCTGGCATCTACTATATGGTGGCAGGAAAGGCCTCCTCCCTGCAGAAGTTCTGCTCAGCAATCAGTGAAGACATGCCTATGTTATCAACACTTTTTTGAAGCACAGATCCAAAACATATCCCCACAGTAGCTAATGTCAAGCAAATTAACTCTATCCCAGGAAAACCCAACACATAACACTAATATCTTTGAAAATAAAAGTGCAGATATCTCAACATTTCTTACAGCTGTAACCAAACTGATCATTATAATATATTTATCACATTGGAAAATTAGGTTGATGCTTTGGTCTGCGTAGTACTGTCTAAGATCACTACATGATTTTATGTTGGTTTTTTTTGTCTTTAGAATATGTCATCTCTTCTCTAAAAAAGAAAAAAGAAAAAGTTGGATTCCACTTAGAAATCCTTTATTTTCCTCCAGGATGGGGGATGCTGTGGGGGGAGGAGGAGGAGGAAAGACTGTTTAAATTGGAAGGGAAGCAAGATGATCACCTATTCCAACGGCTTCATCACTTCAGGTGTGGCCAAAAATTCAAGGACATCATGTAAGGTCATTGTCCAAATGCCTCTTGAGCACAGACAGGTCTGGGTCATGGACCACCTCTCCAGGAAGTCTGTTCCAGGGTTTGGCCTCCCTCTCAGTAAAAAATGCTTCCTCATGTTCAGACTGATCCTCCCTACTGAACACCTTTGAACCATTTTTGGCAGATGTGTTTTAGCAGTGCCCAGACAGCACTGACAGACACTGTCCAGGAAAGTCTTTTTATCCAATACCCCTGATTGTTTCAAGCACAGCAATTATGTAGTCCAAAAGAGAAAATGAAACTCATGACTTCATCACAAATAGTGTGCAGGATCTAAAACAAAATAATTTATTTAAATTAACCTGTAATACCAAACACAGTGTATTACAATTTGATATCCCCATAGAATCAAACTAAAACCTCTGTGACTGCACTTAACCTTAAAGAAGGAATTATGAAAACATTAAAAAGCAGGTAAGAGGTATAACTAAAATTTAATCCTAAAAGTGTGCCTAAAAACATGAGGAGAACACTGCAGAGCACCCCACTCTAAGTGAGCCCTCAGTGCATATTGCTTATTAAGACAGAACAAGTAATTGATGTGATCAAGTAGAACAGTAAGGGAAAGTATTAGAAAGAAGCAGCATATCCCAGAAATAGGAAGTTGCACTTCGATGAAGAAAGTAGAATCAAGTTCTGAGGCGATAAATTAAAAAAAAATGTGGATAAACTTTGTTTCCAAATGTACCTGGAGTAAAAATATTGCAGCATGTGCGTGTAGTCAGCTGATGGCCAGTATAAAATGAGCTTTCAAAGAGGGAAGACTACTGAAGAAATGTAGTATTTTTTTTTTTAAATTTTTGTTCACTGAGGAGAAAAATCCAGAGATCCATGCAGGAACAGCCTGTGGGAGGCTCAGGAGGTCTGTCCGAAGCTGCAGTGAGTATGAATAAGGTTAGAAAATGAAGTTTGATTCGAAGGATCTTTCACATTGTACTTAGCACCACTTTTGTGTGACGTGACGGAGGTTGCACCAGAAAAAAAAAAAAAAAGAAAAAAAATAGGAACAAAAGTTCCAAGTACCATCCAGGTAACTTTAAGCAAATAAACCAAATAGCTATGAAAATGAAAAGCTTATCAATGAATATCTTGGATAAAAAGAAGTCAGTATATGTTGGATTGTTGTAAAAAGTCTCTTTAATTTCTTTATAAGGTTAAAAAACCCATTAGACTTACTTTTCAAAAGGCTTTCCCTAAAAAATGTAAAAGCTTTAAAGAAACCAAGTAATCAGGGTACAAGAGAAATTTTTTGATACAGCTAAATAACTGCTTTAAATAAAATGAGAAACTGATAATATTATATACTCATTTATCAAAATAAAACAAAACATGTAGAAGGGTTAATAAGAAGAAAAGATTTCTAATCATATCAAGTTACTGATAAAGATGAAGATGACAGAAAGAAGTAAACTCCAAAAATTTTAATCCTAAATGCAAGTAAAATGACTAATAAAATTTTTCATAGACATACACATAAATGAAAGGTGCATAAGTAATAATTCCTAAACTACATAATTCATGGAAGTTGTAACAGCATCTTGGGGCTGTGATAGCTCTATGAAAACTTGAACTCAAAACTCACTAGCTGACAAAACTAAGTTGACTGTTAGGAGCTACTACGAAACAATAAAAACACCTCTGGAAACAACATTAACTACCACATAAATCCATGGTTCATTTTTCTTTGAAGCACTGATTTCCCCAATTTAAGATGGATTAAGAAATTGGGGAAAAAAAATAATTGTTTGGGAATGCTTAATCTGAAAGCTAAGCTTGGTATGGTATGAGAGATCTATAAAATTCAGGAGCACAGATTATTTGCTATGACTTCCAACACAGGCACTAGGAGCCTACTAGTGAAAGGATGAAAGTATGGAAAACAAGGCTAAAACCAGTAAGACAAGACAGTTTTTCACACAGAAACACACCTGTGTAAGCCCCTGCTGAGACAGTGTAGATCCTGACTGGTCAAAGACTGGACAAGCAGTCAATGTTTTTAAGCAGAAAGAGCACAGCAGGTTCAAGAAACCCCCAAAGCTAAAAACAGTGGCCAGCAGAACTTGCTGGGTCAAGGATCATTTCTCAGGATCACTTGATCTATTTTCTCTCTTCCTTACACACCTGCAGGCAGCTGCTGCAGAAGGAAGGTTTCTGTGTGACACAGACCCTTCCTTGGCCTGGGCCAGGGCTGATTGTCCCGGGAATGGGTGTGGAGCAGTCGGGCTCTACAGCCACTTGTACTAACCAGGGTGGCCTCCCATACTTCTCGTTGCACCTTTGCCCCACGAGGTTAAATCACTCAAACAGGACTTGTTTAAAGTAATTATTCAATTATACAGGTGAGGAGAAAGAGGATGAGGGCAAGGAAGGTGCTCTTGCACTCTCACCTCAGCCTCTCAGAAGACCCGTGATTCTTTAAAAATTTCACAGTCGCTGCTGGGAAAGAAAGGGAAGACAATAATAATCCTTAGTGGTTTTTTAAATATTCTCCTGGTATTGCCTTATGTTAGCAACTATTTTATATGCCTGGTCACCTTAGGGACCAATTAGGCAAAAATCTCTGGAGCAAAGTCCCAGCGCAACTTTTCCTTATGATATGACATTCCCAGAACTTCAACATGGACCAGGCACACTTGGTGCTTTTGAAGTGCTATAGCAAAGAAAGGAAATATATTAAATAATATATTATAGACAGAACTTCTGAATCTCCTCTGTGCTAGAAGGCAGGAAAGAGCCAAATAAAAAGAAGAAAGAAATCCCACAATGCTTTGTCTTCTCCTTTATACATTTGCTGTAGGAATTCTTATTTTCCCTTGCAACTGTTCTTCTGCATGAAGGCCCTTCTGCCATATGTCAGCCCAAATATTAGGAAAAACTTAATTTTTTCCTAAAAATTTCACTTGACACAAACTTAATCCAGAATGCTTTTGAAAAGGGAAAATTTTGGACTGAATGATTAGCATATTAAACTCCTATAGAGTTTTAGTTTACTTTAGATTTAATCTAAAGAGGAAACAATGGAAAAAAATCTTGTGAACCTATTCTGATTATATTTCATATACATCTGTAGACTGCACATTCCTGAAGAAAATAGAATACAGCTAGCTCAAATAGCTTTTGGGGAATCATAATGAATACTTATTTCTAATTTTGTCTTCATATCATTAACAAGAAATAATTTATTGATACCAAGAGAAAATATTTGATGCTCAAAGGCTTTTAGGGAAGGGAATCAGCCAGTTATACTAGATTAACATGTTAACTTAAATTGTCACATACACATTTTCATGCAAGGCAGCTTTCAGCTGCTTTACTGAATACAACTGACATTCTTAAATAGATACATAGATCCTGATTGCAGATATAAACTCCATTCATGTTGCTATTGCTGCCACTGCTGGGACAATTTGTATGTCTTATTTTCAGCCATTTCTTCCCCACAAGTTCCTCAACACAGAAGAAAGCTTTTAAATGCTTTTGCACTAAAATTCTTTACAATGACGTGATAAGAGGACTTTAAATCCTTTCTTCTCTTGTGGCTGGACATCCATATGTGCTGAAACTCAGAGTACTCTTCCTTCCTCCAGAACTGGACATCCAGCTTCGTGATAGAAATTAACTGATCCCGGAAAGATGGAGATCAGTGAAGTTGCAGTGGGAATAGGGGTTGTAACTGTTTTAGTTACTATTGAAGGAAACACTTAACAGGAGTTTTTCAAATGCTACCCCTAATAGACTGACACAAATATTCGTTGTGAAACAGATAAACTGTATAATTTCAGTGTATATTAAACATAAACGCTTGTTTTTCATCTTAATACGTCGTACAAGTAATTTAACAGATTTTGTACAAGATTTAAAATCAGCTTAAAATAGAATCAATTTTTTTTTTCTCTGCATTCCCATTGTGGAGTTATTGATACATACAGCTACAGAATTTATCCTTATTTCTTGCTTTCTTCTAAGGAATCTCCTCCAGTACAAGTATATTTTGTAGTTTGTCAGCTGCATTTTGCTAAAATGTTAATCTTTATGCATTTTTAACAGACATACACTGAGGATTTCCTCATTTCCTTTTCTCATCCCACTTTTCCTTTCTTCATGCCAAGAGAAAGTTCTGGCTGGCAGCCACTGGCCAAACAAGACCATATATGTATATCTCCAGTCCATTAGAACATGGTACTGCTTGGTCTACTTATCTATGATGCTATACTCTGTGCCTGGCAGATTCTTCCAGCAGCAGCAGCAGTTTTATAAGAAATTATTTTTGCTTTTGTGCAAAAATAACCTGCTGCATAAAAAAATATTTTGGAAGGGTTTTAATTATTTTTTTTAAAGATTTTATTAAGGTGACTGAAAAAAAAAGTTGTTTTGATCTCTACCAAAACTAAAAACCAGAAAACAACAATAAGAATTATGGATTTTTTTTCTATCTTCAAATTTACCCAAAGGAGGGTATGAATTTCATAATACTTACATATTCACCTTTCAGAGGTCAGGTATGTTCAGAGATTATCACAGGTTTTGAAGTGTTGAGGTATTTAGTGCAGCCGAAGCTGAATTTCAAGTTTACATTTAAAAATGAAATAGAAAAAACAAACAAAAAAACAAACAACAGAAGAGGAAAAAAAACAATTCAATGCATTCTTGAACACATTTTGCACAAACCGAGTTCTAAAAGCCTGAGTCTGCTGGGAAATGGGAATTTCTATAGAAACACTAAAGGAATGAAACCACCACATAAGAGCCTCTAGCAGGGGAAGTGTAGCAAAGATGTGTTGGCTGTGAATCCTAATAGACACAAAGCCTATTGGCCCTGAACTGTTGCCTACTTTTCTGCAGCAAGTTTCTAAACTGCAGGAGCAATGCCTGCTACTTCTGTACGTTAAAATTACTGTACCTGATGAGACATTAAAAGGGGATTTAAAGAGAGAACACTGCATAGTCTTTATTAACCTTTCAAAGAGAAGAGTATCTTAGGACAGATCCAAAACTGAAGTCACAGGGTCAGTACCTCTGCTAAGTGTAATTTTAAATCAGCTGAACACCCAAACTGCCTTTTCTTTTCCCTACATTCTGTTTTCTTTCCATTTTTATTACCACTATTACAGCAGCTCCTCTTGGCACCACTTTCTGCACAGAGAGTGGTACTATTACACATGCCTCTTCCTAGCACTTTAGAACTGGCCTAGGAACATCTTTCTTTCATCTGAAGTGTGTCGCATAAAGATTTTTTTCTATTAAATCACGAAACGGTACAGCTTGTAAGAGGAGTTCAAGCTTTGAATCCAATTTGAGTAGATGTTGATTGTCCAAAGACAAATAACTATTTTGAATTATATCAAGAAATAAAAAGTTTATCATGTCATTTTAAGAAAATGAAAAAAAAAACACCTCTTTTTTTACTAGTAGAATAGAAAGGAAACCAAAACAAATTAAACCAAATATTTAAAGATATGTATTACTTTGCAACTACTTTCAGTTTTTTCTGTTCAATGAATGTTTTATTGTCAAAAGGTCAAAACTAGGGAGGAAAAGGAATTTTAAAAAATAATAATATTAGCAACAACAATAATAATCATAACAACAACAGTGTTTGGTTTCCCAACTCTTGCTATTGCTTTCTACACTTTCAGAGTTATATATCATCTTAGCCACACGAAAGTAAGACCACAAGCAAAAGGATTTCTGTATTGACAGATACATGTATTTACCACAACTCCACAACTCTATTTATTCTTTGTTCATTGTTTTTCATCTTAAGTCAGAATTTGGAGCAAACTGGGATGTGATTTTTGCAGTCAATTGCATAATGTTATCAGGCTGCAGCTTAGGAGGGGCCCTGGGAAAACTTCTGTAATATGAAGTTACCTTCCATGGCAAATGATGTTAACATTTGGCTTGGATTACAGCTCTAAGTGTTCTTAGTCACTTTGTATTTGTTTCTCTGAAGGATTTTAAAACTTAGAACGTGTTGGGAGAAGTCACTGACAGAACATAGAGCTGTTCCAGGACAATAACTTGTGAGGTAAAGCAGCAAACTGCCAAACAGCTTTGCTATTGTCCTGGTAACATATTTTGTCTACATGGTGTGGTAGAATTTAGCTGCCATCAAAAGTCAGTCCATTTCCCCCTGAAGATACACCAGGAATTCCTGAGATTTGCAACTTCCCCCTAAGCCTTGAATTTATATTTCTTCTCTATGCAATAATGGTACATCATAATTTTCCCAAGATAACCATTCATCAAAAAAGAAGCAGGCCAGTGCCCAGAATGGACAGTTCCTCTCTGTTTCCTATTTCCAATAAAATTGATGATACATCTTGCACAGCAAACTACTTTTTTTTTTAATTTAATGATAGTAATATAAAGTGATCAATTGAACAAAAAACTCTGGCCATTATCTATCTAGACATAAGTATTGAACAACCTGTAGTGCTAATCACCATTATGTGACTGTTATGTAAACAGAATCCCAAGGTAAGGACTCCTGCTGAGGAACTAAAAATGCTGTTCAAACCAAAATGATGGCTGGAATGTATTTAATGGCTGCAAATGTAAGGCTTCTAGGTCTTACTGTGTCCTCATTAAATGGCACTATGCAAAAAGAAAAGCAGCATGACAAGAAATGAAAAAACATTGAGTGAGCAGCTGAGAAGGATGAAATACATAGAAAATAATAGCAGATTGAGCTCATTGTCTAGTATATACAGATATCAATACATAGATATATATGGATATAGATACATAGATATATAGAGAGATATATAGTTTTATAGATATATAGATATGTAACCTTTTTAATGCCATTGTCACTGGAACTTTATTGCATGGATAATAGAGGTATAAACTAACTCTATAGTTAAGCCAAATTCTATTAACTGACCAAAAAACTTCCTTGTGTGTGTTGGGAGATGGATTAATTAGTAAATTACCAGTGACCACAATTGTATTTAATTCAGAAGATTTGTTATCTACTAGTTATAGAGACATATGAAACAGAGAACAATACAAAATGGTTTTTAGGATGTTGGAGTGGCTGACTTATGGAAAAAGAGAACTAAGCATATATAAATGTTAAAAGCTAAATAACATTCGAAGAAACATTCATCAAGAAGTCTAAGATGAAAATACTGAGAAGGAAGGAAGTTATACAGAAACCCACAAGAATTATTAGGAATAATAAAAAAAGTAACAAACCACAAACTTTGAAAAGGAAAATTCAATAAATATCAAAACTGAGCAACAGTAACAGTTATTAAACCACTGAACAATTTTTCTCAAGGAACTCACAGAAAAGCCATTCAATTGCTATTAGAGAAAAAATGTGATACATGGCAAAATTTGCACTGAAAGAATTAGGCTGGCTTTACTAGGGTTATTTTTCATCTTTAGCACTGATATAGAACTAATTCTATCTATACTTCTGTTGCACTCCAAATATCTTTTTCAAAAGCAGGAAGAATACAGAAGATTTAATTAAATGAAATCTGTGCAAGGAGATTAATTTAAGAGTTCAAAATAATTTCAACTACCACTATAGTTTTGGATTTCCCTCACTTATTCTAGATGGAAAAGCACTGTAAAATTTCACCTCTGAGCTTTTTTATTGTTTTTTTGGAAGTGGATATTCCTTTATCTTTCTCTGAATGTCTCTGTTACAGCAGCTAGAAATCAAATGCTTTTGCAGTAGTGCCACTGAGCTCTTTCAGCTGTTTGTTTAGAGGGCTTTGCTCACCTTCTGGAGATAAATGAATTTGCCAGGAGGGCAGGTCCAGGAGGGAATTTTCCTTTCACTGAAGATGGATGCAATTGCCGTTTTGTTCTGCTTCTTTGTTTTGTCTCTTTGTCTTACTTGCACTTCTGTAAAGTGCACCCTTCCTAACCAACACAGAGGAATTTCAGTTTCCTTTTGGGTCCTGGCAAAGAATAGCTCTTCCTTGATTGTTCCTGCTCTCAACAACTGGCAAACTGAGGTTATGTTGTTTTGTTGTGTGAGGTGTTATAAATGGGGTACTAAATGGTTTTCTGCAGTGCACAGAGCGACTCTTCTGAGGTCATGCTTCAGCTTCCTTTAGGTCTTCTGGGAAAAGCAGAGGGCCACAGCCATTATTGTCTCTGTGTTCTATTCCTGTCTCCTTAAAATACAGCCAAAAAAATTGCAGCAGCACTGTAAACTGCCTGTACTTAGCAAAGTTACCCAAGCAGACTGTTTTGGATTTCTGCTCATTCCGACAGCTCATTTCTTCCAGAAGAATGAAATGCCTGGGAAGTGAAAAGTTGTGTACACAAGGGAGCTAATGGATGTATACATAATATCCTGGATTGTTTTAGACTTCAGTGTACTTTGAGTTAGCACTGATTTTGTGCATAGCTCTTGTGTTGATGAAACATTTGCATCTTAATTCTGACATAGGTTAGCAGACAGATATATTGCCTAACATGCTATTTCTTTTCCCACAGAAATGTCCAGAGAAAGAAGGTCTGGATACAGATTGGCAAGTTTTAAAAGAATAAAGCAGCATATCCAGTGATTTGGCAGAATACAGATATTAATCACATCAAAAGAAGTCACATTAAGAAACAATCTGAACAAGGGAATTGTACTGCAATGTGTTCCCAGGGCTGCAACATGCAACAGTATACTGTCTGAATATATGTCTTCTGATACATATATATGTGTGTATATATATATATATATGTATACACACACACCCCTATATCATGAAAAGCTGGTTCTTGCTAAAACAGTACAAGCTCTTAAAATTATTTGCAATGACAGCTCACATTAAAGAGATAAAGGACAGAACACTAAGTAATGACCACTGTGATGAAAGTTTGGGATCAGGAATCAGAGCAAACAGTACTGGCTTATGTTGATTTATTTTTTCCTCCAAGAGTGGTTATATTTAATCCTGTAATCTGCATATTGCAACTAAAACATTTTTAACACTGGAAATGTGCAAAATTTAGCATTTAAATTACATGTGGGAGATCAACATTGGAATCTGCTACATTAGTCAGAAATATAACATCTTGAATAGAGAGAAGGAGGTCTTGCATACCAGATGGGTTGAAGATTCTAGTGTCTGATCAATTATTTCTGTTGATGGTATAGGTGTAACAGGCTATAATCAAGAGAAAAGCAACAAACCTTTTCAGGGTCAAGGAAACTGCTGGTGCTTATTAACTTTAACGCTTCATGAATGCACTTCTGGAGAATAAATTTCACTTCACATTGGATTTCTTTTCTCATGTATCATAGCTCCTTCTTCCACTCATACTTTACATTACATTTTTCATGTAATTATAGGAAGATAACTTGATGTACTGTTCTTTGACATATCTCACTGAGCTGTGCCCATTAAAAACCTCAGCTTAGCAGAGAGCAAAGAAGATAATAAAAGAATGAGTCGCGTGCCAAAGTCTTTGCTCATGTACTAAAATAAAATTAATTTGCGTTATATGCAATACTTGAGCGTATGTCATTACTTTATTTGGCTGCATATCTCCTTTGTGCATTGCTGGTTTTCATACAGAATATTTTGTCATGTGCATATTTGGTCTTTGAAGAGGAAGAGTTCTTTTTATTTGAAAACTCTTACCAACATATATTTTCTCCTCCTCCTCATATCTGTTATGAATAGAAAGAAAACAAAAGCTCATCTTTTTTGAAAATAAGTGTGAAACATAGGAAAAAAAACCTCACCAGTAAAATATAAAGAAGATATTATGAAATTATGCAATTGAGCAGTCAGATGCTATGTTCAATGGCACTTAACGCTACCAGAGTCTCCATTTCAGGGAAGCACATGGGTTCAGTGTAGGATGTGCTGGCAACTGAGATTTGTGGAAGGCTACATGTGTATAAAGATGGGAAGGGCTGAAGCACATGCTTTGGGAAGGAAGTCATGCAGTGAGAAGAAGGACGGTTGTCTCCTTTCATGCACGTCCATGTATTTGCACCCAGGGCTTGTCCTGGAGTGAAGCATTGTTGGCACATCACCAGATGGCTCACACAAGGTGGTGCTGATCCCAGATCCTGCACCTGGGATGGGGAAGTCCTGGTTGTGTGTACTACAGTTGGTTGGACATTAGAAATAGCTCCTCAGCCAGAGGGTGATTGGGCACCAAACTTGACAGAGTTCAAGAAGTTCTAGGGCCCACAATGTGTTTCTTCGGAATGGTGAGGTGCAGGGTCAAGAGTTGCACTTGATGATCCCCATGGGTCCCTTCCAACTCAGGATATCCTGTGATTCTGTGAAATGAATGCAGCAGCTCTTCCCTGTAGCTGAAATGGGTGCTGGATATTGAAAGTGGAGTTTTTTGGATGTACAAGGAGGAATAGATGTTTTATCTCATCTTCAGCTCTACTGCACACCAAGCTCATGTACTGAAGCTCCAGGGTGTTTGCCTTGTCATTTTAGAAGTGCCTGTGGAGGATTTCTGTGCCATTTTCACAGGGGCAGTGAAGTGAGACTCTCTAACTCCTTGTTTCCAGCTCTCATGTTCAAAAATGATCTGACATTGTTTTGTTTCCCCTGCACATCATTGTCAAAGGGTATATGTGGATCATACTTGTGATGCATCACTTAGACTTGTGATAAAATGGCATATTGTTTCTTTCTAGAAACTTTGTGTAACTGACCCTTACTGGACTCTCCTTAAACAGAGTTATGGAACACAGCAAAATGACTGTCATTTAGCAGAAACCTTATTTTATCTTAGATTCTGCTTCTGATTTATGTAGAGCAACAGACTCAAAACAATTAACAGAAATCAGTGTTCAATGACCAGCTCAATCAAAATATTTGAAGAAAAAATTCACTTTCCTGGTGGTTTTTGATATTTTCTTTTACAGATATTTATTCATCTTTCTTCCTATGTTTATTTCTTAGCTGTTAACACACCAGCTTAGTAAAAGAGTTCTGTTTTGAATTTATTTCCACCATTATGAGCAATTACCTTTTCTTTTAACTTTAGTTCTTTTGCATGTGAAAGAAAGTTGACACGTCAATAATACATGTAACTTAATTCTGACATTTTCATTCTGCAGAGATATGAAAAGAGGTTTTTAACATTGCTTTTCCTGATCAAATACTTAAGCCAAAAAATCATAGGCAAGTAATAACTCTGGAAACCACAGAGGTTTTGAAGAATTAAGCCATTTAAAATTGATTTGCACAACAAAGCTTGAAAGATACATTAAAAAAAAAAGTAAAATGCTTTACATTTACTTGGATTAAAAGAGAAATGGTTTGTCAGACAGTATTTCTCTCTATGATTCATCTGTAAGGACCTATGTCCACAGACATAATAATCTTAATCTTGTATTGCAAGTCAATAGATAAAACCTTGAATTTGATTCTCCAGGTCAGATCAGGGGTATAAAACAATTTCTATTACCTGTCCTAAATACAAACAGGCACTGGCTTGAGGAGTGTACGTTTTGTATTTGCAGCCTCCCTGAGTGACAAGGATCCTCCAGGAAGCAGCAGGTACTCTCGTTTTCCTTCAGCCTCTTTCCTTTGATTTCTACTGGTTTATCAAATTTCTCTCAGACTATACATTTTCCTCACTCTTGTCCACATAATCTAACACGATACTATCTTACTAAATATTTTGGGTTTGTTCCTTTTTTTTTTTAATTCTTAAGTTTACCTCCTCTCTTGTTTTCAAACACTTTCGCTTCTGTTCCTTTTTTTGTTTGTGTGTACATTTCTGAGTTTATTAACTTTCTCATATCCTCTTGAACTGCTGACTATAGATCCCAGCTTTCAGCAAGCTAGATTGTTGAGTTATTATGATTGTATTCTGGCAAGCAGTGTATCAGGTCACACAAAAATAATTAGAGATTTTCATTTATACAACAGCATTCCAAGAAGTCTCTAAGCATTATCAAAAGATAAATTGAAGTATACCTTAAGATGAAAAAAAAAGAAAGCTAATAATTTCCAAAATAATCAGGATAATGAAAATATTTTAAAACAGTAATAAGGAAGAACAATAATTTTAATTACTAGAAAACTTGAAGACCTTGTCCACTTGATCTACTAATGCTAGACAATTGCCTAGTAAAATTGTTTCTTTAACTGCCAAGTAAAAAGGAGCTTTTGTTCATGTCCACTTGTTAAATTGATTTTGTCTCGATCAATTAAAAGTTATGTTTTTAAACTTATGATATCTTTTGCACACATAAATACTCGTAGTCCCTCTTCTACTTCTGTCTTGACATATTTATTTTTCAGGAAAATATTCTCATTCGGTTTTCATATACCTACTGATATCAGCCAGTAGTTAACCTTTTTTGTTTGTTTGTGTGATTTTCTTTATTGTTTATGATTTTTTTTTAAAAAAGCGTAACTTGAAAATTCACTGCTCTTGCCCAGCCCAGCTCTGTTACCATTTTTCTCCCCTCCTCACTGATTTTTCTATTCTATTTCTAAACAATTTCATAGCACCTCCTCTGTAATTCCTATCTACCCTTCCATTTTTCCACTCTGCTACATCCTCAATTCAGTCAAGATTTTTCCAAGTCTCTTGAATGATAACCCGCAGAACAAATGTATAGGGGCAAATCATTGAATAATGAAACTAGACTTGCTTAGACTGATTACTCTGTACTCTCTCTGACCTCATTTTTTAAAATGGAGAATTCCTTTAGTGTCTTATTCTGAAGAACAAACTCAATATAAAAGGTCATCCTGAACTGACTGAAGGATCAAGGCTCCTAGATGTGGGCTGAGAAAAAACCTGGCTGAATTGTATCTCCAAATTTCAGTTTTAAAAAGAGAATATAAAAATATTTGTTGCTACTTTCATAAAGTTTCAGAGGTACCCTCTTTCAGTCACTTAAGTTTCCATATATTTTTTTTTAAATCTGGTAAATTAGAATACTAATTATAGGTTGCTATGAAATATAACTGAAATAAGTAAATTTCTGACCTATCAGAAAATTTATCAGTGAAATAATGTGATGAAAAGTAAGTTGAAGAAGCAAGACTACAGTTTCCCTGCAGCCATTCTGTTGTATAGTTGTGCTTATTCTATTCCAGTGGAACTCCAGCTGTAATAAATCATGGCATCTCCCAATGACAGTTTCAAATGAACATGTTTATTGGGACAGACAAGTACATCACTAAGAGTGTTACTTACTTCATATGCTCACATACAGTACCAGCTGTTGGATTTAAACACTAACTCAGTCGCTGCAACTGAAAACTGAAAACTATGGGAGATTATCAAATTATACACCAATATGAGAAAAACAGGGGCATCATGGCGCATATAATCTACACAAGTAATGTAGATTTTTTTTTCCAACAGCACAAAAGCTATGAAGTTTGAGAGAAAATTCCCTAATAAAACCAGGCAAAACTTCCAGTCTAACAACAAAAACACAACACATTCATATTAAATACTGTAATTCTGTTTTTTAAGAAAGTTTAAAGAAAGTCTTACTTTGAAAAATCAGTGACTGAACTCTGGAGGCATGCCACATTTCATTAATTTCTATCTCTATTTTCAACCTTTGGGTAGTATGGGTTTTTGTGCAAGCAGTGCAGAAGGGAAACACATCCAGCACTGTTGTGAGTTCTTCCTCTACCATGGAACATGAGGAGTCACCTCATACAAGGGTCTGAGGAATCAATCTGAAACAAAGTGTGGGTTTTTTTGACATTAGAATTAAAAACAAACAAACTAACTAACAAAAAAAAAAAAAACAAAACCAGAAAAACAACCAAAAAACCCCCACAAGAATAACAAGAAAACCCAATCCTGACTACCACAATTCTTAATAAATTAATTAAAGAACAAAAAGAACCCCCCACCAATGAAAAACTCATACCAGAGCATACATGGGTAATGGGGACACAGTGTGAAATGTACTTTGAGGTGCAATACTTCATGAAGACAAGACACTCATTGATGTTGTGGGGGCTCCAGCATCAAGGATAGCTGGGATTTTATCAGTTGGGGATATTTACAATGAAAAAAAAAAATCAAGAGGGTATTAGTAGCCTTGTGGGAGGAAAGTACCAGTTCTACAGGAAGGAAAGGAGGTGAAAGCTACCTCATAAATAAGAGGACTGTTCAATAGTCTCAACCATGTCCCTTGTCCTCCAAGATTAAGAATTGTTGTGTTGTGCTGAGACCAAATGAAAAACAACAGATCAGCCAGATGAGAGTCTTTATGTCCTGATAATGAGAGGATTTTTGTGGTTATTCCAGCACCAGAAAAGGAAGAATGAGATGGTTGAAGTTCTCCTTCCGAGTGAGTGAATCCTATCTGACAACCAGTTCAGGAAGCATGAAACCTAACTGGAACCTAGTCAAATATTCAAAGATATAATGTCAATACTAGTGCTGCCTTTCATCCAGGCTTTATTTTGTCTTCATTATAAGGTGCTTTACTAATTACTCTGGCCAGTCATTTATCTTCCTCATAAGAGACTGTCATGATGGCAGTCATCTACTAATGCAAGTCAAGAAGAGGACTATAAAGAGTATAAAGTGTTATTAGACCTTCAGCTCCAGCGTACAAGATTTGGCAGAGACCCACAAATACTGCAAGATTAATCTGCAACTCTGTAAGTGGTTGAAACATGAAAACCTCAAATTTCATTTAAGATTTCATTTTCTTTTTATACATGATATTCTGTGAAACAAAGCCTCTGGCAAGACATGAAGTTCCAAGCAAAAAAGCCAAGTCCTGAACCAAAAATCCCTATAGTGTTGTTCTGTTGTGATGGATCAACCCTTTATGGCTGTCAGACGCCAGCACAAATGCTGTGTCATCCACCTCCTCAGCAGGAGAGGGAGAGGAGACATGATGAATCCACCCAGGGTCAGCCTGATGGTTCACCCACTACAGCAATCATTATGATGGACAAAACAGATTCAGCTTGGGAAAATTGGTTTAGCATATAGTCCTTCATGATCTCCTGCGAGTTCTTCACTTCTCCAGCATGGGTCCTTTCCACAGAGTCCTCCAGGAAGAATCTGCTCCAGTGTGGGTTCTTCATGAGGACGCAGGTCCCTTACAAACCCTGCTGCAGCACGGGCTCCTCTCTAGAGGCCACAGCTCCTGCCAGGAGCTGGCTCCAAGTAGTTCTCCATGGCATTCAGGGCATATCCCTGTCCTCCATATATACAAACTCTCATGCAGCACTTTCTGGTACCCATATCAAATGTAAAATAATACCTTACTTATGATGTCATGCATGGAAGAAATTGTACAACTATATTTGTTATTCCAGGTCAAAGGACACACCACATCAGCAGAGTAAGGACAGCAACTTTCACTAATGCAGAACCGAATTTGAAGGGGGTAGGTGAGCAATCTATAAATGAATTTTGTATACATGAGAGTACTATTTATACCTATTAAGTTGTACTACGGGAGAACTGGCAGATCCTGAAAGTGAGAGTATTAAAAGGACAGCAATCGGACTAGTGTAATTCAAAAGAAAAACAGTTAATTCAGTAAACTACCAATCTAATCAGACATGCATCCATGTTAAAGGGAAAAAACAGGGAAAAATTGCTAACTGACAAAAATGCTGTTGCCAAAGGGTGTGTATGATGAAGTGACAGAAGAATGAGCATGAAAATAATCAAAAGGCTAGCTATAAATTAAAATACAAGGAGAAGTTTTTTAAACACAATAGAAAATGAAATCAAAAGGAAGCAAAAGTCTCATTCAATAGGATAGGAGAACAAAAAGGAGATTATGTACAACAGACTAAACTCAATACTTTCTTTGAATTTTTATTATAAAGAAAAGAAAAAGGTAGTTTTGACCATATACTTCACAAAATGAGTTTTATCACAAGGATAAGTCTGTCAGGGAGAATTTGAAAGAAGTAGGGTGAAGAATATTTAGATAAATGAATTGAATATAAACTTATCTTTAAATGTTTTAAAAAAATCTATCCAAAGAGATTTATAAAATTTCAGTGGTTTTCTTCAAGAGATCATAGAAGACAGTAGACTTGAAATATGAAATTCTGTATCAGCTATTAAGAAGTGAGTTGGAAAGAATGCAAAAAGAATTACAGGCCAGGGTACCTACCTTTAGGAATGAGGACAGAAAGATTTATCAAGCTATTAATGTTGAAAGAGAATAAAATAGGCAGTGTAGTTTTGTTGAAGTTCAGATAGTGCTAAAGCAATCTTATTTTCTCCAAGATGTAACACGTATGAATATGTAGCTGAATTAAATAAGGTTTTTCCTACTGCCCTAAGGTAGTATTCTCAAAAGAAAATGAAGGAACCAGAATCCAAATAAAAACACAGATGAGCACTCATTGCCTCTAATTTACAGGTCAAGTAGTTAATAATGATTCCTTCATTGTGAGAGGGTATTTCATCAATAGAACACTTGGAATAAAAGGAGAGCATGACCATAGATGTCAATGACATAAAATGTAATGTCATTGGGAAAAACAAGTCATGCTGGAATACCAAAATGTTACAATGGGGAAAAATAAGCTTGAATGGTTAAAGAAGAATTCATATGAAAAGACAAACTATAAAAGATGAAAGGAAAAATTTTTCAGATATATGGATAAGGCACACTCCACATAGATAATGGAAGAGGTCATAGATGAAATGTTGTGCCGTGAAGTTGACTAAATCTGCCAGTTTGATGTCTTATCCAGTAAATTGTGAAGACTGTGATCTTCAGATGTTTACTCTCTATATATCTAATTGCTTAAATTTGGTGAGGGAACACTGTAGCACAAGTTTCGTCTGCAGCCTGTTAACAGAGCTGCTGCTAGCATTAAATATTCTGTTCTTCATCTCTGCAATCAATTTCTTACATCTCTCTCGGTTTCATCTGGAAGCAGACTGCTTAAAAGTAAAGTGATATAAAGTGTTTCCCAGCAACTACTTCATCACTTCCAGTGACCTTCAAATTACATTTAACATTTGTCTTGGACGAAACTATAAGGCTGCTCAGTGTTGTGGACAGGAAGATTCATCTGGTACTGTTAACCTGATCAATAGTGAAATAAAAAGTCAACTGAGCTTACATTTTTACAACCCCAGGAGAAAGTTAAAAAACACATTAGTTGGTTTAACAAAATGATAGCAGACAGAGGATCAGTATCCAAGGTTATAAATGATGGTAGCTCTGTAAGCCCTGTACATCATATATAGTGATAAACTACTCACACTGAATTAGTTAAAGGACAATCTCACTTTTGTTTCTTTTACTTCAATTTTTCCTGCACTTTGTCCCCCAGAAAGAAAAAAAGAAAAAAAAAAGCAGCTGTGGAGGTTGAAAGCACACAAATTATACTGAACTTCAGATAAAGAAAAGGCGCAGTGTGGTGGGGAGATTGATTCCATGAGCTTTAATTATCCAAACTGCAGGTCCATTAGTAAGTTGTTTAGTGCAACAGAAGTAGATCAGTAGACTGAAACAGATGGTCCTAAAGCTCCTGAACTTTACTTTGCTGCTTCCTTATGCCTACATCAGAAAAGAAAATAAAAAGTCTTTGCACTGGGACCGCTTTACCTGTGGTCAGCTATGGGTGTTCTCAGCACAAGAGATGAATAATATTCTTTCAGGACACAAGGACTGCTTTGTCCTCTGTGCTCTTTTTGACTTCCCCTAAATATTAGTACGTGGCTTTCCCTGCTGCCTCCACCGGCCCTCCAAAAACCTCATAAACCTAAACTTGAACAGGCTGCTGGGGAGAATATAGTGGGCAAGTGTTGCAGTGTGAAGTTTGGAAGAAATGTTGCAAGGAATATGCTGGCAGGGGAAGGTGTTATTTACTGCTCCGCTGGATAGCAGAAGATAAATGGGAAAAGAGAGTGTAAGTGATTGCTGCTGTTTAGTGGGGGCAGCCTTCACAAGGGCTGGGGAAGAAGCAGGAAGAGCTGGCTGCATAGTTTCTAGTGACAAGGGGCTTGCTTTATGTCTAAGAAATCCTTCTCTTTTCCTTCAAATGATATTTAAAGTTCTGTTACATCCAGCCAACCTACCTCCTTGACAGCTTTTCACAGCAATTAGCAAATAATCCTGTTCCAAAGTATTTGAAGCCATTGATGGCTTCAACACCCATCCATGAGCCACCAGCACCCAAAGACTGTACTCCTTTTCCAGACAGTCAAAGGATCTAGAACCCTTCAGCCTCAGAAGCCACCTCTGTCCTTCTCCTGGAGTAACCTGGAAGTCAGTGTGGGGCTACCACCACGGAGAGCTGTGAAAGGCTTTTTGGGGCCCCCCTGCATGGGATACTCCTAATAAGAGTTCTGTGCCAGGATTGAGAGATAAATTGGATCCTTTTCAGTCTTCAGGTTACTGTTTATTTTTTATCTTATCTAAAATTCTCCATGCTGCCAGCACCAGGCTTAGCGTGGTGAGGAACACAGTGAAAAAGGTCACAAGATGTACAGTTTCAAGGTCTTTTAAAACCATCTTGTCCAATTAACTCTAAAAATGTATTTTATTTCTACTTTTCTACGAATAACTAACTGTCTAACACACAACATCTGCACTGTGACTTTCCCCAGCCAATCACCCAATGCCACCCACACTGCAGAAAATGGAGTAGATGAAGAAGAAGGAGACTGGACAACGCCTAAAAAACTCTATTTTGTCCTTCATCTGCCTCCAGATGAAGGAAAAGTCTAAATTTTTCACTTTGTGACAAACCACTCCACCATCCACTTCACAGGCTCACAGATTCCACTTCATCACAAAGTCTTGGAAGTTCTCTCCATGGACAAAGGTCAAAAGCAGTGCCCTCCTGAGGATCAGGGTCTGTCAGGACAGGCAGGGCAATATTCTCTGTGCCCTGGGTTTCAACAAGAGCAAAGGAAACTTGTCTTTGCAGCCTCTCCCCCTTGCACAGAGTGAAGGCAGCCTGACACAGCCCTCGGCATCAGGATGGGCTATCCAGACCCTGGAGCACAGGGCTCCTGCCCCATCTGTTTGCCACCAGACCTCAGGGGACACTTGTAGCAATGAGTCAGGCAGAGGAGGAACATCTGAATAACAGGAACATCTGCAGCTAAAGTTCAAATACCAGAAGCTTGTTTCCTAAGAAGGCAAATCTGATCCATTACCTGCAAAAATGATGGCTGTTAGGACCTAAACGTGACCTAGACTTTCACAGACTCACATGATGTTAATTACAGAATTTCTAGCAAGATAACCTGCCCTTTTAGGGACTAACAAATAATAGACATAATATTACAGCCAAAATCTTGTTACAGGCAAAACAAAACATTTTTAGGACTAAGAATTTTTTATTAACCTAGTCAGTACTTCACTAAGCCAGTTAGTATTTTCACGCTCTAACAGTCCAAGTAATCTATTAAAGGAAAATATTTCAGTTTAAATTGTTATACAAAAACTTCTTAATATCTTCCCCTTTTATCTGTTGTTACAATTGTTTTTCTACCCTGATTTTAGCCCATCTGTGCAAAACAAATAAGCAGAATAAGACATTTATGTGTGCCTAGAGGAAGAACCTAAATACCTGATTTATATTTGTCCTTGGCCTGGGCAAAATATTTCTACTGATACCAAAAGGGAAACTAAGTTAACATTGGAAATAACATGGTGCTACTTTAGTGAATTCATAATATTTTGTGTTCAAAGAAATAATTTTGAATTATTACAGTGGGTTCAGCTGGGATGAAGTTAATTTTCATAGTAACCCAGATGTTTTGACTATTTATGGGCAGTGCTTGCAGTCTCAAGCCTTTCTTTTTCTCCATTCTGCTTCCCAAAGCAAATTGACAGAGGGTGGTCAAGAAGTGGTGAGGGCACACGGCTGGGACAGCTGGCCCCAGCTGACCAAGGAGATTGGTGATCCCTACCAGTCATGTCATGCTCAGCAGTAGAGGTCTAGGGAAAGGATGTTTGAACTTATGGCATTTGTCTTGCCAAACAGCCACTAATGTTAATGGAGCCTTGCTTTCCAGGAAGCTGCTGAAGATGTCCTACTGATGGCAAGTAGTGAATAAATTCCTCTTTTTGCTTTGCCTGTCAAACTGCCTTTATGCCAAACTATGAGTTTTCTCCTTTTGCTTTTCTGATTTTCTCCTTCATGCCACTGAGAGGGTAATGAGCAAAGGACAACGTGGGTGCTTACCTGCTAGCTGGAGTCAACCCAGAGTTACCACTTTGTGTCCTAAGTAAATAATTAGTCATAATAATTATATGTATGTGCAGCAGAGGATTGTACCCTGTTTCATAAATATGTCGAAATTAGACGACTTCAAACAGTTTTGGAATGTTTTGAACAGCTTTTCAAGTGTGAAGTTAAGCAGGAATCAGATGGTGCAGTTTTCTCCAAAGACTGTGAAGAAATTTTTCAGGAGATCACAAAATCATGGAATGGTTTGGGCTGGAAACGACCTTAAAGATCATTTAATTCCAGCCTCCTGCTGTGGATAAGGACATCATTACGTTCTGAAAGAAAAGATGGAATGTGATGGACTCTCTTTCACCATAAAACAGGAAAGATTAATTGGTATTAATTATGTGTGAGCACATAATTGCTGTCAGTGTCAACCAGGATCACTTTTCCAATACAAACCAGAGAAGATACTCCAGTGTAGTTAAATCTGCTCAGAGCAGTTCAAATCAGTCTGAAAGGAATAGGTGCAACTCACACTGTGAACTTTTCATACCTGTAAGGTGCTACAAAAATGTGGGCTAATTGAGATCCTTCTCTCTGTCTTCTAACTGGTGGCCTGGTGTGTCTGTGGGGACACAGAATAAAATAGATTTTTCTCTAGATGTTTATCTGTGAAACTTTCTTCATTTCATTAATCTGAAATGCTTTTAGAGAAGACTTTTGAGTTATTTGGAACAATTTGTTAGCTTAGAAGTGTTATTTAATCACAAGCAAACTGGATATTAAAAGCCTGACTAGTAATTTGAAGTTTTCCATCCTGATTGTCATGTCTAATGCAAAGCACTATTAGCAGTTTCAGCAGTACTAAGTTATCATTAAAGCTCTGAATGGATATAAATTTGTTTTCTCTTTTTTTTCTAATTTAATTTAATTTTATTTTTATTCTTATTGTAGAAAACCATATGAATACAAGTCACAGGATTTCAGCATCACACAATGACAATCTAAATGTGACATTATTATAGGAAAGCAGAAATTATGCTGTCCTGGTACATAACTACAAGTGTGCACAACAAAAATTTGTAAATAATAAAAGGAAAAATCAAATAAAGATTAAACATTAGTAGTTGCTAAACTGCAAAAATGCTATTCAACTAGATAATCTAATTAATCAAACAAACAAAAAAATACAATAAAAATTCTGTAAAAATTCTGGTGACACTACCTACATTTGTCCTGAGTTTTGTCAGTCATAAAATATATGGACTGGTTCCACAGTCATTATATCATGACTTTTGTTCTTTTTGTGCACCCTGGGATAACATGGTTTATTTCATGTAGATATCTGTGAGTTAGTTTTTTGGGGGGTTTTGTTGGTTTTCTTTTGGAGAGGGGGTACATATTTAGGTACATGAAAGAAAGGAGATGTTCTCCCTGAATAAAATGTACTTACAAGCAAAAGAATTATCACAATTGTATTTTCTCTTATACATTGGTGGAAGGGGGAAAATAAATTCTTAAAACTTCCAAGGCATTTTTTCCTCAAAATTTTTACAAATAAGGAAAGGAATACAGGAGTCTGTGTATGCCTTTGGATCTGAACACCTTGGCAAAAGTTTACCATTAAAGGTAGGACAAAACTTTTGGAGCTGCTTATGAGTTCATTAGCTATGGAGGATGACCAACCATCATAAATTATTTCTTCTCATTAAACTGGCAAAAGGATTCTGGATGATAGCTTGCCCATCCAACCCAGACTACTCTATGATTTTATGGAACAGCTTAGTGGAAAAGAAGCTGATTCTTAGCTCTCAGCACAGAACACTTTTCTGCTTTCTTCAGTGTGTGCTTAACTGAATAACTGAGTAGGAATGTGTAAAGTTTTTGGCTCTTGGCCTCATACTGAACATTGCAGAGGAGAGCTAGCAGTGAAATTAAAACTCACTTAGAAGCCCTTTTTATTCTAGTCCAACTGACCATCCCCATTTTATGGCTTGTGTTTGATTTTGGTTCTCATGGAAAGAACGCCTCCTTTCCTACACTATTTTCATAAATATATAAATTGGCCAAGCTGGTGCTTTTCTGATTGACCAGGACAAAGCTGAATATTTTGCATATTCTCCTCCCATTGTCCCTAAAGCAAGATGTTGAAAAACTTCACTACAAACTTTGGCATCACAAAGCACTTCTTTCAGAAACTCTGCAAAAGCATCCCAGAAGAGATGTAATTATTTTCACAAGTTACTGTTTATATACTCAACAAATAATTCTCCAGTAGAATTTGGTTGAACAGTTTAAGACTGAATGTCAGTTTGACCTAATTAAAATACAGCTTTGGACAAAGACACTTCATTATGAGTTTACCATCAAATCAGATACCTGAACAAATATATATTTCTGATTATGATACTAGATATCTATGACCTTTATGCTATGCGTATATATGTTTTCAAAATACGTATTGCAGGTTTCATCTCCCTGAAAAATATATTTAAAAAAGCCCAAGTAAAACTTCCTTGGTCTTCTGTGCTTACTACTTCAGTCTCTTACATAATGTTCTAAATATGCTCTGGGCAATGTAATCTGAGTTCTGGTTTAAAAAAGCAATACCATATCTTGTACCCTATTTTCACAATTAATTTTATAGTTGGAAATTAGTTTCTGATACAGCTTTCAAATTTTGTTAAATTTACATGTTTGAATATCCCCATATGATTTAACATGACTTTCATTTGAAACTGTTATATTTTAAAATCTGGTTAATGATTACATACCTTCATTTGTCACACCTATGGTGAATTTCCCACATTCATATAAGTAAGAAAACATCTATATTGTTTTGTTCATAATAAAGATGAGATTGTTGTTTTGGGCTTTTTTGGATAATGAGTTTTTCTCCATCTTTTTTTTTCCTTTTTTTTTTCGACTGTTTTGATCCACTACACAGTAATTCTCAGGAGATCTGTAGTAATAGCACAGGTACATGAATGGTCATCACTTGAACTTTTTCTCTTTGTTTTCCTCTCAAAATAAAAGTTTTCCTTTCAGTCCACACTACACATCCATAAAACTATAATGAACAGCCTATTATGAGCAATCTTGTATCACATCCACTTTTGGCAGGGTCATTTACACAGCTGAGGTAATGCATCAAAGTAAAAAGGCTCCAGAGATTATATATGTGGAATTCAGTTCTGGGTTTATTGTATGTTAGGTGATGTCCAAGTGTTTAAAATTCATGGAACTATTATATCTCATCCCTCCCTATCCCTACAGAAAGAAAGGGAAGCTTGGGGGAAAAAAAGGTTTCTTTTTAAATATTTTTAGTACTCCGAGAGAAGGAAATTGCTTGCAGTTTCCCTTGAATGTAGAAAAATTGCTCACTGTCTGCGTCTGTTCATAAATAATGAAGTAATAGCTAATTTGAGCAGAATTTTTTACAACTTTCCCTCAAGAAACCGAAGGTAGGAACTTTTGTAGACTCTTACCGTTGCAACATTTCACTTTCACAAATGCATACGATTTTAAACATCCAGCTTTTAAAAGCTGGTGAGAATTTATGACCTGTCTGCCGAACTGCCATGAATAACTAAATAGTTGCTGTTAGGCCTGTTCAGCTCTTAGGTAGAATTCATTAAAATACTTTTATGGCTATTCAAATTGAATGTTTTGCCTCAGTTGTGGTAAGCTAACTGTACATACATAGCTTTGGTAGTTCAGTCACCAGGAAATAGCTTTGGGCTGCTGCATCTTGATTGTTTAACTTTATGTTCCCATATTCTTATATTACTGCTACTCTAAATTTTTTTTTCCATCCTTTTTTTCATATCCAATGAAAGTATTGCTTTCAAATTATTTCTAGTACTAAGACCTAATATTTCACCAAAACAATAAGACATGTATATTGATGTTTTTTTCCCGTGTCATAAATTTTTGTAATTGCTAAGAGTCACATTAAACAACAGCAGTATAAGTCATGGTCAAATCTATGTGATAAATAAAGTAGGTTCACTTCTAACTGCTGTAATAGTAAATTGACTGGCCTAAATAGACATTAAAAAAAAAAGTATAAGCAGTGCATAAAAATTACATTCTTAAGAAGCTGAAATAGGCATTTCACCTCACTTCTATGCAGCATTATAATTTTCCATCACGCTTAGATTAAAGCCAAAGTGGTGATTCTGGCCTTTCCTTGCACTGAACTGCAAGTTTCTGCTCTCCATCTGTGGTAGCTGTGGTATTTCTAGGGATAATCTGATGGATTTTTCTGCTTTTGTTTTGGTTGGTTGGTTTTTGTTTGTTTGTTCCTTTTTCAGGTGCATTAGGAAACTCACCCAGCTAAAAATTACCCAACTCGCTGAGTGGCACCAATAAGCACCAGTGCTGGCACAAAGAAGGAAAGAAAAACAATAGAAATAGAGAAATAATGTATGAGGTACGGAAATATTCCCTTGGTGACATTCCACATTTGGGACTGCTGGAAGTGACTGTGAAATCACAGTCTTTCAGTCATCCTCCAACCGCTGTAGACACAACCCCTTAAATTCTATATGCATCTTTTCAACAACAGGAATAACATGTTATACCATGGCTTATCAAACACCTTGGGATGAACCTTAGGGCTTCACACAATGTTATTCTATCACTCCTAATCTTTTCATAATTAGCAGTTATTTAGTGAAAGCAGTTTTCAGAGCCCATCTGTCCACTGCTGTGAAATCCAAAACGTAATGGGGCCTCCTATTTTCAGAATCTGCTAGCTTCCCTTCAGAAAAAGGGTGCAAAAGTGGAATGGGAATCTATTTCTCCTTTGCAATTTTTACACAGAGCTGGCAACAGTTAACAGGATGTAAAATGTTCTACCTTCCTCACTGCAGTGAGCAATTGCCTCAAATAAAAAACAAGTTGTCACTGTGTTCAAATAAGTGTTATTTCTGTTTTTCAGCAAGTGAAGAACATAAGGCTGGCAGCATGAGTAAATGAAAGAGTCAGTTTTCCCTGGGACTTGCCTCCTTTCAGTTCTGTCAGCCAAAACCCAGTTATTTGCAGAGGAAGGAAAAGAGCACAAGTATAAACAGGCCCTGAGGTAAACAGGGCTTTGGCAGAAGTAAGAAGAACTTTCCAAAGCCATTCAGGAAGCCTTAAGGAAGTGTGTTCATGCTGAATTAATTATGTTTTTATTGCTTATGAAAAGATTGTGGAAAGACACATTGTCCTCACTGCAAGAAAGAAGTTGTTAATTTGCATTCATCTAGCTGAATAACACAGCTGAAAGGAGGGAATGCAGGAATCTGTCACTGTCATCCTTGTACAGCATTCCTTATTTTTGGTATATTCTAGTTAAAAAGTGAAAGCATTCTAAGACATGAGAGCAGGCAGAGAAAGCGAACCACATCCTGGGCTGCATCCAGAACCCCGTGGGCAGCAGGGCAGGGAGGGGATTCTGCCCCTCTGCCCCGCTCTGCTGAGACCCCACCTGCAGGGCTGCATCAGCTCTGGGCTCCCAGCTCAGGAGGGACAGGGACCTGCTGGAGCCAGGCCAGAGGAGGCACCAAGGTGATCAGAGGGATGGAGCTGCTCTGCTGGGAGGCTGAGAGAACTGGGATTTTTCAGCCTGGAGAAGAGAAGTTTAAGGCTTTTTCCTCACTTTGGAAGACATTGTACTTGAGTACAGGTCTTACTCGATCATTCCTAGGGGGTACAGAAATATCATCCTCCCTATTGGAAAAATAAGATCAGAGCTATTTACAGATGAAAAAAGACCTGCGAAATTATATCAGGTCATAGAGTGGAAATATTTTAGAGAAACTGAATCTAACACAGAGTCAAAAAGACATTTGAACTGCTTTTTGACAATATATGAAAAATAGCTTAGAAATTTAATAAAATGACATAAAAGAACGAAGCCTCACTTATCTCACAAGTATTTAAGTATATAAACACATGACAGAGTGTAAGATTTCCAGAAGAGAGTGTGCAAAATGTCACTAAATGATTTGTACTTGAATGTTTTATTATTTTTAAAATCCCTTCAACTTTTTATGCACTTTTTGGCACCCCTCTGAACATTTTACTATTGCTATCTTCCAGTGCTCAGATCTCTGGAACTTTACTTAATATCCCATTTGTGTTTGTACTAAGGATAAAGAGAAATAGACCATTCGTTCGGTTTTTTTGGGTTTTTTGTGATTTTATTTTTTTTTCTGCATGGCATGATCTGCACAGACCAGAGTTGTTCTGGGGTTTTATAAGATATACCACAATGTAAAAAGGTCCAATTTGTGCCCTGATATCTTCCTTCAATCTGATTAAACTGTAATTCTTTTAGGATTTTATGCCTTTCTGGGTTTTCTGTCTCTATCCCCAGATTAGTTTTATGCACTTTTTTATACTGCTTGCAGATTACTCAGCATAGAGTCCAAGAATTTTAGAGTTGTTTGAAAGCATTAGTAACATTAACATTATTTTCACCGCCGGATTACTGAAACGAACAAACAAAAAGGCAAAAGAAAACACCACTTCTTCCATATTTCCTGGGCTCTTTTCCTCATTTCTGCATGATATCATTACCATCTTTTTTTTGGCAGAATAGCACTTTCCCTCCATGCAGGCAAGGACTAGTAGATATTTGCTCCATTCCATGGTGCCTCCCATACCTTCTCAGTGCTTAACATCTATTCGTTTGCCCAAGGACTTTTCTCACATATTAAGATCCTTTTCACCATGAGTATCCTGTATGTGTGATATGTGTTTTCTGCCTAAAAGGGTCCTGAATCCTCAGGAATCTGCATAATTGTTTGGAAAGTGATTGCAGGCTGGCACCCTTGCAAGGCCAGTTCATTGCCTAAACACATCAAGATAAACTCCCTGCGTTTGCCTATTAGCAGCATTCCTCTTATTTAGAGTCACAGAAAGCTGCATGTGCTATCTCAGTTTGCAGAAGCTGAATTAACATTCTGCCCAAAAGGGAACGAAATGATCTCCTTGAAGGAAGAGAAAGCTAGAGCATAAACAGCCAGATAAGTCTCAGGAGCTTGTGGGAGATGATGAGCCTGAAAAGCAATATTGCAGCCAGAGTTGGGTGTGAATTCATGTCATAAACATGCTGGGGGAGAACTGATAGGGGCATCGACTATCACCCCTCTGAGGCAATGGAGGGCAACATCCAAAGGAAAAATCTGACATCAACAGTGGAGAACTTTTTCATGGCTGCTGATGAAAGTCCTCAGTCAGATGAAATCCTCCAAGAGAGGGATTTTAGCTCACACTTTACAAAGCTGTGATGAACATGCCTGGAGTTCAATGCTTAGGCTGTAGCAGCCAGATCCTCTGCCTCTTGTGTTTCTTTCTGCTAGCAGCAACAATGAACATTGTCTTATTAAAGGGTTTATTAAAAAGTAATATAAAAATCTACTCCCACTACCATAAACTATTTCAATTGATAAAGAAATAGGTACAAGGAGCTACAAGCTCCTTGATGTCTTTCCTGACAGAAAGGAACAAAAAAATGAACAAATACAATGTTATGTTTCTTTACTGAATTTTTTAAAACAAGTATATGCTCCACCACCTGCCTTTTTTAAACTTTTCAGGTTTTCTATATGCAATTCTTCAAAGGCAATCCCTTTGAAAATACTTATTTTTAGAATCTTGGGAAATTACAATAGTATTTCTATATGGCAAGTTCTATATTATGTATAGATCATGTTAATATATCTTAATTATTATAATTTAGACAGTTACTGTAATTTTCTTTTAATACAATATTATCTATAAATATGTATTTCCCACCTAATGTAAGACAACATTTCCATAATTTTTATTTATTTAATTCTCTGGTTTTTCTTGGTCACCCTAAGAATATAAGATAGTGTAAGGTGTAGTATAAAATCACTTCAGAGAAACAATAAATAAAACCAAAAAACAAAAGAACCCCAACAAAATAGCTGTATTCTGAGCACTTTTATGCATAAGTAATGTTGTAGATTTATTATATGATGTGACTTGTGAAAGGCTTAGCAAAATCATCCTAGCCCTGGCCAAACAGGTTTAAACTGAGAACTGAAATCTGCAGATATCAACTTATTTCTGAATATATTAATCTGATTTAAAAAAATAAAATTAAATTTCAAGCTACACAGCTAATGACACCATATCTGAAAGTCTTGTACTAAGTGGCTCAAGACCAGAGAAAAATATCATCCTATATAGTCTACTCTAGTTTATTGTTTTAATTAACAGGAGCTCCACATCTCTTTAAACATATATAAAAGAGAATTTGAGAGAAAGAGAATTAAAGAATTAATTATATTGGAGCAGATAGAAAAACCTATTTTTCTCATGGGCTGATACAGGGTGAAGAATGAAAGAATGTACTGCCAAGAAATATATTTTAACTCTATTACCAATCTCCCAGAACTCAAAGTTTAAAACTGTGCAGATTGATAAATATACAGGCAGGTTTCTCCTTTAGGTGGCTTGTCTTAGAATACCACAGAAAATTCTACAACATCTGAAGAAATTAACACAGTCCCTTCTTTTCTCTCCCAGGTTTTATTGCCAATGTGTGAGGAATAGAGACGATTTCCAATGCTTTTCACAGTGATTTTTTTAAAGTAAAAAGGACACAGTTTTCATTAGAAAGGCCACCCTAAGCTAGCCTATGAAATAACGTGGCAGCTATGCTCACCACAGTCCTGACTTTGTGAGCTTTGATGGATTGAGAGGAAAGAATGAGGGTAAGCTGAAGAACTGTGCATGGCTGAAGGAGAACATAACTTCTCCCTTCAGAAGGAGAGTGCCAAGGTGAGAGCACAGCGTGGGCTCTGCGTCACTGCCTAAATCCAGAGTCACAAGATTAAAAGACTAAACCAGACTAAACTGCCTGATTTGCTCTCAGGTGAATCTGAACTGCAGTCTGGACTCTCTGGGTGAACCAGAGAATGCACCTTGGGATAAAGTTTTTGACCTTCAGTAGCTACTGAACGTCAGTTCACACTGCAGAGCAGCCTCCTAGTGTGTAAGCAGGATCCTTTTGGGATGAAAACCAGAGGAGAGATGAACTTCAGGAGCTTGCTAAGTGCACTTATGCCACAGAGGTCTCCTGAAGTAAAAACTGCAAAACTCAGCACCTTGAGAAAAGTGTTCCTAGAGGCCTGAGTACTAGCAAATATATACATATTGCTTTGTCCAAAGCTTAACATTTATTGGTACAAATGGGAAAGTTCATAAACAATCAATGTTTACAAGAGACTGGGCTCTGTTTGGAACACGAAAATTCTTTGGTATCACAGAAATATATGACCTTTTATTTCTATAATAAAAAAAAATTAATTTGAGGAATAGTTGTTCCTCTTCATATTTTTCCACTTCTACAGGCAGGAGCAATAAAATGTAATAAAGCAGTATTATTGGTCTGTTGGTTCAAATCCTGGAAAATCTAGTTATCTGAAATATAACACCCTTAACATATGTTGAAAGGTATAATTGAGAATGAAATGTAAAGCCTGGAGATCATGTTTTACAGCTACTGTTTTAAACTGCTTCATTTAACCCCAAAACCATCACAACTCAAGGCGACACAGAATTGACCCCCTATAAACTTTTTCTTATTGTTGTCCCTGTACTCTGGGGAAAGAAAGATGTTTTGCTTAAGTCAACTGTAGAATGGGAGTAAATTATTTTAACTGTGTTAGTGTTTGGAAAAAGACACAAATTTCACATAATTGTCTTCTTTTATTTCTACATAAAACAAAATTTTTAAGTGAAGATTAAAGGAATTACATTTATTTAGCTTAAAGAGGTGACACCTAGGGAGAAACATGATAACTCTACATAAATAGCTAAAGGGTAATAATAGGAGAGAAACTAAGAGCAAGACACACTGAACATTAGTCATAAAGAAGTAATGGGCTGAGTTAGAAGGATAAATTTACCTTGGTTATTACAAGAACTCTCTGAGAGAAAGGACAATTGGAGCAAGACTTCTCTTGTGAAATAGTTATCGCACAATCTTTGGAGATATTAGAGGTAGATTAAAAAGCTATCTGTTAAAACATTTTGAGTTTTCAGAGGCTGAACTGGAGGACCAAGAACATCCTTTTGTGGATTGACCTTGTCTTGATGCCAGATGCCAACCAAGCCACTTGATTACTTCCCCTATTCAACAGAAGAGGAGGAGGAAATAAAACAAAAAGCTCATGGAATCAGAGATCACACACCTATTACTAGTACCACAAAAACAAACTCAATTTGGGGAAATTAATTTAATCTATATATAATAATATAATAGCAAATAGTGAATTAATATAATAGTAAAATGATGAAGGATAGGAACAAATCTAAAAACATCCTTACTACTCTCTTCTTCCGAGCTGAGCTTTGCCCTCAATTCTTCTAATTTCTCCCTCTGAGTGACACAGGAGGACAGAGGATAGAGGCTGGTGTCAGTTCAAATGTCTTGGCCTCTGCTGCTCCTTCCTCTTTGTACTCTTCCCCTGCTTCAAAAGAATAAGGTCCCAAACACAGGGAACCCTTCCATGAGGCTGCAGTTTTTCAAAAACTGCTTTGACATGGGTTCTTTCCACAGGTTACAGCCCTTCAGGAATTGTCTCCTCAAGCATGGATCCTCCAAGGATCCTTCCTCCCAGAAATCCTGCTCTTCTCCGTGAAAGATTAAGATTCATGGGCTGCAGCTGTCTTCAGAACATACTCACCTGCTCCAATGTGGAATCCTCCATGAATTGCTGGGGGACAACCTGATCCTCTCCAGGATCTGCAAGAGAATCCCTGCTCCAGTGCCTGGAGTACTTCCTCTCCTTCCTCCTTCACTGACATGAGTGTCTGCAGAGCTGTGTCTCTCATATATTTTCACTACCCTCTTTCAACTTCTGATGTGCATTGTTTGGGATTTTCCCTGTTCTCAAATATATTATCATGGAGACACTACCAAAATCACAGGTTGGCTCAGCCGTGTCCAGCAGTGAGTCCCTCTTGGAGCCACTAAAACTGGCTTTGTTGGATATAGGGGCAGCTTCTGTCATCTTCTCACAGAATCCACCCCTGCAGCCACTCTTCTACCAAAATCTTGCCATGTAAACCGAAAACAATACACTCTCAGTATGGGGAGGGAAAAAAAGTGAATGCTTAAAAATATCCTGAACTATAGGAGCGCCAATTCCCCCTGCGGAAATCAAGCTGTTCTAATGAGGGGAAGTAAAAATGCCACACAAAATGTAATAAATGCTCTGACACTTAATATAATTTGTAATCTGCTCTAGCCATGACTAAAACTGACTACTGACTGACTTCTAAGACACTTGCATCCAATTCTTCTGCACTAAGCAAATTTTCTGCTAAAGAAAAAAGAATACAGACAATCTACAGGTTCTGAATTCTCCCTGCTTGTCCCTCATGTTTGTGGGAGATAAAAAGTTGAATAAGAAGCATTAAGATAGTTCTGTATTCAGTAGACAGAGTGAAGATTTCCCCTTATATTCTTTCAGTACTTTTAGATTTTCTCTGGTGGATCAGTAAGACTTATTCCTGGACTTTTCTTTTACTGGGGATAAATATGAGTGTCCAGAACCCTGCAAGTTTCAACTGCTTCTCAACAAATAATACATAAATAAGAAAAATTTCCTAGGAGTAAACACGTAAATTAACAAAACTTCTAAGAGCAAACACATAATAAGAGCATCTACCATTTTCTTAAGATGACAGTTTTGGTTTATGAAAGCAAAATGAAGCTATAGACGAGGAGAGAATAAAGGACATGATATCTGATATTAAAATTTGATTGACACCCCCTCAGTCAAGTCGGTGTAGAAGCCCTTGAATGAGACATTAAACACATGTCTGGACACAAGACATGAAGGTCCCAGGGAAAATTTTAAAACATCTGGTTTGCATTTGGCTTTGTTGAGTTTACAGATCCTAAAGATGAAACTTCATGGTTGCAATGGATTAGTAAATTTTCTTCTGCAATTCACAATCAGTCCCACTTGCTCAGGGATTGCACAGACCTGGAAAAGCTGTGATTGACCTGTGTTCCCTGAGCCAGATTGACCATGATGACACATGTCCCTGAGATGCAAAGAGGTCCATAAGAAAGGAATATGACAAAATTCCAATGTTTTTAATTTCATCATTAGAGTGGGAGATGTGACAGGTTTCCATGTGTTTCAGCTACTTTGGCATAAGCTTTAGTGATGTAGCATAGGCTGGAAAAGGCCTCAGGACCCAGCTTGACAAGTTTTGCAAGTTTTTTGGAATTAGGATGCTGCCACTTCACCCCAGGTTCTTGTATTTGTTCATTACAGCTTGTCTCAGGTTTACATGACAAGAAAAAAGAAGGATTGGGAAAGGTGTTTTAGCTTTTGTAGTTTCTCACCATTGAAATCTGTTTTAATAGACAATAAACTAAAATAACTTTCCCCGAGTTTAGTCTGGTTTGCCCATTGTGGCAATCAGTGGGTGATGTCCCTGTCTTTTTCTCAACTTGTGCTTTTCCATCTTATTTTCTCCACTCATCAACTTGATGGGAGGAGTGTGAGTGGCTGGCTGGTCGTCTGGCAGGTAGACAAGGTAAATCACCTTTAAACGAATGATAAGTGTAATTAACTAATGATACAGTATAAAATATATTCACTCAGATGAATTAATTAACTTTTGTTGCTGCCACCAGTAGCCATAACAAAACTTGAATCCACCATGCTTTATATTCTGGTTTTGAGGAGATTTTACTCTCCTGTGCTTCCTTTCCACATAGTGGTTTTGTTGTAGTGTCAATGTTCTCTCCACCTTGTCCTCACATCACAGTGTGCACCTAAAAATGTTGCTCAGTTTACTCAACAAAAGCAAGATGATTACAAACAATTTTTCTCCTCAATTACTGTTTCATTTATTAATCAAAGCTCCAACTTCTGTAATTCAGTAAGATCATAAATTTTCCACCATCAACAATGACTACTGGGATCTCCTCTAGGCAATAAATTATGTAAAACTTGTTAACAGATCACACATTTTTGTTATAATTGCTCTGCTATTTGGCATTTTGGTGTGAGGATAAGAAACCTTATGGAATATGCTACTTCCCTGCTCTTTGCTCTGCTTTACATAACCTTTGTAAGTGGACTAATGAACTAAAAAAGACAACCAAAATAGATGTGTAAATAAAAATATTGGATTAATTAAATGGAAAGTTTATTTTTTTAAAAATGATTGTTAAATTATTCATAAGCAGTGCAGATGTCCTAGTTCCAAAATAGGCCTTAAACAAATCTCCTAATGATAAAAATTTAAAAAAAATTGTAACGCACTCACTATACAATGAATTTACATATTTTAATGGAGACACTAAACCACAATGAAGATCCAAAGAAGTAGAAATAACGCTAAAAGTTTACTAATTTTTCAGTTTAGCTTGAACTCTTGTCCTCTAATATTACATTGATATTGTATTCATAACATAGTTTTTCAGAACCATTTTATATACAGAAGTGCAGCATTTATTTTATCCACTGTCATTCACAGTTTTCTTGTTTTTCAGGTGACTTGACCCAATAGGCCCTCTTCAAGGAAAAGGGAGATCATTCTTGCCCTGGGATATAACAGAGACTGGCTACACAGAAAGTTTCAAATAGCGTAGAGAGGGCTGGGGCTGAAGTTAAGAGCAGACTACAGGCTGTCAGACCTGATGGGTGGAGAAGGAGCTTCCTGTGACCAGAGAGGACAACTAGTCAGGGGCTGCTGCAATTCAAACTCTCTAATTTGGATAAAACTAAGTTTGGAAAGTAAAATGCTTACTCTTAGGATGTGAAATAAGAGGTTTGTACATCTCCTCCACAAGCAGTTCCCTGTACTTAAGGGGTTTGGTGGGGTTATTTATTCCCATATCAGTTATGTAATTATTTTTCCATTAATCATGACATTCCTGAGTGGAAAATCCTTCTGGTTGTCAGCAAGAAACATAGATCCACCCTGGAGCTGTTTCAAAAGAAAATTGAGAAAAAAACCCTTACATATTTTGAAATAATTTATACTCCTAAAATTTATAAAAATTAATTGAAAATTTCAGCACAGTAGAATAAACAGTGCTGATACTAACTTATGCTTTTGGAGTCTCCTTGGGGCACTGCATGACCTCATTCTTTTCACAAAACAGACAGTGGATTGCTTACACACACTCCTTTGCTCGCAGCTTCCTTGTGTGTGTTGTTCCAGGAGATTGGCTGACGTGACATTACCAACCAAGGTGATTGTATCCTGGTCAAAGAAGATGCTAAGTGTTTGGGGAGGAAAAACCCAAGCAGTTTGTCAAGTCTTTGAAGCCACTGAAGGAGATGATGGCTCAGTCACTTTGCAGGAGTGAGAGCCATCCAAGCAGCCCTAGAGATTGGTGGCACACTGGTTGGAGTGCTGGAAGTGAGTGCGCTTTTTCCTGGGCTCACAGCTGGGCTGTGGGGGCCTCCTTGTGCTCTGCACGCTGTGCAGGGGAGTTGTGTCATAGAATAGAAACCTTGCAGTGGGGACTGCAGTCTCCCTGCTCTGCACACCTTTCTTGGCCATTAATTTTGAAATTCTGTGTCACTGAATGGTGCAGTTCTGTTCCTGAGACTCTCTGAACTCCCCTGTGATCGGTACAAACTCCAGGTAGTGTAGCATTTTTCCAGTACTTTGCTGGTAATGGTAATGTTTTGTCAATCCTTTTTCTAAAAATGTCTAGTATTTCATACAAGCCTGTGCAGCCTTCAATAACCTCAGTGACATATTGCAGCATCCCACCACCACATTCTTTACAAGTATTCTCAGAAGCCAAGTATTTGCTTACACACTCTATCTGATCTATATGATTTTTCTATAGTGCTTCTTTACACTTGGACTGATTTCATTAGTATTTTCTGATATAATCACCCAATTTTGGCACAAAGTGTTTTAATTCTTTCATTATATTTACTCATTTGTTTATTTTTTTCCCTATCTGCCCATTGTTATCAATCCCTTTGATTCTGTTTCACAGTTTAATTCCTGAGGTACATTATGAATTCTGATGGAGGGACAAAGAGAAGTTTGGGTTTTTTTGTTTGTTTTATCTCTTTTTAATAAAGATACATCTACAGCCCTTTATTTGAAGCTGGACATAAGCTGAGAACTAATATCAATTTTGAAAAGTAAATAAGTTTGTATGTGTGCAGGCAAAAATAGAGTCTATAGAAGGCTAATTTCTGGTATGTACTCTTGTTATGGACATTGTAGATCCAGATCACCGGGCATCTTATACTAGAACTTTGTTAAAAAATTCAACTTTACATCTGTCATATAGTCTCACATTGGACACATACCAGAACTTTGGAAAAAATTAAATGTTGTATTATATGATATAGCTGACAGCAGACTGCTTGTTAGGAGAGAAAACTTGCTTTTAAGTGATACATAAAGCTAAGGTCATTTTCATGTTTAGTTTGTGAGTAAACTTTGAATTGACACATGAGTCACCTTGGCTGCTTGTTGGTAGACTTATAAGAATCATTCCTTGTTGTCTGCTTGAGATAAAGCCCATATGGATTCTTCTAATGTATTAGCTTGACCTTTAATCATTTAATTTTCAAAGCGTTTTTGCATAATTGTCCCATCTGGGTTTATAAATTGGATAATTGGTGTTTGGCTTTGTTACCAGGCATCTGATAACTGACCAATTCACAGCTTAACTTGTAATAGGGAAGTGTCTCAAGTTAAGAGGTCATGATTTCTGTCTTTTTCTTTTTTTGCTGATATTGATGACATTTTGCCTTTGAAATATGAGACAGACTAAACCGTAACAGTACAACTTTTTATAACCATTTTTTCCTTCAGCACTATTGTTTTTGTAAGTAATACACTTTCTTTTCTGGATGTGCAATGATTTACTTTTCTAGATTTGCCTGGAGGCTTTTTTTGTGAGAGCATTCACAAAATCAATGCATTTGAAATAAATAGGTGCTATTTGTATTCACTTCTTAAAAAGATATAGCTCTATATATTTCAGGTTAAGGGGTATCAGGACCCTAAGTAGAGCTTGGTTGTCAAATGTGTATCAATTGACATTTTTCCCTTAAAGACAATGCCCTCTCAAATACTTTTAGTCTGAAAATCTATATTTATCTAAGCAGAAGCTAAAGAAATGGACTTATTGAAATAAAATTGCTAATTAAAATGGATAAAAACAAAAGAGTATTAAACAAACCTTCAGGACAGTCTTGTTTTCAGCTGGGATAGCAGTTTTCTTCCTAGGGTCTGTAGCAGTGCAGTGGCTTTGATTTACGATGAGGATGATTTTTATAACACCTCAATGCTCTTGTTGTTGAGTAACAGTGCCTACCCCAACTCAAGGACTTTTTGTTTTATACTATCCTGCCAGTAGGCGGGCAGGGGTGCACAAGGAGCTGTGAGGGGACACAGCTGGCACAGCTGATCCCAAATGGCCAAAGGGCTGTCCCCGTCCGTGTGGCAGCACGCTGAATGACAGCACAGCTGAAAGCTGGCTGGGGGTGGTCACTCACTGCTCAGAGACAGGCTGGGCATGGGGCAGCAGGCAGTGATTAGTTTCATTGTGCATCAATTGATTTGTATATTCTTCCACCATCAGTATTCTTTTCCCTTTCTTAACTGTCTTTGCTGCAACCCATGAGATTGTGTTTTTGCTGTTCTCTGCTCCATCCTGCTGGGGAGAGTGAACAAATGGCTCTGTAGTGTTTAAACATGACAGCCCTTTTTGGCACCCAACACGAGGCACAAAGGGTAGAGATAATGACAGATCTAACCAGACCACATTAGAACAAATCTATTCACTATATTAGTTCCATAGTCTGTGGTCACAATGTTGATTCATTTGCTCTCAGAGTTGTGCTTGTTCCCAGAATCATGCTACGTAAAACCTTACTTGTTCTCACCTCTAGGGGCTAGATTAGGGTTATCATTTTGCTGTACCATGTGTGTAACACTGGTTTACAGGTGTGATAAGATTACTAGTCATGAGACTAATCTGGTATTTGTACTTAGCATTGATGCCACCCCTCTGCTTCAGGAGAGTCAATTTATAGGGGAGACAAGGAGGCTTTTTCCTGCATCTTTGTCTTCTTCCCTTTTTCCTTCTACTTCAAGCTAGTTTAAATAAATTCTCTCCTGAGAATTTTGAATATCCTTGAGATGTTCCTATTGCAATATTCCTATTCCTGCATGTGTATCAGGTCTTGTTTAAGGTTAAGCAATAATACCCAGAGATCTGCCCCAAGGCTGGTTAATTATAAGCATCAGACTGTGTGGTACATTATGGACAAGTACTTACAACAGGGCACGTCCAGTGTTTTGAAATGTCACCCTGAACAAATGAAGAATCTGGAAAAGTGAAAATTTTAAAAAAATATTCTGTCACCCTATCAATTCCAGAGACACATAAATTTCTGCAAAAGGCTGAGAGCTGCCTCAGGCCTACTGAGCCTGTGGTTTTACCTGTGTGATCACAAAGAGGAGATGAGGAAGCAGGATGGAAAACCTAACTCAGTCCTAGAGTCACCTGTATGTGAGTTGCAAACAAAAATAATCACAAAAGGGAGTCTTCCAGGAAACTGCTGCTTCAGATCCCTGTGGATAGTTCTCTGTGGACAGTTTCCCAGAGTAGAAGAGATGATTTTACTTCTGATCTTAATAAAGGGACTTCTTATTGGTGTTTATGAGAAGTGAGTAACAAATGTTATGACCAGGACTAGAGGGGTCCTGCTTCAGTCAACAGAGAAAGAGAGCAACTGTGTTTCCTGGGCTGTGTGGATCCAGTGGCCTGGCACATCAGACCCACAGGAACATAAGGCTCTAGTCAATACTGAGGAGATCAAGATGTGCAGGGGCACAGTCCAGCTGCATTTCTGGAATGACAGGAACAGTAGACTGTTGGAGATTAAAATCAGCCTGAGCATAAATGAATGGCTTGAACATCCTGACCCAGAGACTGAATATGCTTGGCAGAGACTACCTCAGGAGAGGGTACCTCAAGGACTCAAAAGGGAATTATACCTGCAATGGACTGCCCCAGGGGTAGAAACAGCCCCATCATTTCCCATGGACTGATCTAGACTGCAGTGGAACAGGATGAGCATCAAGAGCACCTGATTTACATTAATGTATGGGACAACACAGTTGACATTTTCGAAAAAGGGAAAGAAATTGTCCAAATCCTTCTGGAAGCTGATTTTACCACGGAACAGAAAAAGCTGTGAGGAAGCAGAGCCATACAGTCCAAAGGGATATGCCCATACCACATGGCATCATGGCAAGCAATAAATCTGGAGAAGCTGGCAGGGAGTGGCGTGGGGAAGGGCTGGGCATCAATCCCCAGTGGGGAGCAATCGCATTGTGCATCACTTGGTTTGTATATTCCTTTACCATTATTATTATTTCTCCTTCCTTTTCTGTCCTAGTTACCTTATTTTCCTGATTCTCTCCCACTCACACTGTGGGGAGTGAGCACAGGACTCTCAGCTGCCTGCGGGGTTAAACCACAAAAGCACAGTTTCTTTTCCCTCAGCTTTCTGCTGTTAGTAACACAAGATTTTCTGGGTTGAAACTTTTATAGATAGTGAATGTCTTTTTCTGCCTAAAGCCTAGTTATGCATCTGCTCTCTGCTATCATGCCCCTTTTCAGGTTGGTGTTCTGTCCCTTTTCTTTAACTGTATATAGAGACTGGTGCTTTACACTTTTTTAAAAATAATTATTTTTTTCCCCACAGTTTTTCATTATACCTAGCTACTACCTGCAAGAGTACCTATACCTATGCTAGCTACCTGCAAGAGTTTTTTCTGTGAATTTTATAAACATAGCAGTTCATTTATTTTTTTAAGTCTAAAATCACAATTTAATAGTACAAGCTCATTAAAAATTGAAAAAAACCTGAAAAAAATTGATGAATTTCCCATAACTAGCTCAATGACCAGGAAGAAAAAAATGCCATGATTTGGAATCATTCTAGACTTATGATAAAGGAAAAAATCAATTATATAAGGATACTTCTACTTTGTCTGCAGAAAAGTGGTATTTGAATTTCAGCATAACATAATCTTTCATAAAAGATGAACAGTAAATTTCAATTTATTTGATCAAATAAATTTGATTTATTTTTATATTAATTGTTTCTGACACATCTTTGGCTTCTCCATGCACAATCTACAGAAGACAACTAAGAGCTGTTTCTATCATTGTTTACAAATAGGACTGCCTGGGGTTTAGGAAAAATTCATTCCTGTGCTGTTTAAGAATTTAATGGATTGTGTAACAGTATCTCTTCATGGATCAAGCTAAGGCTGTTCAGAGGTTGAAGAACTTCATTCTAAAGCCTTTTTTTGAGGGGGTGGTGTTTAACATAAATCACATTTGGAAATTTATTTTGATGCACTTTGTTGTTTGTTTATTACCAACAATTTTATTTAGCCCCATGCAGTGCATTGAGGATATTTCTGGTTTAGAAATACTTACCATAGAGCACACAAGCAATTAGTGCACATGGTTCTACCATCTCTTTTAACTGGGCAATAATTTGATGGTGTTGTATGTATTTATGCATTCCCACCTTTCTTTCCATTTAGCAATGTCAGAACTCTGGGCTGTGTGAATTCTCACTCACAAAACACTGGCCTTTCTGAGCTGCAGTTGGCAGTGTCATATCAGCAATGGATTTAGTTTAAGTTGCTTTCTGTCTAGCCATGCTTAGAACTTTTTCCTGGCTATTCACAAGGGGATACACCATGCAGCTCAGAGATTACAGTGCTACCTTATACATAACATGATTTATTAACTGGCCTATTACGTAGCTTAACACACTTAAGAAAGGAAGCAAATAGAATTATTGGATTTTTTAAGACTTAAAAGTCCTTTGCTCGAATACATTTACTGCACAAGGTGGTTGTGTCACAGTTCTGTACAGATCCTACTCAATACCAACATTTTAATGATTCTCAGCATATGGGTAACTGCAACAGGGCCCAGAGCACATCCTGCCTCCTGCTGTCTTATCCCCTTCCTCACATTGCCTATCAAATAACACAGGATGTATTGCAAAGGGTGCCTTTATTTGTTTGAAACCTTCAATGGCTTTTATTCCAGACATTGTAACTACACTAACCTAAGTCTCCTGCTTCACTTCTACCCCTTTTGAGAGATGATGTTGTTGCTGCTGCCTTACATCTTACTGGAATGCTGCATCCAGCTCTGGGCTCCCAGCTCAGGAGGGACAGAGACCTGCTGGAGCCAGGCCAGAGGAGGCACCAAGGTGATCAGAGGGATGGAGCAGCTCTGCTGAGAGGAAAGGCTGAGAGAACTGGGATTGTTCAGCCTGGAACAGAGAAGGCTCTGGGGTGACCTAATTGTGGCCTTCCAGTACCTGAAGAGAGCCCACAGGAAAGATGGAGAGAGGGTCTGAAGTGACAGAACAAGAGGGAATAGCTTCAAACTGGCAGAGAGTGGTGGGGCACTGGCACGGGTTTCCCAGAGCAGCTGTGACTGCCCCATCCCTGGGAGTGTTCAAGGTTGGGTTGGATGGTGCTCTGAGCAACCTGATCTAGTGGAAGGAGTCCCCCTGCCTATGGCAGAGGGGTTGGAACTGAGTAATCTCTAAGGCTCCTTCATATCCAGGATCCAGGCATTCTACGGTTTTGTGATATGGGACCTTTTTTAAAATTTGAATATTTATTTTTTTATTTTTTATTTGAATGTTTCCCATGGGAATTTTGGTCTGTGTGAAATGTAATAGATCTTCCTATTATCTTAAAAATAATTATATTTTCATAGATATGTACTTAATATTTGCTATATGTACTTAATATTTTCTTGTGATTATCATTTCAAGAGGATAAAAATAGCAATTTAAAGGAGTACCAACAAATATGCTGTGACTTGAAAATAGGCACTATTTAATGGCATTAATGAAGTAGGGTCTATTGTTTAAGAAAAGCATTACTCTTATTACTCTCCCATATAATTTTAACCAGAAAATATGGCATAGAGCTAACGAGTTAGTAATGATAAATTTATTCCTAAAACTTTTTCAGAGTACTTGATGAACCCTTCTCTGTAATGTCCTTAAACCTTTAAAAAGATGTATTGTTTATTGGAAGTTCAGGATTACTAAGTCTTCAAGATGGGTGAGTAATTACCGAAAATTTATAACAGCCAACATATTGCTGCGTAGACACTGGCATTACTTTTCCTTTAAAATTAACAACTCACATGCAGTAGCTTCGATTCCTCTGTTAGTAAGACATCAGTTTCAAAATACAAACGTGGGTTTTAGCCATTCAATCATTTTTATGGGCGAGTTTCAGGCCCGATGTTGCAGAACCACGTGGTGGAGCTGTTGAATAAATTTGGGTTCTCACAGCATCACCCTGGGTGAGCTCTGTGCTAGAGCTGCTGCCACTCCCGTTATCCGTGTGTGTGTGAGCCGGCCTCCTCACCTCTGCTGGGGATGACGGGGGCCCGAATGCAGAGACAGATGTTGACAGTTCCTTCAGAACAGGTTCAGAGGCAGAGAAACCTAAAATGAAATAAACGCAGACCAGGCCAATCTATCAGTCCAGAATGCATCTTCCTATCAAATGTACAAAGTATGATGTTGTAATTGATTATTTTATTTGTCTTTTTTTTTCCCCTTAGAAATCATTCTTATAGCAAGTAGTAGTGCATCATTCTTCAAAATAGATGTATTTAGTTTTGAATGGAGAAAACATCCTTGGCACAGATATATGTTCATCCTCTAACATGACAAGCAATGTAATGTAGTTCAGTAAGAGAAATATTTTCAGTTCATTTCGCATGGCCCATTTTTCCTATTACTATTTCACTATTTAATTTCCTACTTAGATTTGACATAAGTCTGGGTTATGTTTAGACCTATTTTGGGGAGACTGCAAAGAAACCTCAAGCACCCACAAGACATTCACAATTTCCTGAATAATGATTGAATCTTTGAGCCTCTGAGACTGCATGTGCTTTAGGAGAGATGAGTGAATAATAGCAATGCAGCCATCTGGCTGATGGTGGAAGCTTCAAGAGTCCCTGTGTTTGCAGGATTTGTGTCTATTCTTTGGAGTAATAAAAGGCAATATCAGAATCACTTTGCGTAGTCTGTCTCTTTTCAGTGTATTGGTTTGATGTATATTTGTGAGCTAGAACATGGAAGAATTCTCATAAAACAGTCAAAGGAGGCAAAGCTAGAAATTTATGTGTAAACACAGCATGGTGTGAAATTACCAATGGACTGCTCTGCCTGCAGCCAGATATCTTTGTCTTGGATCAGTAAGAGCTAGAATGTTCAGGTCCATTTGTCTCCTGCCAAATCAAATGCCTCTCTGTGAGAAATTCCAAATACTGCTGCTGACAAAGGTCTTTCTTTCTTAAATTTAAAATAATGGTGATATATTTTTAATTAAAATATATTAAACCAGCAATATTTCTAATAATTTTACTTGCTGTGTTACTGTTCCCTGTGTTTCTTTCTACATACATCAGACTTCAGATTTTCCCTAAAATTACAAATTTGAAGCATTAGCTGTACATATGTTCCACAGTTCTGACAGTACAATTAATGATGATGCTAAAATTTGATGTGGTAAGTAGATTTATATCAGATGATTTGCACATACAAAACCACAATTAGTGACCATTTAAATTTTATGCTCCCTGTTAGAAAAGAGCCAAACTCTTGCAGCTGATCTTTTTTGTATACTTGGCCCAGGTTCTAATGCCAAATAAATGTGACTCGATTTGTCTCCCTGGTATTGTTTTAGGTGCCTGTTAACATAACCTGAGCTGACTTGAACTATTATCACCACAGAACAATGGGCAGCTAATTTATTAGCAGTTCAAAACACAATACCCAAACCAACATAATTTCTAGGAGCTACAACACCATTGCAGTCTTTTACATGTCACTTTATATCCATAAAGAAGGCTAAATAATTTTTATATAAATGAGTTTGCTATTTTGAGAAGATTTAAAATCTTTTAAAGCCACACACAGGTAAACAATGAAATAAATTTCAATGCTGTATGAAGTTTGATATGAGTTAGTTTAAAGGTGATATAAAAACCAATTTATGCCTCAAATCAGCTTATAAACTAAACCCAGAGCAGTTCATAAACCTGTAAATATGGTTTTGCCACTGCCAGGGACAGCTGTCAGGCTGGAGTGAGTCTCACTGGGGAACGGACTGACAGACCTGGGTAGTCCTAGCTGGACAAACAACCCCCAGGAATTTTGGGGATCTCTATTGGCAGCTTTCTTCTCTTCCCTGGGAGCAGAGGGAACTAAGCAGGTGAGGATGGGAAAACTTATAAACAGAAATCCAAGAAAGCCTCCAGAACTGAGAAGGAAGTGAGATCACCACCAGCATCAGCTCTTTCTAGCCAAGACCTCAGTGTGCTGGTGTGCTTGTCTCCACCATGTCCTGGCCCACATCCTTGCACAGGATTTCAGTGATGACTGCAAAATCCAAAGGGGCACTGAAGAAGTAACTCCAACATGAGGGGTAGATTGTAGGTTGAAGGCTGTTTTTTTCATATAACATTTAAGCTTTTGTTTTATTACTTAGGCTTTTCTGTATTCAGATACCTTGGATTATGGAAGCAATAAGATATTAGTTGTGTTAGCAAGATATTCTTGATTCTACACCCATAGTCTGTTACACATTGAGTGTACCAAAATTTTGGTATAATAAGCTGAACCAAAATTAGAAATTTACTCCAAATGTCATTAATTTTGTCTTTCATGACAGAATGCTGGAAATGTTTGGTTTGCAACCCTTCCCCTAAGACTATACTACCTCCCTGGTGAAGTTTCAACATTTTTCAATATTTTCACAGGCCAAACTGAAAAATTACTTGCCCATGCAGTTATATTCTAAGCAGGTCCTTAAAAGTGACACCAAAAATTTGCAAGGATTTTTTTCCCAAGAACTTTTCTTTCAGTTAGCACGTCAGCAGAAATGTACAGGCACTGTGCACTGTGCAGGCACATTGAATGACCAGATCCTGCAGAAGACAGCATCATCATGACAGCCAAAATGCAGATGTCTCACAGGAGTGTTTAACAAGCAGGCTACTTATTTGTGTACCCATATTATGTACTTGTGATGACTTTCAAAATTAATTTCCCTTATGGTGGTATGTCTGCAACAGAAGGGAGCTGGAGAGAGGCTCCTTCTTAGATTTCCAGACTGCTGAGTAACATATCCTCACTGGTGAGAATTGAATATGGATTGCTTGGAAGGAGGCAATTTCAGATAGAATTTCAATTGTAGATAGAACGCGCTCAAAACACACATGTACACATGGCTGGCCACACAGATGACCACAGAGCACTTGGCACAAGCACAAACTGCACCAACGTCCTCATCCTGTGCCTTTGTCCATCTGATCAGGATGAAGTTCATTTAGATGGATGTTGTGGTGTGTTATTGGGT
>VWZV01000296.1:15537-31945 GCA_013397155.1 Irena cyanogastra
AGATGATCAGTGCAGAAGCCCCTGTGCTGTTTGCCAAAGCTGCTCAGATCTTCATCACCGAGCTGACCCTGCGAGCCTGGATCCACACAGAGGACAACAAACGCAGGACCCTGCAGGTAAAGGAGCTCCCAAATCCCAGCTGCTCCCAAATCCCTGCCCAGCTCCTTGTTTCCATAACACCAGGCATGTTTTGTACACAGCAAAGCACGTAACTGCCCAGCTGAAAGGCTTTTTTTTCCTTAACTTAATTAAAATAAACCCACCCAAACACAAATCTCAAAACACAAATAAAAATGATTTTTTTTTCTTAATTAAATTAAAATAAACCCACCCAAACACAAATCTCAAACACAAATAAAAATGAAAGGGTTTTGGTTTTTTTTCTTAATTAAATTAAAATAAACCCACCCAAACACAAAGCTCCCATCTTTCAGCTGATGGTGACCTCCTGGAACAGCTCTGTGCAGCTGCAGCTGTTGAATTTCTGGGTGATTTTGTTGTTATTAATTGTGATCTAAACTTGGAGAGGTTTGGTTTGTGGTGGTGAAAGTGTGGAGGTGAAAATAAAAGTACGACAAAATACAGATTATTGGCTCTTGTAGAGAATCAATTTCCTCAATAATATTAATTTTTGTAATGGTTGAAGAGTAAAATAGAACTTTTTAAATGGAGAAAAAGAGGAAGTTTTCACTTTTAGTTTTACATATTGAGCAGAACTACTGGAGAATGTGACAACCATTAACTCAGGCTCTCAGATCAGAGGAAAAATTGGGATATTCAGACCCACATCAGCTCTCCTGTCCCTGGGCAGGAATTGCTGATTTAGGGATGGATGCCACGACTGATACCCATCAAACTGGGCTAAAGCTGCTAAAAACTGGTTTTTATTGCACATTTTGTAGGCTTTGCTCAGCTCAAAACTGAATTTCCACCAGCTGAGACCTGCAGGACCTTCCCCCCCTTTTCCCCCTCAGCTTTAAACTCCTCTAATTCCATTTATCCAGTTCCAAACCACTCCTGGAGCTGAGGAATTCTTTTTCCCTTTGTTGTTGCAGAGGAATGACATCGCCATGGCAATCACCAAGTTTGATCAGTTTGATTTCCTGATCGATATTGTCCCCAGGGATGAGCTGAAACCTCCAAAAAGGCAGGTGAGACACAAAATTATGGGATTTTTGTCCTTTTCTCGGCGTGGTTTCAGCTTCTAATGGAAACAGAGGTCATCAAGCAACACATGAGGTTTGTTCCTCTCTGGTTTCTTTCCTGTGGTTTTCAGGTTCTTAAAATTCTTTAATTTCAGGTTTTTAAATTCTTTCATTTCAGGTTTTTAAATTCTTAAATTTCAGGTTCTTAAATAAAAAGAAAAATCATAAATATAGCTAAAAACCACTGGGTTTTTGTGGAAATAGAGCTTGAGTGGAGATCCACACAAGCCTGACCAACAAACCAAACCCACTCCTGAACAGTTCTGATACCAAACGGTGCCAGTGGGAGAAATTTAACTTGAAAAAAAAATGTATTTATCTGCGTTTCATGACTTGTGGGTTGAAAAATCCCCCTCCTGCATCCTTTGGGGCAGTCAGTGCCTCTGTAAACATCCTTGACTGGAAGCTGGAAGGTGCTGGAAGGAGCTTTCAGTCGGATGTTTACAGCAGCAGGCTGCTGCTCTCAGCTGAGCTGCAGGGATTCCTCATCCCTTTTTTCCTTAAAATTTCCCTGGTGGAGAAAAACTCTGGCTTCTCCTCAAAGCCCTCTTTGGATAATTCTGCTCTTTGCTCCTGCAATTAAAAAAAAAAATCAAATAATTGTTAAAACAACTCCTTTCTGCTACTTCTGAAGGTTTGCAGTGTGGAAAAATCCAAGTTGTCCTGAAAAAATGCGGAATTTGGGAACATCTTGGCTTGGAAGTTTGTCTCTGACATGGAATTTTTTTTCATCTATTCCACTCTAAATCCTGGATAATATGGAAAATTCTGTCTGCTCCCGTTTGGAGCTGGATTTTGGAGGCTGCTGCTGATTTTGTGCCTGGAAGTGTCCTCGTGGTGCTCCTGGAGTGACAATCAAGGGAGGGAATAGGGGATCCACACCTCTTCCTTTGGGATGCTGCCCTGAGCTGGGTTTAACTTCCCATCCTGATTTCCAGGAGGTCTAGAAAATAAGGAAAACAATTTTCCATATCCTGAATATCCAGGAGAGTCCATTCTGCTGCTCCTGGGGTTAAAATCAGCATGCCAGGTGTGCTGGGAACTCAGCATAAAATAGAAATATTGACATAAATCCTCATGATTTCTCCCAAACTCATGAGTTTGGTATTAATTAAAAGACAAAACGGCCCTCACAGCTGCTCTTCTTTAGCTGGAGTTTCTTTTTTCGGCTGGAATCATTGAAATTTCCATTCTGGCATTGAAAATCCACTTTTTTCCTTGAGGTGCCTCATTCCTGTACTTTTCTATTTTTAGCAGTGCACCATGTTTGGGAGGGAGAGCATTCTCTGTGTCTTCTCCTTGCCTGATTCACATCAGGACATTGTGATTACAGAACATCCAAGCTCTGGAATCCAAGGAATTTTCCTTCAGGAGTGTGTTCCAGCATTGGGATAGCTGCTGATCCATCCCAGCCAGGAAATCCTGGGCACTTTTGGGGGGAAATGAGGCTGGGGAGATGTTCCTCACCCGTCTGTGAGCACTGCTGGATCACCAGCAATGCTTTTTCCAGCAGGAAAAGTTGAATGAAGAACTAGATGCCCCCTAGGAATGGAGGTTAAGGATTTACAGGGAAAATCCTGTGGAAAAGCTGCCTGTGCCTGGATTTTTATTTTTAAAATGTTTTTCCTGATGTTACAATCTGTATTTATCTCTCATTTGACAAGGCTGTGTTGGTTCTTGGAGGAGCTGGGAATGGAATCCTGGTGTTGCGTTGCTCTGGGAACTCCAGCTGTGACTTGGAAATAAAAGATGGCAGAAGATAGGAGGGAGTGGAAGCAGATTTGGATTTAAAATCATTCCTGTCTGTGGCAAACAGGATTGAGCCTGGAACAGATGCTCAGAGGGAGGTCTCAGTTGCCTTCATTATTTCAGGATTCAGCTGGAACTGGGGATTGGAGCACTACAGAAATAACCTAAGGACTGGGCTTTGAGCAGCCCCAGCTCTTGTGGGTTGCTGGTTCACTGCCCTGGTGAAAATATATTTTAATTTATTAGTACTCCTTCCTTCCTTCAGAGGAATTAATGAGGGGAATGGGAATATCAGGGAGCTGCAGGAGTAGGAAGTGTTGTGTTTGATGAGCCAGGCTCAAAGTTGGTCTTTTTTTTACAACCAGCTGGGATCAGTTGAATCTTTGGGATTCTTACTCTGGGAAACCTCCCAGGAGTAACTCCTGAGTTGTTCTGCTGCCCAAAAACAGCTTCTAAGCCAACAAACTCCTCACTCCAGCCCGGTGCCCGCCGGCTCCTGTTTAATGTGGATTTTCCTTTTCCTGCCCAGCTGGATCAACTGGAGGGGAATCCATGAGCAAGCCTCAGCAAAGCAGGGATTGCAGCAGGCTGTTGGAAGGGGGAATGTCCCATGTTGTAGCACGTGTAAACATCCTACACTCTCAGCTGTGAACTCGAGGTGGCTGGGAGAGGATTGTTTACGCCTTCTGCCATGGAGTCAACGTCTGGGAGCTGCATCTGCCCTCATCCAACTGCTCTGGGGAGCTCAGGAATTCCCATCCTGGAGTGTTTCCATCCCAAAATCTCTGAAAATCCTGGAATATCGTTGATCATGAGGGGCTTTTCTCTCCTGAGATGACAGAAAGCAGCGTTGCTGGTGCCAGGGAGGCAGAGCAGAGCCTCTGGTTCTTCCCACTGCTGGGATATCCCTGCTCTCACAGCAGGGAAAGCTGGATTTAAATAAATAACTCCAGGCATGACAGCCAGCATCGAATCCATGACTTTTATTGACATCAGAGCCCGGTGAAGGGTTGGGAGCACAGCTCAGGAGAGGGGCTGGGTGACGGACGAGGCTCTGTCACTTTTCCTGGGACATTTGCAATCCCTCCTGTGCTGGAATTCACCCGTGAGGAAGTTCCATGGCTTTCAGCTCTGATAATTTTATTCATTCCCTCCTCCTCGCCGCGACTCCACCTCGGCGGCGACTCCACATCATCCATCCACACTTTATTGGGTGCACTCCTGACTTCCACAGAGCTGAATAAACGAGGTTTTATCAGCTCACACTGACTTGGTTGGAGTGTTCTGAGTGAGGTGGTGCAGCTCCTTTCCCACGGGATGTGTCTGGGGGGGATATTTGGCTGTGGGGCGGGCGGGTGCCATGTTCCCATCCCAATTTCTGGTGTCTCCCTGCAGGAGGAGGTACGCCAGGCCGTCACCCCGGCCGAGCCCGTGCAGTATTACTTCACCCTGGCCCAGCAGCCGGCAGCAGTGCAGGTGCAGGGCCAGCAGCAGGGCCAGCAGACCACCACGGCCACCACCACCATCCAGCCGGGCCAGATCATCATCGCCCAGCCCCAGCAGGGCCAGGTGAGCCAGGCCTGAGGGGCTGGGGGGGATCCTCAGGGGTGGACTGCTCAGGAATGTCAGTGACAGCGTGGACATCATGGGTTTAACCCATGGATTGGGTTGGGAGGGAAGGAAAGAACTTAAATCTCATCCTGTTCCATGATTAAGAACTTTGCACTGTCCCAGGTTGTTTCAATCCTTGTCCCGCCTTACCCTGGACATTTCTGTGGGGCAACCTCAGTTTTTCAGGGCCAAATGTGGTTCCTGCTCCTGTTCCTGGGTCAGATCCTCCAGGAAAGTGCCTCACCCAGGCTCTGAGCTCCCTCTGTGATGGTTTAATCCTCACACTTCATGGGTGTAGGACAGGCCTGCCCCAACCCCAGCAATGAGCAGGGCCAGGTGAGCCAGGCCTGAGGGGCTGGGGGAAAACCTCAGGGATGGATTGCTCAGGAACATCAATGACAGCATGAAAATCATGGATTTAACCCATGGGTTGGGTTGGGAGAGAAGGAAGGCACTTAAATCTCATCCTGTTCCATGATCACAGGGACCTTACACTGTCCCAAGTTGTTCCGGTCCTTGTCCTGCCTTACTTTAGATATTTCTGTAGGACAGCCTCAGTTTTTCAGGGTTAAACATGGTTCCTGCTCCTGGGTCAGATCCTCCAGGAAAGTGCCTCACCCAGGCTCTGAGCTCCCTCTGTGATGGTTTAATCCTCACACTTCATGGGTGTAGGACAGGCCTGCCCCAACCCCAGCAGCGAGCAGTGGCTGTAGGACAGGCTAAGTCTGCCCCAATCCTGGCATCTCATGGATTTTCCACCTCCTGGATCCTCATCCCTGTTGGTTTTTTTTTTGTTTTGTGCAGAGCACCCCGGTGACAATGCAGGTGGGAGAGGGGCAGCAGGTGCAGATCGTGCAGGCCCAGCCCCAGGGCCAGAGCCAGCAGGCTCAGAGCGGCACGGGACAAACCATGCAAGTGATGCAGCAGATCATCACCAACACGGGGGAAATCCAGCAGATCCCGGTAAGATTTGGCCAGGAGGAAAGGTGGAAAGGTGGAAAAGCAAATTTGTGAGCATGAGGCTTGTTTCTGTTTGCTTTGTTAACTGGCAGAGGAAGTTTGGATTGAGTGGTGTGGTTCCTGCACTTAGGAAAACCAACCAAGTGTGACATGAAGGGGGAAATAAATCTTAACCCATTTAGTCCAGACTCGTTGCCCACCCCAAACGCCTTCCCCTGAGTGAAATAGTTGTGATTAGGAAGCAATAAATCAAATATTTCCTGGCTGAACCTCAGTTCTTCACCACAGCCTGGTTTGATTAAAAGAGAATTCATTTCTTTTGCCTTTACTTGGTTGTGCCTCTGCAATCTGACCTGGCAGGCTGAGTGGGAAAGGTGCCATCTGGGAGATATTAATAAACTTTGATGTTAGAAGAAATATTTCTCCAAAATATTTGGAGCTGGTTGGAGGAATGGCTTTGCAGAACCAGGAGATACCTCCTCACTTTCACATCAGCCTCAAAAATGGGATTTTGGGTGCCCAATATAACCCAAACTTTCTAAAATGTGTCTTAAATAAACACAGAGGTCAAAAAAGTCACATTAACTTAGAATTACAGCAAAGCTGTGGCTTTTGCTTCCCAGCTGGAAAATATCACACCTGTTAGAGAAAAAAAAATAAATAAAAATCAGCCAGTTCTGTGTTCCAGAACCCAAAGGTCACCCAGGGCCAGACATTTCACTTGGATTTCAGTTTTTCTGTGAAATTGGAGCTTTCCCACAGGTTTTGCCTTTCCAGCCTTGCTGAGCTTCCCTCTGCTTGTGGTCAGAGCATCTTGGAAAGGGTTTGGATTGAGGGAACTGCCAGATTTTCCATTTTTTTTTCATCTTTTGAGCCTTCACCTGATTCCTGCTGTCTTGAGGTGTTGATCAGGAAGGAAGAAATTCCAAAATTGGCTGGTTTACTACAAGGGACTCTTTTTCCTCTCTGCATTTTCTTGTCCATTTCTTCTTTTTTTTTTTTTTCTTTTCCATTTCTTTTTTCTCTTCTCTTCCTTGTGAAAATCTCTCCAAGAGAATTGTTCCTCAAAAAATTGTGGAAGGAGATCTCCAGTGGATCCTCAGCAAGAAAAAAATAGCTCAGATTTGTCCCCAGTTGTCTCCAGAGAATGCTGGAACTACAGAAGTCTCTTAGGAGAAAAATTTCCTTACAAAGGAGCTGTTCAGGGCCAAAACCTCCTGAAGAAAATCCAGGGGAATCCTTTGGGAAGTGATCTTGTGTTTTTGGACACATTTGAGGGGTTTTAGGATCTGGTTTTGACCAAGAATTTGCTTTTTCCTCCCTTTTTTGGGGGATTGTGGGAGAACAGGGAGCTGTGGCTGCTCCTCAGGAGCTGCCAGGGCTGGAGTGTGGAATCTTTTAGGATTACCTGGATCTCTGACAGCTCCAAAAGTGCAAACCAGCAGTGCAGGAACAGTGAGGGATGGGATAATCCCAATTCCCAGCCCCCCATCCAGCAGAGATCCTGTTTGGCTGCAACCAGGAGGATTCTTCTGTTGAAGAACCACACTTGGTGCTGAAGGAGCTTCCAGCAAGTGAAATAAAATAAAACTGGGAGAAAAACTTGGATTTGGCTCCACAAAATTCCAGTCCTTGGTCTGTTCTGCTCTTCCTGCTTTGCTTTGCTTATTTTTTTCCCTTATTTCCTTTCTCTTTTGGCACAGTCAGAGCCATCTTCTGACAGCTCTGTGCACTCTGAGGGCTCAGCAAAGAATCTTGGGTCACCCAGATAGAGTTGGAAAATTCTGTCCTGAAACTGGAAGTGCCTCTGGACTGTTGAGAGCATCTTACTCCTGGTTTTCCACATGTTCCTGGTGCTGTGCGTGCTCCCTGTTGCTCTTTATTTCAGAAAAAAAAAAGTGCAAAAAAGTGAATTTTGAACAGAGAAAAACTGCAAGTGAATCCATCAATGAAGTGATAATTGTTTGGCCATATGAATTTTGGGTTCAATTTAATCTTTGTCTTACCCAGACCTCATTTTGGGCTGGTTCTTTGGATCTTCTTCTTCTTCTTGCTGGAAGAACTTCATTCCCAAATCTCTTCCGCCATCATCATTTAATGATGTCATTAAAACCTAATCCCTAAGGAAAACTTAACCTCCCTGCAGATCTCAATGCAGAAACCAATTTTTTTATTGAAATTTTGTTGCTCAGGAGGAGTTTATTTGCTCTTGAAAGGATTTTGGAGCTTTCAGACACAAATGGGGGAGTTGGTGGAAATGCCAGGACCACGTTCCAGGCACTTCTGTATCAGTCAGCAGTTTTTGAGAGTGTTCTGTGTGTTCTTTCCCCTCTTAAAATAAAAAAAAAAAAATTGGTATAAAATTGCCCTTAAAACTGTGAATCTCAAGGTTGTAAAGTTAAATAACAGAAGGAAAATCCAGCAGTGGTACCTGTGACATTTTTATTGCTCTCAGGTGTGTATTAACTGTTTTTTCTTCATGTCCCACATTCCCAAGCATCCAACCTCCCAGAATTAGGGGATTTGGGGAATAAATTTGGGGTTGAATCTCTCACAGTGAAGCACTGACACCAAAAAGCTGAGCTCTTGCCAGGTGGGACTTGACAGGTGTTGGCAGAGAGCTGCCTCGAAAGCTTCCAAAAATATCTTTGGGGTTTGCCATCTCTGCTGCCTTTATTTGTGGGGAAAATTCCTGTTTATTCCGTAATTTTTTGGCAGGGTATGATTGATACAGGATATGATAAGGGTGCAGGATATGATTTTGGTGCTGCCAGCTCGTAACAGTTGATGTGAAATGCTGCCTCAAAGGAGTAAAACCTAATTCCTGTAACCAAAAATGCTCCCGAATCCCTGAGAAACCGAGCCATTAATATGCTTTAGCTACTAACTGACCCTTCCCAGCCTGGAAAAAAAAGGAGGAATGTGGTGCCTCAGGGATATCCAGGAGCTCTGTGCCCTGGGGTTTTGCCTTTAGGGTCCATCCTGGTGATTCCTGCTGGGAACCCTTCAGAATTCTGTGGGGGAAGCTCCCCACCGTAACTCCAGCTCCTGCGGTGGAATCGAGCAGGGAATTTTGCTGTGTGTTGAGGGTGCAGAGTGACCTGTTTCATTTTCTTTCCCTGCCCCCTCCACCTGTCTCCAGGTCCAGTTGAATGCTGGCCAGCTGCAGTATATCCGCTTAGCCCAACCCGTGTCAGGCACCCAGGTAGTCCAGGGGCAGATCCAGACGCTTGCAACCAATGCACAGCAGGTATGCACTCCACAGAGCTGCCTCCAAGGCTTCTTCCCTAGCTCCTGAAGCTGCGAATTCCAGGGGATTTCAACCACCTCTTGGGTTAGGATTCCTACTTTTCTTTTCTTCCTGTTTGTCAGAGTTTTTTAAAAAATAAAAATGAAAATGAAGGAGCGTAGCGGAAACCTCCTTTAGGTATCCGTGAGAGGTGCATGCAAAGCTTGTGTGTGTGTGTGTGTGTGTGGCTCTGGGTGGAGCTCCCGCTGCTTCTGAGCTGCTTGCAGGTAACATTTTGGGCTCACCAACCTTCTCTTTCCTTCTCCTTCTTGCCTGGGTGAGGGAGGAGCCGTGCAGGAAAGGCAGGACGTCGGGAGCGGCGTCGAGGCTGAGGGATCCTTGCCGCTGGCCTGGAGGCCACGTTCTCCTCGGGGGCAACAACGTGGTTTTGGGGTCTGGAAGGACCTGGTTTGGGTCTGGAAGGACCTGATTTAGGTCTGGAAGGACCTGGTTTTGGTCTGGAGGTGGTGTTCGGTCTGGAGGTGTCCGTGGCTGCCGTTCCTCTCGCGGTTGGGGTGCTGGAAAATGTGGCCGAGGTTAAAAACCTCTCCCCAGGCAGCAGCAGGATGGTGTTGGTGGGGTTGTGACCCTCTGGGGAGGGCTGGCAGTGATCAGCTGCTCTTATCTCTGTAGATAACACAGACAGAGGTGCAGCAGGGACAGCAGCAGTTCAGCCAGTTCACGGATGGACAGGTAAGAACTGGGGGTCACAGGGAGCACAGGGACTCTCCTAAATCTCCTGATTGTCCTAAATCTCATGTTCCTCCTGATAAAGCACTGCTGGCCTGCAGCAGGAGAGGGGAATGTTGTGCCAGTCTAAATTCAGGTGGATTCTTAAAGTTCTGCTGCCTTTGCTCTGAATTAATCCAGTCCCTGGCATTCCAGGTGAAATCCTAAATCCTAAGCAATTCAGGAATAAAGGTTTTAACATCTGGACGTTCCATGAGTATCATAAATCATGGAATGGTTTGGGTTGGAAGCACCTTAAAGCTCATCCACTTCCAACCATGTGAGGGGCACCTGCCACTGTCCCAGGGTGCTCCAAGCCCTGTCCAGCCTGGCCTTGGAACTTGCCAGGGGCAGCCACAGCTGCTCTGGGAAATCAATGGGCAGAAGGGCCCTGATGTGAGCCTGGGCATCAGGAATTCCCAGGAGGACTTTGGTGAGAATTAGCAGCAGATTTGGTGGCAGCCCATGGTGGGTTTGGGGTGCCTCAGAGGGACTGAATCTGAGGGGTTCTGGGGGTGCCAAGCACTGACAGAGATTCCTTTGTCACCTTCTGTGCCTGCAGCAGCTGTACCAGATCCAGCAGGTGACAATGCCCGCGGGCCAGGACATCACCCAGCCCATGTTCATCCAGTCCACCAACCAGAGCTCGGACGCCCAGGCCACGCAGGTGACAGGGGACTGAGCAGGGACCTGGTGACACGTCCCCAAATCCAGCCCTGAGCACTCTGCCAGACCCACCTGGGCCGAGCAACACACCTGAGAGTGAGCCTGTGGTGGGCTCTGCCATCTCCACCTTGCTCTGCTGGGTATGGGAGTATCCAGAATATCCAGCAGACTCTGCCAAGAATGCAATATTTTTATTTTCCAAACCAATCTTTGTGTATCCAGCTGCTTTTCCAAACCCCGAGAGAACCCATCCGAAGGGATTTGGAGCATCTCATTGAACAAATGTGGGAAATGTTTTTATTTCTAGGAAAATCCTGAGGGTACTGCTCCTGTCAGAGCTCTATTCCTGCTGTTCTGTTTGTATTTTTTTTTCCTATGGATAGAGCTAGGTTTGGTCCTCCCATCTCAGTGGGTTTTAGGGAATTTTGGGGGAGGGAGTGTGTGTGGTTTAGATTTTTCCCTCCTGCCTCCTTTTTTGGAGCATTTGCTGTATGCAGGGAATAGGAGGAGGAGGAATTGAAGTGAAACAAAATTTAAAAAAAACATTCCTTGTATTATGATTGTATTTTCTAAGAGCAAAAAATCCTTGAATTTGGCCTCTGGATTCCAGAAAAACTGATGGAATCTGGACAAAGCCCCAGCCCTGCTGTTACCTGTTGTCCTGGCTTTGGTCCTTGCATGTAATATAAGCTTCATAAAAGGAAATAAATTTGCTTTTGTCAGATCCTGTGCGTGCTGTCCATGAGATCCAGGGCCAGGAGCAGCCTGAACCCCTGGAAATGTCACACCTGGAGCAGGGAAATCAGCCCCAGGATGCCTGGACAAGGGGTTGGCTGAGAGCTCAGGTGATGTGAGGCATTTGGGGGTAAATATGTGAAATTTGGCACAGTTTCCCCCTCTTATCACACGTGACCCCGTTGTCCCATCACAGGTGTCCCCTTTAGCATGTCACAGGCATCCCCCTGGCCCTGGCACAGCCTGGAAAGAAGTTCCCCCTTTACCTGGCACATGTGCCCCCCTCAGTGTAGCACAAATGTCCCCCTTGTCCCAGCTCAGGTGTCCCCTTTTCCTGGCACAGTTGTCCCTCTTTGTCCCAGCACAGCTGCCCCCTTTACCTGGCTCAGGTGCCCCCCTTGTCATGGCACAGGTGCTCCCTTGTGCCACAGTTTTCCCCCTTTACCTGGCACAGGTGCCCTTGCCAGGCCCAGCGGGAAGGGAAGCCAAGCTCTGCCTCAGCCTTTGGCTGTTCCAGCCCGGCAGAATTCCCAGCTCCTCCTGGGCTCTGTAAATGTCCGATTTCCTGGTTCCCGAAGTTTTCCTGACCCTGTGATTCCTGGGAGCAGCAGGAGGGAGGGAGGGATGCAGCTCCCGGAGCATCGCTGGTGCGCGGGGCAGAGCCGGGATTTGCCAGGCTGGAGCAGCATCTCCCGGGCTGGCAAAATACGGATTTGAGGGAAGAAAAGAGTTTTCGGGAAAGCTCCGAGCGTGGGATCGGCCGCGAGAGGGCCCCCGTGGGAAGGGCTGGAGCGGGACGGGACAGCCGGGACGGGANTGGCACAAATAACCCCCTTTTCCTGGCACAGCTGTCCCTCTTGTCCCAGCACAGGTGCCCCCTTTACCTGGCCCAGGTGCCCCCTTGTGCCACAGTTTTCCCCCTTCGTCTGGCTCAGATGTCCCCCTTATCCCAGGTGTCCCCTTACCCCATCACAGGTGTCCCCTTTACCTGGCCCAGGGGTCCCCCTTACCCCATCACAGATGTCCCCTTTACCTGGCACAGGTGTCCCCTTTACCTGGCACAGGTGTCCCCTTTACCCCATCACAGATGTCCCCTTTACCTGGCTTAGGTGTCCCCCTTACCCCATCACAGGTGTCCCTTTACCTGGCACAGGTATCTCCTTTACCCCATCACAGATGTCCCCTTTACCTGGCACAGGTGTCCCCTTTACCCCATCACAGATGTCCCCTTTACCTGGCTCAGGTGTCCCCCTTACCCCATCACAGGTGTCCCTTTACCTGGCACAGGTGCCCTTGCCAGGCCCAGCGGGAAGGGAAGCCAAGCTCTGCCTCAGCCTTTGGCTGTTCCAGCCCGGCAGAATTCCCAGCTCCTCCTGGGCTCTGTAAATGTCCGATTTCCTGGTTCCCGAAGTTTTCCTGACCCTGTGATTCCTGGGAGCAGCAGGAGGGAGGGAGGGATGCAGCTCCCGGAGCATCGCTGGTGCGCGGGGCAGAGCCGGGATTTGCCAGGCTGGAGCAGCATCTCCCGGGCTGGCAAAATACGGATTTGAGGGAAGAAAAGAGTTTTCGGGAAAGCTCCGAGCGTGGGATCGGCCGCGAGAGGGCCCCCGTGGGAAGGGCTGGAGCGGGACGGGACAGCCGGGACGGGACAGCCGGGACGGGACAGCCGGGATGGGGTCTCGGAGGTGCTTTCCCTGGAATTGGGGTCTCGGAGGTGCTTTCCCTGGAGCTGTGGGCTCAGAGGACCCTTCCCTGCAATTGGGCGCTCAGAGGTCCCTCCTTTCCCTAGAACTGGGGGCTTGGAGGTCTTTTTCCCTGGAATTGTGAGCTTGGAACGCGCTTTTCCTGGAATTTAGGGGCTCGGAGATCCCTTCTCCTGGCAGCCACATCCCTGTCTCTGCTCCAGGCTGCTGCGGGAAGGGCTGGAGTGGGGTGGGAGAGCGGGGATGGGGGTTTGGAGGTGCCTTTCCCTGGAATCTGGGACTCGGAGGTCCTTTCCCTGGATTTGGGGGCTCGGTGGTCCCTTCTGCCGGCAGCCACATCCCTGTCTCTGCTCCAGGCTGCCGCGGGAAGGGCTGGAGCCCCATGGAAAAGCCGGGATGGGGGTTTGGATCTCTGATCCCACCCGGCGGGGGCTGCCCCACCGCCCTCCCCGCAGCCAGCGGAGATGAGTGACCTCCTGTGCCCCCCAAACACCTCTGGAAAAGCTTCCCTTGGGTTTGGAGAGCTGGGAATCGGCTTGTGGGGATGGAGAGAGACCTGGAAGGCAGAGCTGGGCAGCGAGGCAGGCGCTGCTCGCCTTTATCAGCCCCCGGCTGCTGAGGAAAAGCTCTTTACCCACAGCAGTCGGGTCTGCTGGAAATTGGTTACATTTCAATGGGAATAAATCGCTTAAAGGACAGAAAACGGGAGGGAGGTGCTGCTCTCGAAGGGAGTTTCCAGCTGTTGCATGAAGTGAATGAAATTTGGCTGGAAATAAACCCTGTTGAGTTCCCAGGGATCAGAGGGGCTGGGGGTGGCCGGGCTGATTATTTGAATTCCTGATTGTGTTGAATTGGGCACGAGAAGTGTGGTCATGTTCAATAAAAACCTTCTCGATCATATGCACAAAAATAGGGTTTACTGAAGGCACAGAAACAGCTTCAGAATGGAATCTTCTCCTCAGACACGGATCTGGGCAGAGAGCTGAGTAATAATCATGAGAGTGTGTATTTAATTAACCTCATTAGCATATACAAGATGTGGATTTTAATATTGAAATAAAACTTAATCGGGCAAAAGTTATTTTTTTTTATTTAGGTGATAGCAGAGGCAAAGCTTTGCCTGCCCTCCCAGAGGACACTGGGACATGATGGGTACTTTGGGGACAGCCAGCATCGTTTGTCACAGGGGCTGGAACCGCGGGCATTGACAGGAGCCAGACCTTCCCTGCAAGGACTCAGGCTTCCTTTGATCTGCCGAGGGGACCGCGGTGACAAATGGGGTGGCGTGGGATGGCACAGAGGCAAGCACGTGTCCCTCCAGAGGCCGGACGAGCGGTGGCACCCGCGGGAGGGACATCGGCCCTTCTGTGTGTGACGCAGTGAGTGCCACCGCTCTACAGGGCAAGTGCGACAGGAGCAGAGCCGGTCACACCCCCGGGATGAAGCTGAGGAGGTGGAGGAGGAGGAGGAGGAGGAGGAGGAGGAGGCGGCAGCGCTTCCCTGCCGAGGAGCGGTTCGAGATCCCGTTTCTCCTCGGGGTGATGAGCTCAGCACCGGCCGCTGGCACTCGGGCTGCCACCCTCGGTTTGCTGCGGGCTCGGCTGCTGACAGCTGTCCCTTCCAGGGCTGCTGTCCCTTCCCCACAGGAGCTGCCACCTCCGGCCACCCTTTTCCAAGGCAAACTCACTGCGGTGGAGGTCACGCTGCCGCTGTGGGTCCAGGATCCCAGAGGGACACTGGAGCAGGGAAAGGCGCTCCTGCTGAGGGCTCTGGAGTCACCGCCTGCTGCCAGCGCCACCAAGGTCCCGTTCCCTCGGGGACCAGCGCTGGCTCCTCTCCGCTCTGCTCCATCTCTGCAGGACCTGGCACGACTGGAGGGGTTTGGCTGGGAACTGTCCCAGCGCTGGCGAGCCCGGCAGCTCTCGGCATCCTCATCCATCCTTCCTCCCTCGCCTCCGGAGCCGAGCCCCTGTCCCGTCCCGCTCCCCGCTGCAGCAGAGCGGGGCCGCTCCCGTTCCTCCCGCGGGGCCGCTCCGGGCTGTGCCCGAGCTCCGGGCGGTGCCGCTGGAGTCACTCCCAGCTCGGGGACAGCGCAGGCCAGCGCGGGGACAGGGCTGTGGGGTGGCTTTGGGGCAGAGCAGCCCCCAGCCCGCTGCCCCGGCGGTTCCCCATCCCGCAGGGCTGTCACAGGCGCTGGTTTGTCCCAGCGAGCGGTGCCAGCGCCGGTGCCAGGAGTTAATTGCCCTGGGATGAGGCCAAGCCTCCGGCTGGAGCAGGTGCTGCGCAGCCCTCCCCGCTCCCACGCCGCTGTCACCGCTGTCACCGCTGTCACCAGCGCTCCTCCCACCGCGACAGTGCCACCCCTGGGACCCCCGAGCTGTCTCCAGCTCATCGCAGTCACCCCAGTCAGGCTCCCCCGCTCACAAGGGTTGGATGAATCCTCCCCTCCACGGTGTCCCCCCAGCATCTCCCATCCAGGGAGACAAACTGGGGCTTTGTCCTGGTCCCTGTGAGGGGTCCTGGCTGTCCCCGGTGCCACAGCCCCTGTCCCCAGCCCCGCAGCCCTGCAGCTGCATTCCAAGCCTGCAAAACTTACTGGAAATCCTGTGGATGCAAATCCTGGCCGTCGGTCCGTGCCAGGAACTCGAGCTGCAATCCCGAGAGGGCAGCAGGCTCCAGGCACAGAGGCCTCCCCCTTGCCATTCCCGGCCTCTGGAATCCTCTTTAAAGTCTCGTCAGGCCAGGGGACACGAGTGGCTCTGTGGGACCCCCGAAGCCGAGCAGCTGTGGGGCAAAGTCAACAAATCCTGGGATGCCCTCCCAAAACCTCCACCCATGGTTGGTGCCATGTTGATTCAGACTGCCTGGCTCCATCCCAAAACCTCCCAGCTCTCAGATCTGGGACATTCCCAGGGTCTGGGCAGGTGACAAGGTGAGAATGGGACCTGCCCACCGCGTGTGGTGACCCCCAGCCCCACGAATACCCCGACTCCCACCTGCCCCTTGAACAACCCAGACCTTCCCAGGTCACCTCAACCCCGCCCCCTCCGCAGCCCCGAGGCTTTAATCAATCCCAGGTGAAACCTAAACCTCCAACGAGGGGAATGCGCTGCTCCAAAGGCAGCGGGATGAAGGTCAGGGTGCGCCCGCTGGAGCTTCTGCCGGGAGAGGGGCCAGACGAGCTGGGGGGAAGCTCCGGGAAGCACTTTTTGGGGGGATGCAGGAGTTAGGGATGGATGGAGCAGAGAATTTCATTTGGATTTCCAGGATTTCAGCCTCCACGGCTCTTATCCCTTCTCCGTGGGGTTTTTGTGGCATCATTGGAGGGGAATTGTGGGTTTAACCATTTCCTCCAAGTAAATGAAATTGTCTATTTATTGTGTGTGATTCCCGAGACCTCCCAAATCCCGCAGTGCTCACGAGGGCCCGCGCTGTGCCAGGATCTCTGGCAGCCACTAAATAATTCAGTGAACTTCATCTCTGCTCCGGGAGAAGCTGGAGGGGCGGGGTGGGCGCACTCGGATTCTCCAAAGGTGCGAGAGCACACGGATCCATCTGGGATCCAGCTTGGAAAGGGAATTCCCAGTCCCCTGCCTCACTCCAGGACGCTCCACGCTCTTTATTTGGGGCGTGGTGTGGGATGCAGTTTGGGATGCAGTTTGGGATGCAGTTTAGGAGGCAGTGACGTGATTCCATTTGGGATGCGGTGTGGGATGAAACTGGGATGTGGTTTGGGATGTGATTCGGTCCGGGACGCGGCG
>VWZV01000296.1:32878-46718 GCA_013397155.1 Irena cyanogastra
CGCCGCCGGGGGTTGCTGGCGGGGCCGCGCCCCGGGGCCGCCCCCCGCCCCGCCGGGGCCCCGCGCTGCTGCCGCCGCCGCCTCCAGAACTGCCTCTACAACGTGCTGGAGCGGCCCCGCGGCTGGGCTTTCATCTACCACGTCTTCATGTGAGTACCGGGCACCGGGGGGGCCGCAGCGACCCGCACCCCCAGGGCTGCCCGGCGGGGAACCGGGGGGCGGGGAACGGGCGCTGCCGGCGAAGGAGCAGCGGGAGTACCGGGAGTGCCGCGGGGCTCCCAGCGAACCCCCCCGGGCTCCACCGGGAAGTTTCTCCGCACCACTCCTGCCGCCGGAGCCGGTGCCGGGATCCGCCACCGGGGCACAGCGAGTCCCGCGGCGGGTCCGCGGCGGAGGGTCCGGGGCGAGGAGCTGAGCGCGTCCCCGGGGGTGGGACTCAATCTCCGGGGTGGCCCAGAGCCCCTTCCCGGTGGCACCGCGTCACCGTCCCGCTCTGCTGCTGTCCCTGGCCGGGGTCTCTGAGCGTGGGAGGACCCTCAAAGGCAAGGGACCCGCGAGGGGTGACAGCTCTGGGTGGGGACCCTCTGCTGTCTTGTACGTGCAGCGCTGCTGGGACAAGGCAGAAGTGCCACCCCAGGGCCGTGTCCAGCTGGGATGGGGACAGCGGGGGTGATCTTGTCCCTGCTGTACCCCAGAGCTGCGCCCATTCCCGGGTCACCGTCGATCCCCAGCACTGGAAATCCCTGTCCATGGCCAGAGGGCCGCTCCCGGGAGCACACCTGCTCCGTTCCCTGCTCCGGGTGTTTCCCGGAGCTCCGAGGTGCTGCTCCAGCTTCCCTCGCTGCATCCGAGCATCCCACGGCTCTCGGCACGCGGGCTCAGCCCAGGGCTCAGAACAGCTTCACCCCCTCGGGCTTGTTGCTCAAGGGGGCTGTGACAAGGAGTTGGGGGGCCCCCAACACACCTGGAGGCTGCAGGGACAGAGGGGGCTCCGCTCTGGGGGGCTGTCCCAAGCCAGGAGCCGGTGGCACTGCTGGGGACACTGCTGGGACATCACAGCCGCAGCCGTGGGGCAGGACGCGTTTTCCCTCTTTGCCCGGCGTGTGCCAGGTGTGGGCACGGACCTTCTGTGGGGGCACGAGCCAAAATTTCGCCTCTTTCCCTCCTGCCTGGAGCGGTGCCGAGGGGCTGCGTCGTTTCTGGGGTGCGGGAGCCGGAGCTCGTTAAGAGGCAGGAAAATGGGTCTTGCCTAAGTTAGCACATCGAGCTGGCAGCAGGAATTTGTCACTGGATGAAAGGGCACCTGAGCTCCCCGGGGAGCCGGGACACGAGCCCGGGGCCCATTTGTAACGACACCTCCCACAGCCAGAATCCCTGCGTGGAAAATCCCACCCTGGGAAGAGCTGCTCGTGCAGGGAAAGGCAGCCACAGCCCCTGCCAGGGGAGGCAATCGGCATCCATGGCACAGACACCCATGGGATGTGGAAAATGTGCCCCTGCTCATCTCCCAGCTGGGATATCCATCCCTGAGCGTCCTCCACCAATCTGAGCGTGTTTTACCCCGAAAACAACCACACGGGAGCAGCGGCCCCATTCGCAGAGCCCCCCCGGTCCCTCCCCTGGCACCCCAGCGTGCCTGGCCCGCAGCTCCTGGGTGCTGGGCTTTGTTCCACAAGATGTGCAGCCGCCGGCAGCAGGAGCCAAACGTCTCCAGCCTTTGCCGGGGAGGCTTTTTGTTCCCTTGCTCGCTCAATTTTAGGGCTGAGGCAGCTGCAGGGCAGAGTCCTGCCAGGGACCCCCCGAATCCTGTGGGAAGACGCCGCAGTGGGTGCAAGGTGCGGACATCTGTTCTGTGAAGCCTCTCCCGTAATGTTGCTCATTTCTGGCTTCTTCCAAGTTTTTTGTTGGTTTTGTTTTTTTCTCTCTCTCTCTTTCTCTCGCAGCAGATGGGAGCTGCGAAGCTGTTGCAGCGGCGCTGAAGTTGTCGGGGATGATTTGTGTGCCGCAATCTCTGGGTTTTAACAAAAGAGGAGGAAGGTGTTACCCCCTCCCCTTGCCCCCCCAAGGCACGGGAGGGGACGGAGCCCCCGGCCCGAGGTCGAGAGAGTGCTGGTGACAAGAACCGGTCCCCTGCGCTGCCTCCCCCGAGCAGGCTGGCTCCGAGACAGGGCTGAAAACTGCTAAAATGGAAATACCCGCTGAGAAGTGACGCGCTTCCCTCCCGGGGCCGCGGAGCGGGGCCGAGCCCGTCGCGTTTATTGACCGACTTCAGCCTCTTTCTGTCGGCGAATTGATCCCAAATCTTATCCCAGCGCCCGCTCTGGGCTCAGCGGTTCGGTGGCTGCACCACTTCTGCAGCCCCCAGCCTGCTGGCAGCTCTGCTGGGAGGGCTTGGAGCCACTTTTGGGGACTGATGGATGTCCCCAAACGCTCCCACGCTCCGGGAAGGGGATGGTGAGGACACGGGAGCCCGTGCAGGTGGAAATCCGAGGTTCCGAGGTCTCCCCAGCCCCTCCAGCCCCGCGCTGGCCGGCCTCATCGAGCCGCGCCTCGCCCGCTTGGAACGAGAATTCCCAACCCTGGAGCTTAAGGAGCAAATCCGGGAGGGAGCCCAGAGCATTAAGTGAGAGGCTTTAGAGCCAGGAGGCAAAATAAGAACTTCCTTTTCCCAATCTCCTCCTCGCTAGCCGGCGGGAAGGCTCTTCCCTGCTCCCGGCAAAGCTGCTGCGGGCTTGGCACGGGCACGGCTGCGTGCCCCGCGGGCAGGAGCTGCCCTGCCAGGGGGTTCCTGCAGTTTTCCAGGTGTCCAATTCCAGTTATTCCCGTCGTGGCTCGTCCCTGCCCACCCGCCAGCCCCCCAAATTCCCAGCGCTCCCGGGCTCTGCGAGCTGGTGCCGCTGGTTATGAAACGGCTGCTGGGTGCACCAGCAGCTCAGCTCAGCACTTTTCCCGGCCCTGGAGGAACACTTCCATGCAGAACAGTTTCACCTGGAGCAAATTAGGGAAGACTGAGCCAGCAGCACCAGGAGCAGCCGCAGTCCCCAGTGCCAGGCCGAGCTCCCCGCCCGCTGCTCCTGGGGTTTATTTCCCGCGTGGGAGAGGAATTTCCCTGAAGCAGGGAGGGGACAGGACGGGAGCCTCGTCCCTGTTGTTTGGTGTCGTTGTGGGGACAGAGGGGTGGCAGCTCTCGGCAGAGTCCCAGGGCAAGGCTGGCACAGGGTGAGGGGTGCCAGGCACAGGATTGGCCTCCAGTGGGAAATCCGGGCTGGGTTGGGACAGTGACAGCGGGATGTGTCCCCCTCCGGGCAGGGAGCGGGGTGGTGGCAGCCTGTCCCTCCCGGAGCATCCCTGTGCTGGCTCCTGCTCCAGACGGTGTAGGGGGCAGGATGGGGCTGTCACCCCCGCCACTCCCCCACCTTGTCACTTCCCTCCAGCACTGCTTGGAGAGCTGGAGAACACCTCCCTGCCGTGCTGGCAGTGCCACCGCGGTCAGTGCCAGCCCTTGCCACCACCCCCGGGGCAGTTCCTAGGCCTGGAGCCCGGGATGGAGTGCAGGAAAATCCTTCCATCCCTGCTCAGTGCTGACTCTCCACCTCCTGCTTGGAAAAACCTCTTGAATTTAACTCTTCAACCTCTCTTAAACTCTTGATTTTAACTCTCAACTCTTCCATCTCTTCGAATTTAGCTCGTTGAAGGCTTTTAACTCTCTGTCACGGGCGTGTCCCCCAGCTGGGGTGGTGGCATGGCCACAACCAGAGGGACTGGAGGCTGTGCCCTTCGAGCAGAGGCTGTGCCCCCAGGGCCACCTTGCCTGGAGCTGAAACGGGAGCTGCTTCAGGGGCAATGCCAGCGGCAGGAGGAGCCGGCACAGCACTTTCCCCAGCCCCGTGTGGTGTCACCAGGGCATAAAATTAAGCGACTTCGGCGCAACATGAAACGGTGCATTGATTTTTCCTTCTGTTTTTTTTCCTTTTCCCCTCTTCCTGCTCCTGTCTGACCCCCCAGGCCGGCACAGGAGGTGCCAGTTTGGGTGCCCCAGTGCAGGGGTGCCAGTTTGGGTGCCTCATTGGGGTGCAGGGGTGATGCTGGAGAGTTTTTGGTTCTTTGTCCCCCCCGGCAGCGATCCCAAACCTCCCCTTTGAGGTTCCCAGCTTTGGGGCAACTGGTTTGGATCCCCAAAACACTTTTTGAGGGTCCCAGCTTTGGGGCAACTGGTTTGGATCTGCAAACCACTTTCTGAGGGTCCCAGCTTTGGGGCAACTAGTTTGGATCCCCAAATCACTTTTTGAGGTTCCCAGCTTTGGGGCAACTAGTTTGGATCCCCAAATCACTTTTTGAGGTTCCCAGCTTTGGGGCAACTGGTTTGGATCCCCAAATCACTCTTTGAGGGTCCCGGCTTTGGGGCGACTCTCATCCCTGCACCCCCAATGTCCCCGTGCCCTGCTGAGCTCCCAGGTGCTGGAGGAGGGTGACAACCCCGATCTCTCTGCTGGGGTGCCTCGGAAAACGCTCCAACCCCTTCCCCCCCTCCAGCCCGCTCCTTGCCAGATGATCCAAGAGCAAAACTATCCCGGCAGCTCCGTGTGAGCGCCTTGGCAGCGGCCGCGGGAGCCTTGTGACCGCGCTCCCCGCGGGCACGGCGGGGCCGGGCCGTGCTGGGTGCCACGGGGGTGCCACCAGCATCGTTTTCCTCCCAAAGCACCAAGGTTTTAGTGCTCTGTGGCATGTCACCATGAAGCTCCGCATCCCGGCTTTGCTCCCAGCCTTCCCCAGGCTGCCGGGGACATCCCGTGCTGCCTCTGCCCTGGGGTTGGAGGCTCTGGGAGCAGCACTCTGCTTCTCTCAGCGCTGAAATCCGCCTCTGCCAGGCTCTGAGCGTGTGCCGGGCTCCGCCGTGCCTCTGCCGCGGCTCCTGGCTCCGGCCGCGCTTTCCCTGCCCGTGGGGAAACACTCGGAGCTTTTCTGCTTCTCTTCTGGGCGGCGTGGGACGCTCCGTGCCATGGTTACGGGGCAAACAGGGCCGCTACAGCCCGGTTATTTATATCCCCCGGCCGCCTGCTCCACCTCTCCTGGAGGGCTGCGGGGCCGAGGGACGGCGATTTATGGGACGCGCTGTTTATACAGCTGCAGACGGAGCCGAACCTCGCGGCCTGGGCAGCCTGGAGGGTGAAACAGCGTCCCCATCCCCGCTGGAGCTGCGCTTGGGCAGTTTTTGGTCCAAATCCCAAATTTCCGGCGGTGGAACAGCTGGAGGGTACGGCCGAGGTCCTGTGGTGCTGCCAGGGAAGGGATCCGGGCCCTCCCGGAGCCGGTTTGCTCGCTCGTCCCGCGGCTGAGCTCTTTATCCTGCTCATGATGCTGGGTTATCACCGCCTGTGCCCCCGCCCGGGGCTGGGCAACGCAGGGACAGGGACAGCCCTGCCAGTGCTGGTGTCACCCCCGTGCCAATCCCGGGGCACGGGCAAAACGGGGACAGGGACAGCCCTGACAAGGCCAGTGTCACCTGTGCCAATCCTGGAGCGAGGGCAAAACAGGGACAGGGACAGCCTTGCCAGGTCCATGTCACCCCCATGCCAATCCCGGAGCGAGGGCCAAACAGGGACAGGGACAGCCCTGCCAGGTCCATGTCACCCCCATGCCAATCCCGGAGCGAGGGCCAAACAGGGACAGGGACAGCCCTGACAACGTCAGTGTCACCCCCTGTCAGGGCTGGTGTCACCCCCATGCCAATCCTGGGGGCTGGGGCTAAGCAGGGACAGCCCTGACAACGCCAGTGTCACCCCCTGTCAGGGCTGGTGTCACCCCCATGCCAATCCTGGGGCGAGGGCAAAACGGGGACTGGGACAGCCCTGCCAGGGCCTGTGTCACCCCCTGCCAGGACCTGTGTCACCCTCGTGCCAATGCCAGGGGCTGTGAACCAATCCTAGGTGGGCTGGTCTGTTCCATCCCCACAAGCTCTGAGGATCCCGGTCCCTCAACTCTTCCCAGTCTCTTTTGGGGGTGTTTGTCCCAGCCTCTTTGCCCAGGGGTGTTTGGGGGGCACTGGGAGCCCACTGGTGCCCGCCTGCCCGTGTGGGGAGGCCGCCTTGGCCCCGCTTGCCCTGAGCTCAGCAGCTTTCCCGGCTCACCTGTTCCGGGCCGGCTCGGGCGGCAGCAGATGGTAAAGCCCACCCTAATGAAGATTAATTGAGGAGATTTCGCCTTCCCTGCCGGGTTTTCATTATTGTTCTGAGGAGGTTTCGTTGCCGCTGGGGCCGGGCTCCGCTCCTGCCGGATCCTGGCCCCGTGTCCGTGCTGGGAAGGGAGGGGACCCGCGGGGAAGGGCTGGAGATGGGAATTTCATTCAGGAGAGGTGAAACAGCGGCTCAGCCTCTGCCCCCTCCATCCCGCCGACTGGGGAAGCCTTGGAGCTCCTGTCCCCCTCTCTCTGCCCCTTTCCCCTGCCAGCATTCCTCGGTTTTCCAGCTTCTCTTGGAGGAGGGGAGAGCAGTGAATTGGGATGGAAGCCTGGCACTGCCTGTCCCCAGGGGGGTTTGATGGAGGGTTGAGGGTATAAAACCCCCCAAGGTGCTTGGTAGAGCGGCTGAGAGGAGAATTCCTGCCCGGCAGGGACGGGGGATGCTGATTCCTGGCTCCTCTCGCTGCCTTCAGGCATCTGACCCTTCCCTAAGCCGCTTAAGCGCTGCCGGCAGCCGGGCCGGGGCGTTTGCCCAGGCTTTACAAGTTAATTCCTAGCAGGTGATGTGTTCCCAGAAAGTTCCTTTCCCAGCCAGCCCCGCGGGAGCTCTCACGGCCGGATCCTTCCCCAAACCCTCCGGGGTGCCGGCCGGGAGGTGTCCCCACCCCGCAGCGGGGGCACCTCTGTGACCTGTGGCCACCCACAGCAAAGTCCCCGCATGTGCCCAGGCACGGGGACCCGCTCCCTGCCGGCTGCGTGAGGCGAGGGGCACAAATCTTCGCAGGCCGGGAGATTTCTGCCTTCTCCTCCGCTCTGTGCTCCGCTGCCCGTGTAATTGCCTGCTGAATCCTGCTGGGATAATCGTTAATCGTTTCTTGCTGATGATGCACGCGGCTCCCGGCTCTGCCCCGGGCCGTGCTTTGCTCCCCAGCCCGGGGCCCGGAGCGCCCTGCCCGTGCCACGGGGGTGCCGCTGGTCCCGGTGGGGTTCGCTCCAGAACTGCTGTGCCAGAGGAAAAAATCCCAATTAATAATTCAGAGGGAAAAGGAGCCGGCTCCAGCCTTCTGCCTTGCTCCAGCCTTCTGCCTTGCTCCAGCCTTCTGCCTTGCAGAAGAGCAGCAGCGCAGTGAGGACAGGGTGGTGACACGGCTGTGACACCCCTGGCCCCTTCCTGGCTCCAGCTCTGCCTCCTCCCTGCTCTGCATCCAGCCCTTCTCCCACCTTCAAGGAATTATTTTGCTGTGGGTCCCACCTCCAGCAGCATTTTGGGGGAAAGGGACCCAGCTGTTCCCTTTAGGCTGGGCCACCCTCGTGCCCCTCGTGCCAGGGCTGGGTTTGAGCCCCACACGGGGCTGTGGGGTCAGTGGGGAGGGGTCCTGGGTGGTCCCACTGAGGGACAGAGCTTTGTCCCCTCTCTGCCGTGTCCCTGGTGCCTTCCCATGGGCACTGGGACAGCTGGGACAGGTTTCATCTCTCTGATGGCCCAGGCAGCCACCAAAGTTCTGCTGAAAATTCCACATTAATGACATAAAGAGATGGGAACATGGTGAGCCCCCCACAGCCCCCGGATCACCCCGATGGTCCCCGGGCATTGTCACCATGAGAACACAGCCCTGGGGCTGAGATGGGTGCCACCAGCTCGGGTACAAGGTGCCAGTGCCACCAGGGCTCAGCCAGGCCGTGGCAGTGCCAGCCACGTGGGCCGGTGGCACAAGCCCTCCACTTTCCTTTTTTAGAATCGCTGGATCAGGGGAAAAAAATGTATTTTTGGAGGTTTCATTTGCTTCAGCTTCAGAGTAGACTTTCTTTTTTTCTTTTTCCTTTTCTTTTTTTTTTTTTTTTTTTTTCCTTTTAATTCCCCTCCTTATTTTAAATGGGCCAAAGCCCCTCGTGCCTGAGCCCGGCGCTCGGGGAGGAGCAGCCTCTGAGCTGTTCCTGGGGACTTTTCCTGGCTTGGCACTTCCCAGGTGTTGCTGGCAGGTCCCCACGGTGGCAGTGGTGCTGGGGACAGTCCGGAGGAGCTCTGGTCCCCTTCCTCCACAGTGCAGGACCCCCGTCTCCCTGCCTGCCTTTAATTAATGAAGAAGCTGCAGGGCTGCGGCGGCGCTGGCACCGAGCCCCACGGCGGCTCCCCAAAGGCTCCATGCCACCATCTAGAGGCAAAATGTGTCCCCAGTGGCTCTGCCCCGGCCTGGGGAGGCCTTGACTGGGGGGTTCAGGCTGTGAGTGTGGGGTAGCACCGTGGGCTGGGGTCCCCTGGCTGTCCCTGTGCCCCCACTGACACTTTGTCCTTCCAGATTCCTCCTCGTCTTCAGCTGCCTGGTGCTGTCGGTCTTCTCCACCATCCAGGAGCACCAGAAATTGGCCAACCAGTGCCTCTTCATCCTGGTGAGTGGTGCAGGGCCAGGGCTGGCGCTCGGGTTTCCTCTCCCCACTTTACACCCTAAAATAATAGGGCAGGATTGCAGACAGAACCCGTGTGACCTCATCACAGCCCGGATGTCACCGGTGATCCAATGGCACTCGGGGGGGTGGCCTGGCCGTGGGTGTCACCAGGCTTGGGGTGGCCCTTCCCACCATTGTCCCTCAGCGCACCAACCACTGGAAAAGGCACGAGAGGCTAAAAAAGGCAACTTTCCCCCAAACTGTCAGAAAGAGCTGACGCAGGGACTTCTCCCGAGTGACGGAGACTAAATTGGGAAGGTCCTTGTGACTTTCCTGCGAGTAAGCAGAACGGGGGCTTGTTTGTGCGAGAGGTAGGAGGACAATGCTGACAGAGGAGGAAAAGGACCCAGTGAGGAGCGAGGAGGAGAGCAGCCATCCCCACGCAGCCCCGGCAGCTCCTGTCCCACCGCCCCGATCCCGCGTGGCAGCTCTGGTGGCTTCGGCAGGGACACCCCGCATGAGGGGAGTGAAGTGAACCCCCCTCAAATCCGAGCCTCTCCACTCTCCCCTGTCACTGTAATCGTAAGAAACGACTCGGAGCCCAAAGGCTGGGTTTTGCAGAACTTCTCCTTTATTTCAAATTCTTCTTTTATACACTGTTCTGATCCAGCTGGACCAGATTGGTCAATTAATCAATACATTTCACCTGCTTGGCCGGCTAGCTCAACACCATTCTTATAAACAATCCTTGGGAAAACAGAAAAACAGAAAGTAGGAAAAACAGCACCTGCAGGTTGTGTATAATAACAAATTATCATTGTTTGGGTTCAGGCTTCTTAGGGCCTCACGAGCCAATCCTGGGAAAATTAGTTTTCTCACTCTCCCTGCACTCTTTTCCCACTTTTCCCCCCGTTTTCCCACTTTCCCTCCCATCAGGAGTTCGTGATGATCGTGGTGTTCGGCATGGAGTACATCATCCGCGTGTGGGCCGCCGGCTGCTGCTGCCGCTACCGCGGCTGGCGCGGCCGCCTGCGCTTCGCCAGGAAACCCTTCTGCGTGATAGGTACGGGCTGGGGGCAGCACCAGCTCCCTCTGCTGCTGGGCAAATTGCTCCTCAAGGCGTGTTCGAGTCAACATCTTCAACTGGTGGAATATGCACAGTCGCTATTATGTCACCTTTAAATGCACGGTAAAAATATATGGTGAAATATACGGTAAAATACATGGTGAAATATATGGTAAAATGTATTGGTAAAGTACAATTATTCAGAGCTTAACAGTTTTCTTTGCCAGAACTTTTAAAGCGTTGAAGTTTTTTCTACAAAAAACAGCCCTGACAATTTGAAGTTTTTTTGAGTTTTGCGTTCAGTAAAAGCAAGATGTTTTCGAAAGATTCTAGGGGAAGAATATGTTGCTGGTAAAGCACATGGGGAATGATAACGTAATAATAGAATATATAAGGTTGTTCCAATGCTTGACCAGTCTTTCAGTGAAGAAGTTTTTTTCTAATGTCCAACCTGAACCTTTGCTGGTGCAACTTGAGCCAATTTCCCCTTGTTCCTTCACTGGGAAGAAGAGACGGTCATGTCTCCTTCCACGCGGTGGCAGAGTGATAAGGTCACCCCTGAGCCTCCTTTTTCCCAGGCTAAACAACCCCAGTTCCTTCAACTGCTCCTCGCAGGACCCGCATTCAAACCCTTTACCAGCTAATCCAACAATACATCAATAATACAACGCATCAGCAAAACTCGGCAGGGGATTTTATTGATTTTTACCAGCGGGATTTGGGATCACGCACGCACCCCCCTGAGCCTCTCTGTCCCCTCAGACTTCATCGTCTTCATCGCCTCGGTGGCCGTCATCGCCGCGGGCACGCAGGGCAACATCTTCGCCACGTCGGCGCTGCGCAGCATGCGCTTCCTGCAGATCCTGCGCATGGTGCGCATGGACCGCCGCGGCGGCACCTGGAAGCTGCTGGGCTCCGTCGTCTACGCCCACAGCAAGGTGAGCAAAAGCACCCGGGGACGTCCCCACCGTGGTCCCCGAGCGCGTCCCCGAGCCGCCGTGCCCCGCAGGAGCTCATCACCGCCTGGTACATCGGCTTCCTGGTGCTCATCTTCGCCTCCTTCCTCGTCTACCTGGCCGAGAAGGACGCCAACGTGCAGTTCGCCACCTACGCCGATTCCCTCTGGTGGGGCACGGTAAGTTCGGTCCCCGCGGCCCCCCGGCCCCCGGAGGGGAGCAGGAGGGTGGGGGAGCGCCCTGCAGGCCCCCCGCTGCTGTGCCCCCGGGCAGGTGACCCTGACCACCATCGGCTACGGGGACAAAGCGCCGCAGACGTGGCTGGGCCGGATGCTGGCAGCCGGATTCGCCCTGCTCGGCATCTCCTTCTTCGCCCTGCCCGCCGTGAGTAGGGCCGGGAGAGGGTGCCCGCTGCAAAAACAGGGGGGAAAAGGGGCACAGCCGCCTCTGCGTGGGGCCAGGTCTGTGCCCGCACCCACGGCCCTGTCCCCTCCCATCCCCAGGGGATCCTGGGCTCCGGCTTCGCCCTCAAAGTGCAGGAGCAGCATCGGCAGAAGCACTTTGAGAAGAGGCGCACTCCGGCGGCCAACCTGATCCAGGTGAGGCAGGGCTGGCCTGTCCCGCCCCATCCCTTCCCGGGAATGCTCCGCTGTCCCCTCGTCCGCTCTGCCCGCCCCCAAACACCCGGCCCCGCATCCAGCACCGAGCCCCCGCGGGTCGGTCGCTGCCGCCTGGGGGGACCAGGATGGACGGAGGGCTCCGGGAGGGTTCTCCCGTCCCGATCGATCCCCATTCCCGGGAATCTCGCTCCCGTGCAGGCTGCCTGGCGCCTGTACTCCACGGATGTCAGCCGGGCCTACCTGACGGCCACGTGGTGTTACTACGACAGCCTCCTGCCCGCCTTCAGGTAGGAGGGAGAGGGTGAGGGCTGGGCGGCTCCCGGGGGTCCCCGTGGGGACCAACAGCCTGGGAAACCGGGAGGGACCTTGTGGAACCCCCGGGGGCTCGGTGGGGTCGAGCAGCGCCGGCACCTTCCCAGGATGGGAGCCTGCTGGAGGAGCCTCCTTCGTCCTCATCATCCTCACAGCGCCCGTCCCGCCCCCTCTCACCCCATCCATGGCGTTCCTCCAGGGAACGGGCGGTGCCTCGGGGACCCCACGGCTGGGGTGAGGGAGCTGCAGCCAGACAGGAGCTGGTTCCAGGTGTGGAGCCAGCTGGGCACGGGGGGATCCAGGGGAGCCCCATGTCCCGTTCCTGCGGCACATCCCTCGGTGATCCCTGGGATTTTGCCGCTGTGGGTGGATCAAATTCTCCCCAAAGGTTCTCCAGACCTCTCTTCCACATCCTGAGGGTTTGCCACATCCCCATGAGCATCCCTGCCCTGCTCTGGCCGTGTGACAAATTCGTCCCTCCGTCCTGCTCTTAATTTTTTCCAAAGGCAGCGCTTCCAACAGCCACAACCCCGAGTCCCAGCTTCCCGAGCATCACCCCAGATCCTGGGAATCCTGGGGGCTCTGCTGCCCCTCCTGCTGTGCCAGGAGCTGTTTTCCCTGCAGTGGGATTCACACAGAGCCAGATTCCACCCCTGCTGGATCTGGGCTTTCCCCTTCTGGCTGGAGCCCAGGATCTGATGGTGACAGGTCCCCATGTCCCCACCCCGTCCCAGGTTTGTCCTTGCCTCATCCATCCCTCTCAGCACATCCAACCCTTCCTTCTGTGGAATCCTGTCCCAGGACCCTTCCCCAGCCCCATCACCCCCGATTAAGAAATTAAGGCTGAATTTTGAACAAAAACGCTGATTTTTTGGGTTTGTTTTGCTCTGGTTTTGCTTTGGTTTGCGCTCAGGAGGACCCAGCTCTGCTCAGCCTGGCCTTGCTGGTTTTGTTTGCTTCGGAAATTTTAATTTCTCCCCATTTTCATTTCACCCCGACCTCAGAGAGCTGGTCCTTATGTTTGAGCATTTGCACCGGGTTCGCAACGGAGGATTTAGGAATTCAGAGGTGAAAAAATGGCCCGACAGAGCCCCACCGCCCTATCACTCCTTCACCCCTGCCCAGAAAACCTTCAGCCTGGCCGTGTGTTCAGGGGAAAGGTAGGAGGGGGCAGCCCCCGTGTTCTCCCTCCTCTCTGCTCTGTCTCCTCTGCTCCTCTGCCCTCCTGAGATGTCACTGTCACTGTCACTGCCAGGCCACACCCCGAGGTGCCACCACCCCAAAGTGGCACTCTCCCCTCTGGTGCTGGGCATCCCCCCTGCTCCTGGCACTGCTCCCAGCTCGATCCCAGCTCCCCGAGGGACAGATTTGTCCCCGAGGGCCGCTCTGGGCTGCTGTGCCCTCATGGGGTCACTCACTGCCCTCTTCACGTGGCCGTGACCGCGGGATGTGGCACGGGGTAACCCAGAGTGGCAGGAACCCCCTTGGCAAGGGCAGCGGTGCCATGCCAGCGGGATGGAGCCGTGGGATTGTGCCCCAGAGCCCGGGAAGGAGCAAATCCCCGAGCCTGGGGCTGGGAAAGGCTCCCGGTGCCTGTGAGGAGAGGAGAGAGGGGCTGAGGCTGCCCTGCTGCTGGTGGCAGCTGCTCTGCACCGTGTCCCTCGTCCCCTCTGCCTGAACGGGAGATCCCAGCGTGCCACCAACGCTGGCCACCCCCCAGGACATCGGGCCAGCACCAGGGTTAGGTGGGGAGAGGCCTCGTGCCTCAGTTTCCCCCGTGATGCTGCACCAGCAGGGCTGAGGCTGCAGGTGTGGGGCTGAGCGGGGCCTGCTCCCCCAGGTGAGTTCGGGGCCTGGGGGGCTCCTCCCTGGGCTCCGTGACCAACCAGGAACTGGCAGGGGAAGGACCGAACCCCCCTCGGGGACCCGAGCCCGCCCACCTCCCCCGCGAGCATCACCTCTCATAACATCTCATCTTCTCTCTCTCCTCCCCGCTCCCGCTCCCCCTCCTCCTCCTCCTCCTCCTCCTCCTCCTCCTCCTCCTCTCCATCCCTCCGCCCTCCCCCACACCCGCCGTGTCCCCACTGTCCCCAAGCTGGAATGAGGAGGACGCGCAGCCCCACAGGTGTTTACGCCTCAGGTAACGCTCGCCCCGGGCCGCGGGGAGCCCCCACCAGAGCCCGGCGGGGTTTGCGGGGCCACCAGGGTCCCTGTGCTCGGGGACTGTCCCCAGATGCTTGTGGCAGAGCCGAGAAAGCGCGCAGGTGTTTATGCAGGACCTACACGAACATCCTGCGCTCCCAGCGGCGGCGGGGCTGTCGCA
>VWZV01000299.1:0-39475 GCA_013397155.1 Irena cyanogastra
GGGTGGCGGTAGAGCAGGGCTGCCTGCTTCAGGCAGCAGTGCCACTCTCGGAGGAGCACTAGATGTTAATTGTGCTGAGAATCCAGAGTAAAGGAATGAGAAGGACCACCTGCCTGAGTTCCAGAGGCTTTTACTCTCGGGAGGTGACAGGGGCAAACGGCCCCGAGCCAGGCTCAGGAAGGGGGTTATAAGGGTTACGGTAGCTGAGGGTCAGACTACAGTACAACCAATGGGCGACCTTCTGGGGAGGGATGAGGGACAACAACAGACAAATGGGAGAAATACAGAGGCGAGGAAAAGCATAAGGGACAAATCAATTGCAGGGATTCGAGGGACTGACAGGGAAGGTTCTCAAAAGAACTGGGCAGGACAGAGGTGATGGACAGGGGTAGAGGCAGCATAACTTAAGATTGACAGGTCCATGTAGGGAAGACTTGGGAGGAGCAGGGACATTGGCACACTGACAGACATGCCAGTGGTGGGAAACTTTAGGGTAAACAAGTTATGGAGAAACCACTCTGAGGGAGAAAAACAGGGGTAGAAAAGAACAAACCATTCTAAACTAACTAACATTAAACATCTAACTTTCATAGAGAACTACTAAAGAAACTTAAAAAACACAATGCCACACCAGCATACCACTGGTAAATCATAGGGCTGTTTTTCATTCCTTGAGGAAGGATTCACCAGTGGTAGCGCTTCATAGAAGCTTCATGGTTGATGGAGGGCACAGAGAAAGCAAACCGTGGAGCGTTGGCTGGGTGGAGAGGAATTTGAAAGAAACAGTCTTTTATGTCAATTACGGCCAAATTCCAATTTTGGGGAAGCATTGATGGGAACGGCATCCCTGGTTGGAGAGACCTCATGTCCGTGATAACATCATTGATTTTCCGCAAATCATGGAGGAGACGTCCCTTGTCCTTCCCCAGCTTTTTGATGATAAACACTGGGGAGTTCCAAGGGCTGTTGGTCTCAATGATGTTGCCATTTGCTAATTGCTCCTCCACAAGTTGGGTGAGTGCACTTAATTTTTGTTTGTTCAGCTGCCACTGTTCTACCCAGACCGGTGTATCTGTTAGCCAATTCAGTTTCTGGGTAGGGTGCTCCTCAGTGGTCGCCACTAAAAACCCTGGGGAGTCTTTGGGATCTCAAGTTTGGCTCCCCATTGGGACATAGTGTCTCTCTCCCACAGGGTACATTTGGAATTCAATACGAATGGGTGCACTGAAGCTAATTGCCCATTGGGTCTCTCAGTTTGCACAATGCTCTTAGATCTTCTTGCTAATTGGGTCCCTCTGACACCCAAAACTTCGCTTGCAAGTTTTGCAGCTCCTAGTGTGACAGCCATTTGTGTGGTTGAATGACTGTCACATCTGCCCCCGTGTCCATAATCCTTTGTAGCTAGATGGAATGCCCCCCACACTTAAGGCCACACCAAATGAGAGGCTTCTCCTCTCCCACTGTCTCAGTGTAATAAACTGAGAGGTCCAGGTCATCGAACAGTATATGAAGCAATGGAATGGCCTGAGTGATTACCTGGCCCTTCGGCAGGAAGAGGCGGGAATGGACACAATGTGCCAGGAGAATGATTCACTCCAGGTCCTGGAATGATCTCAATCTCTGGGGTAGTGTACTTGGTGTCCCCCACTATGAGGTACTTACAGTCTTCAGTCCAGTGAATATTGAAGTCAAGTCCGGTGTCACCTTTTAGTTCATGCCACTCCTGAGAGAAAAAAGTCATGGGATTAGTAAGTTAAAGTTTGAAAGGCTCTCTCTTGCTCCTGGTGGTAAGAAGCCCACTCACAACCTCTCCGCGGTCTGCGGGCGAATGACTCCTGTCTGGCCACGGAGTGATGTAAAACCCAGCTGCTGAACTCTGTATGTGGCCAAAGGAACGCCGCATGTGTGGCAACTCCTGGTCCTCTCCCGAGGTTTACCAGGTAGTGGTAATCACAGCCGTGTGGGTAAGGCTGTGGAAGTCAACCCATGAGAAGCCAATACGAAGAAGCGAGAGAGAGATCACTCGTTTGCTGTCCAAGGAGTGCCGCTCGTCGTCCTTTTGGCCAGTAGCAGAGAGGTGGTGTGGAGCCCACACGAAACAAGGCTCCCTGAACCTACTGGCCCACGAGCTGACTAAATGTGGGTCCACTGGAGCTGGTAAAGGTAGTGACTGCGAGGATCCGGAATAAAGGCAAGAGAGGAGCCAGATGCATGCAGTTCAGAGAAACTTTATTCTCTCCAAACGGGGGCAGAGGCAAATGGCACCGAGCCTTGCCAGGGAGGGGGCTTTAAAGGATATATCACACAGGGGCTGGAACCTGAGTTAACCAATAGGGGTGCTCTAGGGGAGGGATGAGGGACAACAGGGAGCAAATGGGAGGAATTCAGAGGAGGGACAATGCCTAGGAGACAAATCAACAGCCGGGTTCAAGGTGAGTGGCAGGGAAGGTTTGAGAAGGACCTGGGCAGGGTGAAGGAGATTGACAAGGAAAGGGGTAGCACCAACCAGGATTGACAGGGGTATTTTAAGAAATTTGGGGAGGAGCAGATAGATTGACAGGGAGGTGGTGGGAAAACTTTGAGGAAAACAACTTGGGATGAACCATCGTGAAGGGATAAAATAGGGGGTACAGAAGATTAATCCATTCTTAAACTAACTAACGTTAAACATCTACCTTCAACAAGAAAATACAGAAAAACTTAAAAACATGATACCACATCTCCCCCTTTTTTGTTTAGAAAAGTGAGAGAAGATGTGGGGTTCAGACTTCTGTATTTGTAACACGGTTGCTGTCCTACCATCCTTGACTTTGTTCTTGTCCCTCTGGTTCTGGAGCAGCAGCTGCAGCAACTATGAGGCTTGTTGATGTTCTTTCTGACTGCGGGATCATGGCCATAAGGAGTCTCTCGATCTAAACCGAGTGTTGTAATGGTGCATTGAACTGGTGACTTCTTTACTAGCACAACTACAGTTATTAATTCTATCTTCTATTACACATCCCTGTTGACCACCACCCATCACTGACCTTCCTTCTTTATTGATTTCTAGTTGTCCTATAGACCTTTGAGGCATTAGGATGACGTTCTGGGGAGGAGGCTGGTTAGCAATAGAAATCAAGGGATTTGTATCGTGTGGTGAGGTATTAGTGATGGTGTCGAGCCCCTTGGAGGAAGTTGGGGTGCTAGATATTGGTGGAGATGTTGAAGAAATAGGGGAAAGGGATTGGGAAATTGGCTTGGGGGCACGTTCAATAGGTGTGGGTATTAAGGGAGCAGGAGTGGAGGGAGGTGGAAGGTAATCTAAAGGGTCCCACTTCTTTGTGGGCTCCTCCCCTGCTTCCTTAGTATCCTTTGATACTTTATATACTTGAGCTCTGTTTCCCAAGGTGTCACCCTGTAAACAACAAACTGCATACCTAATCTCTTCCTCATCTATGCTTTTTCTTGAGTTCACATGCTTATTTAGAGCTGCACACAACCACATTTCTTTTGTTCCATACCAGGGCCAGTGGACAGGCCCTTTTTGAATAATCTCTTTTGGCCATACTTCCACACAATACTTTATCATCTTGATCTTATTCCTTAAAACCATCATCCTTATCCCATTTCTCAATCATCTCTTCTAAGGGGCTACCCAGTGGTATGTCCTTTAATTTACTTTTCTTAACTTTTCCCCTATGGGAATTTTTGCCAGCACATTGCCCCATGCCAAACTAACCAGATAACCAACTAACTAAACAATTAGTCTAAAAACAAATCACTCAAACAAACTAGAGAAAGAACTTATACTGATGAAAACCACTCTACTAACAGCTCCAATGAACAACCAATAGGACTGTTGAAATTCAGACAACCAAATTTGTGAAAAATATCCTGAGAGACTAACTAAAACCTGAAACCTAATACCACAGCTGGAACTGAATAAAACAATTGAATTTACTTCCAACAAATAACTTAATACAGCAATGGGAATATTGATTAGTCAAAATAAATTCTACCCAAAATTTAGAAATAGAGCAATTGTAGTTGAATGCAACAGTCCAGAAATAAAGCAATTGAGACCACGTAAAACAACTAAAATTGAGCAATTGGGATAAAACAATTACATTTTTAACTATTGAAATCTAATAAGACAATTGGAAATTTAAACAATTGGGATAAAACAATTGAAGTCAAACAATCAGAATCAAATAAAATAATTAAAATTAAATAATTGACATCAAATTAAAAAGATTAAAACAATTAGACTAAAACAAATTAAACTCAATAAAATAATTGGAAATAAAGCAATCAAAGAAGAATATGACAATCTAAAACAAAGTAATTAAAATCTGACTAAAATGCAATAATTGAAATAAAATTATTTGAATAAATAAAAAATTTGAATCTAATTAAAACAATTAAATAGAACAATTGAAATCTGATTAAAATCAAAATACAATAATTGAAATCCAATAAAATAAATAAAAATTACAACCTGTTAAAATTGAAATTGAAACAAAACAATTGAAATCAGATAACTGAAATAACCATTGGAATCTGATTCAAATTTTAAATAAAACAGTTAAAATGTAATAATTGGAGTCATACTACAATTAGATTCAATAAATTTATCAAATGGAACTGCTAATGAGGTAGCAATTGAAATAAAGTAAATTAAAATAACAATTGAAATAGAAACAAAATGAAATTCAATAATTCTGGTAGAATCAAAATAAAACAATCTAAATAAAACAATTGGAATTAATGAATTATTTTTAACATAAACAAATTAAATAAACCTGTCTAAATGAATTACAATAAAAAGATCAAACTAAATGTAACTAGTAATAATACAAAATACCAAATTGGTACTTTCATAATTGAAATCAATAAAATGAACGGAATTAATAGAATAGTCCAATAAAACAAACAATCTACAGAAAAAAAGACAATAAAATAATTCGCTATGACTGACCACAGGATTCCAACTATGATCAAATCACACATATATATAAAAACTATAGTTCTTATAACTGATGACAAGAACCACAAACCTAAGAGAAACGAACAAAATGGCCACCAAGACCTCCTGTCAATCTTGGGCCCTCCTGGCCCATCCCCTTTTACAAAATGGTGCTGGTCTCTTGCACCACAAAATGGCTCCCCGAGCCCACCACTGCCCTACTTACAAGATGACAGCTGTAAAGCTATCAGCACCACCTTCCCTCAAAGCAAAGGAACATGATCTTCTTCCACCCAAAACAATTAGTACCTACAAGAGCCAATTAATACCAACACAATATGCTCAAGTAGTCTTGAACTCAAAAGTAAGATGTAAGTGTTACAAAAACTCAGACTTTAACCTCTAATGAACAGCAACCAAACAAGAAAGTTCCCTCCTGAACTAAAGCACCACGATCACCACCACAATCCAGTAAGTGATCTGGGGTCTTTTGGCTATTGACTCACCCCAGAACCTCACTAGACTGGTGCTCTGATCTGGTGCACATAATTAACTGAGTTTAAAATAATTAACCAATAGCTATATCATGCAAAATAATTAATACTTCTAGGAAGTAATTATACTAACAAATTACATCCAGGTAGTCCTGGACTCAAAAACAAAAGCTCTACAACTTAAAGAGAATTTTGTACAAAGAAAAACAACTAATTAGTGACTCCTTTTGGTAGGTTTTAACTCCTCTGACTCCAGCTCCTAGTGAGCTGAACGACCTCCCCCAGCTGGTAGCCCTTACCGTGGGTAACCATGCTAGGAGGCTTCCACAGCCCTCCCCGTGTGGCCAGGACCAGGTGCATCCACCTGCCCGGTCCACCCCGTGCACCTCGCACGTGTGGAGAGTCAGGGTCCTACTCCCCCTCGGCCGCGACTCCATTCCCTCTCCCTGCCTCAGGAAGGACACTCCCCCAACCGGAGTCCCTCTCTCTCTCTTAGTCTCTGGTTAGGAGTAGTCCCACTGCCGCCGAGGGTCCTACTTTCTGGAGGAAGAGCCCTCCAGACACTTCCCTCCCTTAGATGCCTACTTATGTCTTACTCTAAGGGGGCCTCCCAGATGCCTGGTTAGGGGCTTACACTGGGAGCCACAGGAGTTTCCTTTAATGTTTTTGGGTGGTTCTCCTGACCCCTGGGAGACTCTGGGAACTCTATGGCCTTGTCAGGGTATCCCCTCACTTTAAAGTGTTTTCTGGGTACTCCTGGGATTAGCCTACATGGGAACTCTTGCCCACCCCTCAATGCAGCCCACCCTAGGTATCTTGGGGATAGCTGAGCCCCAAGGGTACCACACTCACTCTCAATATTCCCTTGCTTCCCTCCTTTCCCGGCCGGCCCCCTCACGGGAGTCTGGAACCGTGGTACTGGGAGGGCCACACAAACTTTGGGAGTCTGAACTATCAGCCCCTGCCTCACTCACACTCTCATCTCACAATAGCCAAGGCATACCCTTATGTACCCTCTGTCTCTCTTGCAACACTCGCCCAAGGGCTGCGAGGACCTCTCCCGCTGTCTGGAGGGCTGGTTCTGAGTTGTTGGAGCTCCCAGCCATTCCTCAGGATCCAGGCAGCAATCCGTCCGTGATCCCGAAGTAGTCCCAGAAAAAAAAGTCTGGGTGACCGAAATGGGCCGGGTGCAACTCCTGGACCTTGATTCTACTCCAGGACTGCCTCTGGGTGTTGCTAATCCTGGACGATCCCCCAGTTGTTATGAACAGGCTTGAAACAAAAATTTTAAAAGAACAGAAAGGAGGCTATTTAATTTAAAAAATTAAGCCTATTTATTTAAGTATAGAACAGTGGGGAGCTAAGTCTCAAGGTAAGCTCAAGACTGTTACAACAACTCAGAAGGAAATAGTAACTGTGTCACAGGGTGCTGTTTCCAGGGCAAGCAGCTCCGAGGAAAGACCGGAAAGACCGGAGTGCTGGGCACCTCAGTCTTTTTAAAGTCTCTCAGAGTCGTATGATTGGTGCACTTTCTAATCCTCTTGTTGATTGGTTCTTTTTTCTGGATGTTGGTTGGTTCATATTGAGGTGTATTCTTGACCAATCATTTTGGAGTTCTCTGCTCTTACTGACTGGTTCACCCTCCAATTACAGTTCAAGTTGTTGTCATCACTTTATGAGACAATTTTCTGGAAGGTTCTCCTTGCTAGTCCACCAAGTGCTCACCACACCCCCCAGTGGAAACAACACACTTAACTCAATAACTCATTGTTTTTCAAACTTACTACATTAACTATGTCTTTATATCAATTAACAACTTATAACTCTACCCATAGAGACCAGTCTATTTATAACAACTTACTACATTAACCACGCACAACAATTTATTTCATCAATTAACAACTTATAACTCTACCCATAGAGACCAGTCTATTTATAACAACTTACTACATTAACCACGCACAACAATTTATTTCATCAATTAACAACTTATAACTCTATCCATGGAAACTAGTTTATTTATAACAAGGTGAAGGTTTATTCTACGTGAAGGGGGAAGACAAAGAGAGCGCTGAGCACCTCTGTGCACCGGGTTTTAAACTCCAACAAATCAGGGGGTGGATACATACAGACAACCCATAAGGAAGCACCAGGGGAGGAGTGAGTAGGTTACATCAGTGATATGGGACCAGTTGGGGTAGGGGGAGGAGAAGGGAAAGTCACATGGGCCAAAGGGGCCTCAAGGATTAGAGGATTTCCAAAGGGGTGGGGTAATCACAGATTGGCCCAGGGGATGAATGGCGAGGAACATTCAGGAAAAAGGGGCAGGGTTGCCTTGACAGGCAGGGAAGGGACAAAGGGAGGGGAATGGTTCGAGGGACAGCTTCAAGGGAGGGTACAACTCAGGGGCAAAGCAATGTATATAGAGCTTTGGGGGAAACCCTAGAACAAACCATTTGACTTCAACGTAACAAAATAAACACGCGCCGCAACACCGACCCACTCAGTGTAGGGGAAGAAGCAGTAGGAACAGGGGATAAGGAACAAGGGGTTTTCGGGAGAAGTGGAGGTAACTGGTCTGGTTGTTTTTCCACTTTCCTTTCTAGGTCTCTTACTATGGCCTGCATTTTTACAAAAAGATGGAAAAAATCATCCCCCAACTGATTGCCCTTCTTCATCCTCATGGTGAGCCTCACTCCCACCTTATTCCAAAAGGTGACTGTCTTCACCTCTTGGAGGATAACATTTGGAAAGTGAAAAAACAACCATCTAATAAACCTTTTTAACTGCCCTTTCAAAAACTCCTTTTTCCCACCCACCAGAGAACCTGCAACTTGGAAATAAACCTCCCACTGCTGTGCCGACAACCTGGCACCCATGGTGTCGACACAGCTTATTCAACCCTACCCCCATGGTTAAAAGGAATAAACTAAAGGAAAAGGGTCCAGGGAATTGCTAGGGGTGGGACTGTCGCTGTCTGGCTTGCAGACCAGTGGCTGGGCAGATGGAGAGCCCGGCTGACAAGCCCGAGACGCTGGCAGCCAGCAGCAACAACTTGCGTGTGTGGATGTCCTTGCTGAATGTGGTATTCCCCCACGAGGGAACCAAAGCAAGAGGAGAAGGAGAGACCACTCACTCATGTGTCCAAAGAAGGTTTTATTCTCCCAGGATGGAACGAAGCAAATGGCCCCAAGCAATGCCCGGGAAAACAATATAAACCCTCAGCAGCAGGGGGGCTGGCACGCAGGCAAGCCAATAGGGGTCCCTTAGGGGAGGGATGAGGGATGAAAGGGAACGAATGGACACGAAACAGAGGAGGGGAAAGTAACAGGGAGCAAACCCTTGGCAGGGACAGGGATAACTGACAGGGAAGGTTCTGGAAGGTTTTGGGTTGGGCAAAGGAGATTGACAGGGGTTTGGGCAGGGTTCCCAAGGATTGGCAGGGAAGGTTCAGGCAACTTAGGGGAGGAGAGGGAAGACTGGCAGGGAGTGAGGCAGGAAAAATCGGTCAAAAATAGCTTGGGAGATACCAACTTGAGGGAAGGGAACAGGGGGTACATAAGAATAAACCATTATTAAACTAACTAACATAAATTATCTAACTGAAACGGAACAAACTCAAAAAACAGAACACCACATGGGACTGTGCCTCCTCTCAGCCCAAGGCACTCAGGACCACACCCACATTCAGCCCGTGAGCCTCCAGCCAGATCCATCACAGCCGCTGAAGTACTCGCCTCTCTGACAACCCTCGGAAATAAAAACCACAGGAAGAGTGAACAACCCTGGAAGGGGTCCTCCCTGACGTCCTCCCTGACGTGCTGGAGGTTGTCCCTTCCTCCCTTGGGAGCTGCAGCAACCAAAAAGCGGGCGAGCTCCACAGGGGTGCTGACACTCCACGGGGCTTCACAACCCCGACCTCTCAGGTTCGGAGGATAGCTCTTCTGTAGGGTCTCGCAGAGAGGCTGCATGTTAGGTGCCAAGCTGACACGGTGTCTGCTCTCCGGGAGAAAGCTTGTTCCAGCTGGCTTGCTTTCTCCATCAGAACCACGCCACTGAGTGTTCGCTCCCTATCAGGTCATCGACTGACGTGGGTAGCCATGCAGCCAGAGGCTGATCTCAACAGTGGACAGTTGGCTAGTGGCGCCATGGGTTGAGATAAAGGAGCATGAGGGGTCCTTTGTGTGATTCTCCAAAAGGGCTCATTCTCCAAAGGGGTTCGGGGCAAAAAACCACCTTTGATGGATGGTTGTGCAACGACTTCTGTAGGGAGGAGGTCTTAGGGGTGGATACAATGCAACAACCAATCAAGGGCAGTCAGGGGAGGAGTACAGGGCAGGGGTACATAATCTTACAACCAGTGGGGGGTAGGAGGAAAGCACTCTCCCACAACCAGTAGGAACTTAGGGATTACATAGATGACATAGAGGTTTCTGGAAGGAGAGGCTAGGTTTACATTAACTGACAGAGGAGAGGGGCAGGGTTACAGTGACAGGCAGGGAAAGGTCGGGAATAAGGGATAGGTACTTGGACTGACAGACAGGGAAGGGGGAGGAAAAAAGGGTGGACCAAATCAACTACATGGGGGTAGGTAGGATCAAACCGTTTAAAACAAGTCGAATAAAACATAACAACAACCGAACAAAGCATTACAACAAAAATGCACCACCACATATTTGATGTTATCTGAAAATGTATTCTCCTTTTTTTTTTTTTCAGGTGTATCAGCTTATATCGTGACAGACACAAGACAATGAAGAGCCTAGAAGTATGAAAGGCTCAGTGAGCATGTTCATATGTATTTAAAAGTTTCTTCCAGGGCATTTAAGTGTTTTTCACTCAAATAAGTGTTTTGACATCAGTCAGTCATCAGTCTTTTCCCCATCAGTGACAACTTATCATGATAGAATTTATGAAGAGATTTTTTACAGATAGCAAGGATGGTTTTTCTACCATAACTACTTATTGACAGGTTAGATCAAGATTTTCAGTTACAGAGGAAAAAATGCTTCTCTTACAGTACCTTAGCTAACTATACATTCACCTGTTTTTCAAGCTTATATGTTTTTTCCATATATGTTTTTATCCAGTGTGATACTAAAACAGATTTGCCTATCATTTTGCCAAAAAAGCACTGGGAATATTTTTGTGGTTTTTCTCCTTTTAAACTGTAGAGAACAGGTGAAATCTCTTCTCATAAGATATTAAAAGATCAACATCCCTAGAGATCTTTCAGTGGCAGAGTGCACATGTACAACATATTTGTGATGACATATTCAGCTGCAGGGGCAATAGAACACCACTGTGCTCTAGAGTACTGAATGACTGTAAAAGGCAAAGCATCAGCTTCTTCCAAGACTAGCATTAGGACTTCCCACTGAAATATGCTATTGAAAATCATATCTGAGGAATGAATGCTGGGCTTGTAATTGTTCCTTGCAGCAGCATACAGGATTTTACAGAAAAGTAGAAATGCATTTCTTGTAGGAGCTGGCAGCAATTAAACTGTTCTTGTTGAAAATAAGTAAAAGGTTTCCCAAGCTTGACTGTACTAATTATCTGTTCCTAAGGAAAATGCAATCTTTATAAATAACAGTTGTGGTGTCTATTGCTATCTTTAAGAAATCTGCACAGTGTTCTTGCTTTTACCACTTTTATGAGGTTCTCACTTCCTCTCTCCCCATTCTGACAGGGTCTGCAGTCCCTGTGCTTGCCTGCTCAGCTTCATCGCGGGCTGAAGGACACTCTCCTTGGAGCGGATTTCTTCCCGAGCCGTGAGTCAGCAGGCAAGGTAGCTGACGGCATTGCCGGGATGGGCCACGCAGAGATGTGCCTCTGCAGTGACGCAGCCTTTGCTCATGCAGGAGTCACCAAGGATTTTTCACATCACCTCTACACCAGGTGGCAACATATCATGCTGCTCTGCCTGTGATCCGGTTTTAAAGGCAAAAATGCATATAATATGCAGCATTCTGCAGAATTTACTCATTACAGTTTTGATCTGCTACCCCTTCCTTTTTTTTTTAATCAAATTAAGTATTGTTATTACATTTACGTCTTATTATATTAATGTTGACAAAGACTGGTTAAATGCCATTAACTATAAGGAAGGAAAGAATTCAATTAGATGGTCTAAATGGTGTAAGAGTATGAACTAAAGGTATCTTTTAAGTTTTAGAGAGTGCTGTTGGCATTCATTTTAAGATGCAAAATTCTATGTGTTACAACAGTTTTTTATTTCAAATTTTCTGGAACCTAATTACTAAAAATTCTGTCCACTAATAAAAAAGATTCACAGTACTTGAAGGACTAGCACCTTCAATTTAGACTGTAATAAAAACTTTGGTTGCTATTAAAAGGCCTTTCAAATGAATGTTCAGATGTCTGTGACATTCAGGGTGAAATGTTTTGTGTCGTATTCATACTGCCAACTTAAGGCCTTTTTATTGCAGACATCTTCTGGGCTATTCATTGTGGGTTCCCCTTATAGTTGCTTAAGGGATATCAGAGGTAGCCTCATCTGGAAACTTGTCTAGTCTTTTGTACTCCTAGCAGAGAAACAAGTGCCTGCAGGGTTCAGTTGATCTCCTACATTTCTAAAAGGTCAGATGAATCATAGCACAGAAGTGCTTATTGCTCTGTTATGACTACAGAGTCTAGAAAACTAGTTCAGATATCTATATTTTAGACATTTGCATTTGCTCAGATGATTCTAATCTTTTGAATGTAATTGTACTTCAAATGGAACTACAGGTTCTCAAAGGATTTGATTATTAAGCCACAAATTTTTTCAGTTTGGTATCCAAACTCTACAAGCCTGATTTGAACATTGATCTGAGTAATTCTATCCATTTTTTGGAGTAAGAAGACACAGCTCCCACTACATCAGGTGACAGATTAGTCTGGTAGTGCCTGTTCCATTCCAGTTCACTGTATTAACATTATAAAAACATAGTAAAAACAATATAAGGGAAGAGACTTTGTTAAAGGCTTAAATGTTTTACACTTTAAGATTTGTAAAACAAAAGTAAAAAGCAAAGCATGGCTGTCTTATAATTAAAGTTTGTGAAGTATTTAACATGCAGATAAGTAAACTGCCAAATGAAACTTTTATGTAAGTATTATGAAAGAGAACAGGAAGATGGAGTATATATGAAAGGAATGATACAGACAAAACCAAATCCTTGAATGTGAACTGAAATTAAGGGAATAAAAGTGCTTATGGAAATTTTTGCAGCCTCAAATGAAAGAAGAAGGAGAGGAAGAGATAGGAAGGTGTGTGCATGTAGATAAGTGACAGGGTTTTGGGCACTATGTCAAAAGCTTTGACATTGGAGTGAAGCCCAACAGAACCAGTGACAGGGTGAAATGTGAGTATGGGACTACTTTAGAATAAGTTGATTAATCAGCAAAGTCAGAGGCTACTGTTCTGGAAATCCCACAAGAAAAGATGTGTTTTACTTACTAATTTTTGGAATTCTTAAGTTACCATGCAAAAAAGTTTTCTTATTTCAAGATGACTAGCAATGATAGCACTCTAACACCATCTCTGATTATCTTTACAAGCAGACCTTGAGACAGTGATTGAAGGCTGAGATGGCAAATATAACTGAATACAGTGTTATCTAAAATGTATTGTTACGTACATAAAAACATCCCTAATTCTGCCTGTACCATGTTGAATTTTCAGCTGCCCATCTTTACCTGGGAACAAGGTCTTTGGTTGCAAAAAGAACATGAGTTTGGTTCTTAATGATTGTTATCCCTTCCTCTTAAAAATGCTGTAATTAAACTGGAAAAAAATTCAAAGAAAGGTAAAAAAGGTGATCTAAATTGTGATGGTATAATGTTACAGTAATTAGTAATTAGGCAAACCAGAGTTCTCTACCCTGGAGAAAAGATTGTTCTATAGAAACGTTGAAGAGGGCTAAAGAACCCCAAATTGTATGAAGGTTGTGCATTAAGGATTTCTTGCTTGTCTCATTTCCAGTAAAAAAAAATTGAACATCTGTTGAAACTAACAGAAGCCTCATTCAAAGCAAGTAAGTAAGCTTGGTTCTTCATCTTGTTTTACTATCTGCAATGTCTTTTTCATCTGTAATCTTTTTCAAAGCTGGTAAGAAGGCTTGGTTCTTCATCTTGTTTTAGCATCTATAATATGTTTTTCAATTAAGTTCACAAATTCACTCTACACATTTTATATGCCTTCAGAATAGTAGATTATTTAGAGAAAGAACATCCACCAATACCTCTTGAATAAAAAAGACATTATCCCTGGCTAAGGAATTCCAAATGTTGCAAATTTTTGGAGTTTAGATTATTTAGTGAAGTGTCATTACATGCTGTATTGTTCCCTTTTTACTTTGGGTGATCTTTTGGAGAATGGTTACTAAGCTTGATGAATCTGTAGCCTTTGCTCTGACCTAGAAACACCCTTATGTTAGAAACAAAGCCAATTTTAAATAATAATCTATTTATCTGCTAGTGTTAAAATAGAATTACAACAAAAGCATGTAATTTATATTTATATGTAATTTATATTTTTCAGGTAAATATATGAAATCTATCAGATTGCATTTAAGGTAGAGTGATTCCTTCTATGTGTGAAGTACAGTTTTCTGTATTGTAGTTTCAGGATTGTGCTTTACAAGGTTGAAAATTTTTGAGTATGTCAGTCCTGTAGCAAAACCAGTGAAGATTATAAATAGGAGAGTAAGTGGTGAAAGGACACTATCTTTAACTCTGCTGTTTTCTAGTTTTCAACTCCGATGTTTTCTTCCTCAAAAGCATCTATCTTGCTTCTCTTTTTGGTTTAGTTTGCTAGATCTTGTTTAGTTTCCTATCTCCCACTTGCTTTAGTGAGCAGTAAGTGTATTTGTGCCAAAACCAAGAACACTTGACTTCCTATTTTACACTGTTATCATTGTGTTTCTTTTATGGGAGAGCATAGTAGTGCCAAATCTGTGGTAAGTGCTGCAGTAATTCACATTTTCCTGCTTCCCTCCTTCAGGACTGCACATTATACTTTCCAGCATGTGATGTGAATGCAGATGGGGTTTTTTTGTACCTGGAGAAAGAAAACAAAGGAACACAACTGTTTGCTTGTGTTGTGGCTGTGTATGTGAGACATGAGGGGAAAAGGTACCCTTTCAATGTAGTTTTCATTTTAACAGAAGTACTGCATGTGGGAGCATAAAAGAAGTTAGCACTACCTGTTCAACAGTCTTGCATCTGTTTGGATGCAGAAAATCAGTACCAATTTGATGAAACTGGTATCCAAATGAAGAAAAAGTGCTTATATTCAATTCTATATTAATATGAAGACAGTAATTTAGAGCAGCTTTAAAGGTATTAAATTTCTTTACCATCAAGCTCATACTCACTAAAGTCTATGTGGGAATTTCTTTTTGCAGTACTTGGAAACATACCATCCATCTGTAGGCAGGTATTACAGCTCTTCCAGCTTTCATTTCCATTACATACTCAAACAACACTCAAAATTCAGCTGAAAAAGACTTTTCAGTAGACAGCCTGCAAAAATAAAACACCAAGAGAATTTTTAAAAAGTGTTCATAGTCTTTAGTGACTTAAAGATTGCAGTAAGAAGCAGACCTTTAAAGAATGCTCAAGTGGATGAGCTACTGTGTTGAAATACAGAAAATGGGAAATCGGAATTACTTCCAGTAATGTATCTGACCCACAGAGCATTGGTATGTGTTGTTGCTGGTCTACTTTTGGACTATAAATTGACTTTGATGGACTGTACTTAGGAGTAGGAAGAAAAACTGGAGAAGAAGATGCAGCAAAGGACAAGAAAACCTGGAAAATGGTAACTCTCTCATTCTGGACAAAGGCAGAAGCCAATACAAATGCAACTGAATTCCCACTCAACAACAAAGAAAGTATGTACTTCATGCTAATTTAGAAGACATTAATTTAGAAGACATTATCAACATTTGGGATGAGATTTTGCTTGCAAAGATTTAGTTACAAAGCTCAGACTTACATCTGAGCTAGAAGCCAAAATATGTGATTTATTTTTTCCTAAAGCAAAAATCTTAAATCTGTTAGAGAATGCAGGTGACATCTAAAGGTAAATGAGAAGTATTCCATTCTTTGTTGAGGTAAGGGTGCCCTTACTGTGCTGTGGTGCAGGAAGAAAACTGTGAAAAAAAGAAGTTTCTTTTTCAGATTCAAGTTAAAGAGACAATATTCATGTTTTCATGGAATGTTACATTGGAAAGTAGATCACTTTCATTTCTTTAGCTTAACAGAAAGATAAAGTTATGTGTATTGGCTCTTCTAAGAAGGAGGCAGCCTGAAAAGAAACACAAAAGGAATGTGGAAATTTGTGAGGAGGAGAAATGCTGGACTGGAAACAGCAGTACTCAGAATGACATTTGACACGGTGAGAAACTGCTCTGCTGGAATTAAAACCTCCATCTAAGGGAGAAGCATCCTCCCTGTTGGATGCCATGAGGTGTCTGCATCCAGCCAGTGAACTGTCAGTTCAGGCTGCAACAACACATACCCACACTTGTGATGTGCATGTGTGAAGTCATGGGGTTCTTTCACACTAGTGTGTGATTCAGCAGGTTGTAATGAGCTGAACAGATCCATGGAAAGCTAGAACACCCACACCTCTAGCAGGAGATGTGTAAGGAGGGGAACAAGCACATCCAGATTAGGTGTGTGCACTTGTAACTACTCAGAGATCCTGTGAGAAAGATATGCACGTTATTGTGTTTATGTGTCTGTCATTGGAGCATTTTGGGCGGGTTGTTGCAGGAGGTATTTTTTGTTTGTGTATATTATAAGTATTTCATATGCATCTAATATTGTGGTTTATTAGCATTTTGCTTGCATCTAATATTGTGGTTTATTTGTATTGCAGAATGTTAAATATAGAGATCACTGATTGCTGAATAATTACATGCTGTTAATAAGTTGCTTCAATTCTGATTTTCCCTTTGATAATATATCATGTTTAGCAAAATATCTCTGAGCTGGGTATACTGTTACTGCAAAAACCACAGCTGTGAAATGCAGCATCACAGAAAAGAAAGGATAAGAGTTTTGTTTAGCTGTTGAGAAATAACAAAATTAATAGCTGAGTGATAAGTAAGTTTGGATATATGGGGAGACTTTGTAAGTCTCTGAAATGCCTACCAATGAAACTTCTAAAATTTTGCCTGTAGATACAATGAAAAGATAAGTAAGAGTCAGTTTTGTATCAGTTAAATTACAGTAGTTCTTGAGGGACAGAGGGTAATCCTTCTAAAACTGAGAGCTGGATTAAGAAACGTAATTCAGTAAGCACAAGTCATAGTCCCTCCATTATGACTGGAGTGAAAGGGGAAGTAGAATAAGCATTGCTGATGGAAATTATTAATGCACCAAGAGCATTTCCTGTGAGACATTATGCAAAGTGTTGCATTTTAGTTTTATGGTGAACAGATTCTTCAAAAAACATAGTCTCAATCAGAACCCTGGAAATAAAAGAGGTATTTGAGTAATAACTGGAATAAATTTTTCTCTAGTTAGATGACATAGTTATGTTTCAGTATAGCAAGTTCATAGGCTTTAGTTTTCAAAATGTTATTACAATTTTAATTGACCCAAAGATTTAAACTTCCCCATTTAGGACACTATGTGCAAATAGATTTTGTTTCTGAAGACCCTTGTTAAAAAATTGTGAAGTTATATGTACAGTAAGCAGAGATTGTGATGTGTTGCCTTTTAACACACTTTGAGGAAATAAGACATTGTCTTAGCTATAACTGTGAAGCATGGTTATGCATCTGTACATTAATTTTTAGTGGTTAAGACACTATTTGCAAGACTGCATCTAATTTTTCTTCTTCATGTTGCCTCATGCTACAGTTTTATAATTTCAGTTTTAGTTCTTGAAAGATACTGGTATGTCTTGAAAAGAACCTTTTTTTTTTTTTTACTTTTGAGAGGAACAATTGAAATACAATATTAAGTAAATTACATAAAGACTCTAAGTAGCTGGTGGCCTTGGAAACCTTAAGAAAACTCAGTATTATACAAAAAGCACTATCTCCTTCTTTCTTTTCCTAATTTCTCAGATGTAGCATTGCATCAATGCAGAACAGTTAAGTGTTAGCATCACTTACATTATTTGGCAAGAATATATGACATCTAGATACTGTTAAGGAGTCCTTTTTGAATTTCCGTATGTTGAATGCAGGTGAGACTTCACACTCAGCTCTGTAGCTCATTTTATTCCTGGTACTGGAGGGACAATTTTAAATACTAAAATGCTTGTACGTTATTTGATATTTAATCAGAGATGGAGGTTTGGGTCAGCCCCTCAGTGATACAAACTCTATGATTTAATCTACATCATAAATATGTCTGTTTAGACAGGCACAGGGGTTTTTTTTTATGTACAGAAAATCATGACTTCCAGAGGTACTCCTGCCTATCCTTGCTAATAATTGATAAAAGGAAGGATCCAATGTTCCTCACTGAGAAAATAATTAAGGAGCCCTGGTTGCTCCTTGACCTTGTACTACGTTTGCAAAGTGCTTTGAAACCTTGCTAGAGAACACACTAATACGTGCAACAAAGTATCCCTATTTGTCAAAGAATCTCTATTCCTAGGAAGTAATCAGATCCAACATACTTTTTCATCTGTTGTCTTTTTATTTACTCCTTCTACATTCAGATCATGAACACCATTCAATGAGACCAGCAGCTAAACAGAATAAGAAATGGTAGATTTGAAAGGACAGCTTAGGGAAGCCAAGCAAATGACTGACACTGCTCATGGCCGGGAAACCTACAAGGTGTATGGATTCTTAAGTGGTGTCTTTGAGAGACATTAACTCTTCTATCCTTTTTTAACCTATTCTGTATTTCTAAAGTAGTATTATAGATCCAGGGCTACAATTGGTTTGATTGAGTAGTTGGTTTATTGCTGTAATACATCTTCGAAAAGCTACATTTTTCTGTTTATACTAATATCTGGTGGTATCTTACCTTAACAGAGCAGTGCTTATGAAGATAATTTCATATTTAGGAAAACCTTCTGCAGTGCCAGATAATGTCCAGAATATTCTGATCCAGCTTCTCCCAGCAGACAATACTAACGTAATAGTTATACTTGTTAGGCTAATGATATATTTTTTTCTAGAAGTTACATGAATTTTAGCATTCATATGGGGTGACAACTGTATTTATCATTTTATCTGATCTTGCTTATCTTTCCATTACACAATGTTTATTATTAGGAACCCTTCAAATCTGGTCATTGGTATTTCAGTTATGTTGTGCTGCAGACTTAGCACTTTTACAGCGTGTCATGCTCCTCCCCTGTCTGCGTAACTTAATAGGACTGCCAGGTCTCCTTTGGATTTCAGAATGTACACACAAATGCAGACCTCCTGAGTGTGTAGTTTGCTTTTTATTGTTTCTCTTCCCAAAATAGCTAGCGAGTAAGCTCCTGAAAGTGGGGTACTGAGAGGAATATTGTTTGGAGGTTTTAGCTTTTATTTTCTTTGACAGCCCGTGTAATTATTTCTCTGTTTACCAGTTCATTTCACATAATCTTGCATACCAACACACGTAAGTTTTTGTGAAGATTTGTGGTATAGTATTTCTCTATGTGCTTTTGGGATATATTTAGAGAAAGGTGGCTTTTCTTGGGAAGATATGTAAAATTTCAAAACAAATTCTTCCAGCAAACTTGTACCACATTTTGAAAAAGGAGAGAAGTGAATGGAAAAAAAAGAAATTATAGTGTCCACAAGGAAGATTCAGTGGAACAAATACAGGCCTGGTCACGAAAAAGTTCTGAGTAAGCTTTGTATTCCTACAACTGACAGATCTTAATCATCATTTGATATTCAAATATTATTAAACAACGAAGTGGCTAAATATCATTTGTCAGTACTGTTCCTGGGTTTTAAGAGAATAAGAAATTGAATTGTAGAGAGTTGCAATCTCACAATTTTCAAATCAGGTGCTAATTTTGCATGTTTCCATTTGTTTGTGCTGACTATAAGATAAACAAGAAAGAGTTTGATAGAAAAGTTCTCCACTGAAGGTAGACTTAATGTTGGTTTTCCTGCTGAGTATGCAAGTTCTTCCAAAAGCGGTAGGAGCTGCAAGTGCTGAGCTGAAGAGAACATGTGAACTTGCTTGTCAGCTAGTATCACTGAATATTTGGAAATGTTTACTAGTCACAGCCTATCCCTCTCCTTCACTCACATAGTATAGGCAGTGATAAAGTCTTGTGTGAAAGGATCATAGCTTTCAGAGCTTGCCCAAGTAAGATTCTTAAGGATCCCAATGCTTTTCTTCAGAAGTAAGGTTAACTACCCAAGTTCAACCTGGTCATTTCCTTGGCTGACGCGGTGCCGGAGTCCCACGGCTAGCTCACGCAACCCCACAGCACCACACCATGAGTGGGATGCACCTCAGAAGCAGGGTGATCCGGGGTGCAGCTTAGAGCCAAAGCCCTACAGCACTTAGGACAAACACGTGCCGAGTGTGCAGGCAAGAGACAAGGAGGAGGCTCTTAGTCTGGGTTCCAGGGAATGGCTTTATTCCAGGAGCAAAGAGGTGAAGAGCCAAGGAGGAGGAGTGAACACCACGGCTGTGCAGGGACTTTTAAACATGGGGGAAGTTTCATGGGAGGGTACAAAACTTCAACCAATGAGGGACATCCTGGGGAGGGGTAAAGGACAGGGTCCCACAATGGATTAACCAGTGAGGGAAATGTGGGGAGGAGAATGGGTCATACCAACTAATGGGGCCTTGAGGGATACAGGATTGACAGGGAACTCTCTAGAATAAGGGGTGGGTGTAAGGGAGGATTGGCACCTGAGGGGAGGAGGAATCAGGAATGTTCAGGAAAAAAGGGTGGGGTTTGGGTAGGATTGGCAACTCAGGGGGAAGTTCCAACTTCAGGGACAAACCATCAACTTCAAAGGAACAGGAGGATACAGAACACTCCATTAAACATAAAAACACATTGCAACACTTGGTTGCTGTTATCTTCTCTGACAGTGAGCCAGAGCTCTGCTGGTATAAATACCTGCAGTGAGGCATCTGGCTGTGACAAGGTATAGCAACTGACTATGACAAGACTCCGAAGTGGGATTCTTTTTTCAGCTGAATTGATGAAATTGCTGGGTACTTTTTAATTGTTTCAGTCTAACACCTGAACAAAAGAATGATGAAAAAAGATGCTCTGGTCTTAACTTTTTTTTTCCTCACCAGAATATTTTTAGGCAAAATAAGATTTTATAGTTTTCTTATAACAGTAAATGAAAAAATTATTTCAGCTATATGGGCTTCCAAAGAAATTCAGTTTTCTTATGTAAAGACATTTTGCTGAAGAGATATATTTTTTGGTAGAAAACATGTGTGCTTTCTAGCAGGAACATCTGTAAATTGAAAAGTAGGAAGGAGGGGAAAATGTGCTATGAAATCCATCCACTTTAAAAGCTCTATAAATGATAATTAAAAAAATATGTAGTATACCCTGCAATGTCATGAGTAGATGCAGACTTCTTAATCATTGCTGCAGGTGGTTTTCACATCATACAAAACATGAGCAGGAAGAGAGACAAAGTTGTGATGAGTCCTTACTGCTTTTTTCTTTATTTCCCCCATTCACCTGTCCAGCTCCTTCCCTGAGCGTGTTTCTCTAGTGTGACTATTTGCAATTAATTTTTTTTTGCTGGCAGTGTTTCTATGATGTGTTATATTCACTGATACAGAATTTACTCTATAGTGAACTCTCTTACCATTACATTTTAATGTTTATTGAATATCATTATAGCATTCATGCCTAGTCCTGTGTGTATTCCCTTCTTGGACACTGCAGGGAACTTTTTTTCACCCTGAAGTTGGATTTAAGAATACTCAGTACTTCTCATGAGCCACACAGGATCTTCACTGGATCCGACTAATTTTTAATGTTTTCAACAGCTGCCCAAATGATGTTGCCCATCAAATGAACAATGTCAGTTGCTACCTCTACCTTCATTATACCCCATAGCTACCTCCTATGCCATAGCAAAGTTAAGACAAATTCTAGACTAATGGATTAAAACCTGTCCCAGGCACTGGACTATCTGGCAGGTAATACTGTGCACATACTTCAGCAGACTCTCTTATCCTCCAAAAGATGGTTCAGTACAAGCTGCATTTTAAGAGTAGCTCCTGGAACAATCTGCCTACCAAATTATGTTCATGGGCCTATTTGGAAGAGGTATAAGACAGAGATCTTTTAGGGGGTATTTTAGGAGTTTACACAGCAAGTATATTCCAGTGTTGAGGGGGATTTCTAGTTGTTTTTAAGACATAATCCTCAGCAGATTCCAAAAATCACAATACTTGGAAGAAATAAAAGGGTAACAATTTCCCTTGGTCATATGTAGTGTGACCATGTACTGGAAATCAGAAGGAAAAATATGTCAGTATGTAAATTATGAATAATTTTTGTGTTCTTTAACCTTAAATAGATATTGAGATGAGAGTTGATTCTTGGCAGGAAAACCTGAATTAATATTACAAAAGGGTGAGGCTTGACACTGCTTTACAAAGTACAGTTTTATATCCGCTGTATGTATGTGAAAAGAAACCATAATGGTTGTACTTTCTGTCTGTAAAGCTTACATACAGATTACAAGATAAATGTTCTTTACAAAAGGAAACTCATAGAAGGCAAAGGGTGCATGGAACTCTGGAATTCAACCCATGGAACTCACAAATGTTCTTTCAAGGTACAACTTGCAGGCATTTCCACAGCACTAGCTTCCTGTGGCCTTTGAGACCACAACAGGACCAGATTCTTCTTCAGTGCTCAGTTTTGCACATACTCACCTCCAGAGACCAAAAAGCTCCAGCTTCAATAAAGGTGTGGTCTATGTCCACATTGAAGCAGAGAGAAGTCTTATTTTCTGTGTTGCTGTTTTGGGCTATAAAAGCAGATGAACATCCCTACAAACTCATATTTGCCTCTCAAACTGATGAATGAAAACAAGCTGAAAGGACTTCCCACTATTCAGAAAAGTACAGCTAAAGGGCTACCTTCTGACCTAGCAGCTGGTGTAATATATTAGATGAGAAACTGGAGTTATCTAAAATTTTGGAGGTCTGTATATGGATGATGGAAATTGAGTTAGAGGTTTTTCAAATTGGTGATATTGTTAAGCTCAGTAGCTTACTCCTAAATTGATGAAAGTGTTTCCAGATCAGATTATCTAAAGTCTGAAGATTTTTTTGCTCAGTAGATTTGGGAGAAGGCTTAAGAGCAAATATAAATAGACACCAAAGTGCTGTGGCACTTTTAGTCTCTCTCAACATTTCTGCTGTGATCAAGAGGCAATGTAACATTGTCTTGGTAGCATAACCAAGCTTGCTAGCATAACCCTGGGTGTTTTAAGCATATTTTAGCATATTGTGAAATTAGGAAATGGAATTTACATGGCTTCCTGTTACAATGCGTTTATTTAATAATTACCATTACAATAAAGTAAGTAAATCTATTGTTTTTTGGTATTGGTGATTTTTCATCACCTTGAAGGAATGTTTTATCCTTGGTTGACAGTACATTTAGGATAGTTTATAACTGCTTGTTAATGAAAAACAGGAACATTTTGTTTTTAGGAAAGGGACTTTGTTCTTATGATCACTTGGTATTTGTATATGAAAATTTTTAGATATGTTGAAATATATCAGGTTTCTCACAGCTTTTCTGTATCTGGAAAATTTCCTCCAGGCCCATATTTTTCCCTAAGAAAACTGCATTTCACCTTTCAAGGAAACTTCTAGTTTAAGATTCAAATAGATGCTGAAAGGTTCTTGTCTTCAGGATCTCAATGAGCACCATGGCACTTTATATTTGATGTTACTCACAGCATGCAAAATTTATCAAATCATCCCTTTAGTGGTTGAAATTCATAATTTACAACAATTAGTGCATACACTTCTCTAAGTGTCGCTTAATTTAATCTTAAGTGAAACACTGGGCTGATAGCTCTAGACTGAACCTTTTGCATGAAAGGCAGTTTTAGAGAATGTGAAGTTTTGGGTTCAAACAATGAAATAAGATTTTCTCCTCAAGGCTTTTTAAAGATTCAGTTGTTAAAATTAGTGGGGAAATGTCTCTGGTTGAATTAAGGTGCAAATGACACCATATGCCAAGGTCAGTATGGATTTTTATTTAATGGTAAGTGTGAGGGAGAGAGTGAGAGATGGGAAGAAACAGGAAAAGGCTGGGGGGCTGGGAAGAGAAAGAGTGATAGGCAGATTCAGCAGACCCACTTTGTGGGTCCTCTTGGTCTTCTCGATGGTGATGGTTCCACTCTTGTCGAAGTGATGGTCATTGTCTTGATCTGGCAAGGTGGTGGAACCCCATGAAACAAAGAAGCCACTGAGTTTACTTTTGCTCATGTTCGGGTGGGAATGCACAGGTACTTTCTGGGTGATGTAATACTTTGGATCACAGGACACTTGGAAGCCTTTGATGGTTTATAACACCTCCTGAGACATTACAGCTGTCTCTGACATCAGAGAAGTTGAATTAATTATGGCCCGTCAGCAGGGGTGAATACTTTCAAGCTGCATGTGAGGTGCTTGTTCAGAGGGGAGTTTTCACAGTGAGCCTCTGATGATGGGGTGCATGCCCTCTGCACTTGAGAGGTTAAACATCGATTGAGTCATTAACCATTAACAGACCAGTGTCTCACAGGCTTACAAAGATGATGTCAAAAGTCTTCTGTGAACTGTGGCTTTCTGAATTATATTTTCTCATCATTTTAAGTATGTGCATTTTCAAACCCATTCTTTAGTCATTAACTTCACAGCACTTTTGCCTTTGAATTGATTCTACTCAGGGACTGTGCCTTTAGTCCATGGTTAATATTTTTTTCTGAGTGTAGTTCTTCAAATTTCAACACTTTTAATATTGGTCTGCTTACGAAAGTGCGAATAAATCTTTTCCCCATTATTGTGTGTAGAAAATGGCACAGTGTTTCTCGCAGTATAAACTATACTTAATTTGTTAAACAAACAAAATCTTTAAAGAGAATGAGCAGTTATAGTCTGATATAATGACATGTGGAATTAAGATATGAATCACAGTATTTTTACAGAAATCTGAAATATCTGTACCCCGGAGCCTGGGAATGCTCCTCAGTATTTGTTGTGTGTTGACCATGGCTGGACATCAGGCACTCACCAGAGCTTCTCAATCATTCCCTTTTGAGGAGAGAGACAGTATCACAAAGGTTCACATGTTAAGATAAGGACTGGGATAGATCACTCACTGAATACTATTAAGGGCAAAACAGACTTGAATTGGAGATATTAACTGAAATTATTGCTAATCAAAGTCATATCAGGATAATAAGAACTAAAACAAATCTTAAAAACACCTTCAGCCCATGGCTCCTTCCTTCCCAGCTCTACCTCCTTCCCTGCAGTGGCACAGGGAGACAGGGAATAGGGGTTAGGGTCAGTTCATCACATGTTGTTTATGTTGTTTATGCCTCTGGGCAGGGAGAGGAGTGTTTCCCCTGCTCCAGTATGAGGTTGCTCCCATGAGAGACAGTTGTCCACAAACTTTTCCAGTGTGAGTCCATCCCAAGGGCAGCAGTTCTCCATGAAATGCTCCCGCATGAGTCCATTTCCATGGGGAGCAGTCCTTCAGGTGCGGCCTGCTCCAACATGGGTTTTTCAACGGGTCACAAATCCTGCCAGGAAACCTGCTACAGTGTGGGCTCCTCTTTCATGAATTCACAGGTCCCTGCCAGGAGGCAGCTCCAGCATGGGCTTCCCACAGATTCACAGCCTCGTCTCAGACATCCACCTGCTCTGATGTGGGACTCCTCCAGGGGCTGCAGCTGGATCCCTACTCCACCATGGATCTCCATGGGCTGCAGGGGCACAGCTGCTTCACCATGGTCTGCACCATAGGCTGCAGGGGAATCTTGAGTCTGGTGCCTGGATCATCTTGTCCCCATCCTTCTCCACTGGCCTTTGTGTGTGCACAGTTATTCCCCTTACATATTCCCAGTCCACTCTTCTTTGGCTGCAATTACGCCTGTACAATAACTTATTTTCCTTTTTAAATCTGTTATCACAGGTTATTATCTCTGATTGGCCTAGCCTTGGCTCTGTTCTGGAGCCAGCTAGTACTGTCTCTGTTGAACATGGGGGAGGCTTCTGGCAGCTTCTCACGGGAGCCACCCTGTATTCCCTGCTAAAAACCTGTCCACAAACCCTACTACAGTATTCCATCAGAAATTTCAACCCAGAAAATAGTTTTTAAGTTTTGCATCTGTCCAGCTCTTTTTTTTTTTTTTTTTTTAATGGCTATCTTCATGGTAGATAATATTTCCATTTTCCCTGGTTACCTGGATATATTTCTAAGATTCAAACAGAAGTTCTGTACTCAACTCAGCTGGGGAAGTTCACTGGGGAAGTGAACTGCCTTAAGCAATAAATCTGATTATAATAGTCCCCTTCAGTCATGAAACCTGTCTTTTATTTAGCACAGAATAAATACAAGCTTTTTTCCTCTTGATGTTAATTATTGTGAAATTCATGGCCTGGTCACACAGAAGTGTTGATTTGACAGGGTATGTGGATCAAAAAAGTCTTCTATATAATATAATAATAATTTGGATTACTTAGATTTAAATTTATTGGCTCATTTTAAATGAAAAACATACCAATGAAGAACTTTTTTTCTCTGTGTTTGTCTAGCCTCTTTTTTCAGAACAGTTTCAACATTGTCCTCAAAGTTGTGCTCAAAGGAGATGCAAGAATGAGACTACAAATACTAGTTCAGTTTTGAATGCCCAAGGGGATCTCTGTGTTCAGACAGTTCAGTAGATTAATGCATTGCCAGTCCAGGTCTGCATTTCTTCCCTGCTGCTAATTCTCTCCCTAAGTGAGCTTCTGAGAGCCTCCCCGAAAGCAGGCTAATGTGACTCAGGCTGTGGGGTGCTCTTAGTTGAGGTCTGCAGAAGGAAAGACCAAAACATATCTGCACTCCCCAAACCACTCTCTAAAGCTTGGATATTCCAGAGATTGCCTGACAGAAAGGCGAAAGACAAGAAAAAGAACAAATGAAGTTAAGATCCTTGTATACTGTCGCTGTTTCAAAGAAGAAAGACACAAAGACTCCAATTCATGAGAAGGCAAAGAAAGCTATATTTTATTAAATTCTCACCAGTCTGTATAGACCCTTCCGCTACTACCAAAAGTAGTAGCATTGTTAACAGCAATGACACCCCTCTATTACCATAGGTTAAGTGAAAGAAACAATGTGAAAGGTGTTTATGAAAAACAGCACAAGAAAAACACCACCTGTTATTTTGAGAGAGAACTTATTTACAAGGATTGTTTACATAATTTCCTGGGAAAGTGAAAAGTCTTTCTCTTGGGAAGCAGTTAGCAGGCCTGCTGCTAGAATCCCTCACAGACACAGGTTCTGAGCTCCACAGTATACTAACTACAGTTCCTTCCAGCATCCTCTTTCTTTTGTTTTCCATAGGGGGAGAGTGTCTTGGAGATTAGTGATACTACCTCTGAATGGGGCCCTCTGAGTGGGGCCTCTGAGCCATTATCAATCTATCTGGGATGGTCCTAGAGCTCCTTTCTCGTATCTTGTAAGGAAGTACAGAATAATAGCTAGATAGGAAACCAAAACCAGTAGGCAGTCTTCTCTGATGGAAGAGAAAGTTGCTGAAGAGAGTATAAAAGAAAAGCAGTCATAGTTGCTGACTGCTGAGAGAATTTATCCTGTATATTCAGTATTTCCGCCTTTGAAAGTAAAAAAGTGCTGACATTTAAATTGCTAAAATTAAATGAATGTTGGAGTAAAATTGGCAAAGAAACATGCTCCTGGCTTCCTTTTATCCTGTGGAGAAAGCTGAAATCCCGTGGGGAAGCCCTTCCTGAGATTATAGCCCTAGGGATTTAAGAAATAGTCACATTTTTCATGGCCAAAGGTAATGAACTGAAAACACAAATAAATGTTTTTGAGGAAAGCTATGCAGCTGTGACACCCCTGAAACACTACCTCAGGAAACACAGCCCTCTTTTGAAAAGTTAACGAGTACTGCAGTACTTTAAGGTCTTTTAAACAAATGTAGTTGACCATAAGATGGTGCAGTACAGGACGCCTCAAGGATTTTTGGTTGTGTGCAATGATTTTAAATATTGGACTGCTTCCTAAAAGTGAAGGAACTGGACTTGGTGACTTTACTGAGGATAATTGCTCTTCACAGTGGATTGTTAAAATTTGATTTAAAAAATCTATTTGTCTAAAAATACATGAAAACAAGAGATATTATGCAAATAATGGAATAAAAGAAGGCTTCTACATAAATGTAGGAGGAAGCAGACTAAATAGTCATTGATCTTAGAAGCATCAATATATGAAGGAAAAATCTAGGCAAACCAAACCTATTTACCAGAAACTGAATAATGGAGGATTAGGGAGTGAAAAAAGGAAACATGATATGGAAGTGCAGTAATTTTATTGTTGTTAATATTCTTTAAGAGAGCTTTTAATTTTCTTTTCTACTGAAAGTCCTCTATGCTGATAGTATTTTAATAAAGGGTTTCTCCCTTTTGTTTTTTGTGAAGAAAGAGAATATGATTTTCTGTATTAAAAACAGCTGTCACAGTTCTGGTGCCCAAGAGGTGTAGTGGGGTTCTGATCAGTATGTGATGAAGAGTGAGAGAGCAGCACGCAGCTGGACGACTCAGCAGAAGCCTCGGCTGTGCTATGGCATACCTTCAGAGTGTGTATCTTACATGGGATTTAACATCACTATTCTAGAAAATGAGTCTGACCTGGTTTGGGGAACATGTTGAAAGTCACACAGCTCTGATTACTGGTTAGAGACAAATTCTGCTGTAACACTGCCTGTAAGTTGCGTACTTCCACAGAGATGATTCGTGTGAGGTCAGATTCACTGGCAGAGGTAGAGGTCTGCCAGTGCCCATCTGTGCTGTGCCCCAGCTACACACACACGGCTAAGGATAGAAGTTGTTAGGTGTCTCATTACATGTGTGTGGCTTTGCTGTGAAGACCTGGCAGCTGGGCTTTGTTAAATAAGTAGCAGTCTCCCCGTTCCTTTGGAGGACTTGGGTAGACAGCTCAGTTGATCCTCTAAAAACATTCAGCATTCTGTTAGCTTTGAGTCTGACTGTGTGAAAGGGCTGTATGAATAAGCATTTTCCACTTTGGAGGATTTTGAGTCCACAATTCATCATGTTGATGTGTTGGATAGCTGGAAGAAGGGGTTTTGGGCCTCCTAAGTGATTTGCACCTCTTTCACAGGTGCTTTCACAGCACTGGTCTGGCTTGTGGGGACAGAAGCACAGGTATCACAATGGACTTCTTAATGTCTTGGTGTCTTTTGCTAAGGCTCATCAGTACCTGTTTATGAGGGATTAGGGGTTGATATTTTCAACAAAGGGCCTTGATTAATGTTTGTGCAACTCATTATAAACACAGTCATACATCCACAAGTTTGTCCTATTTAGGCATGCAATATATAATGTGCAATGCAATTAATTGTGGGGCAGTGATGATTAAGCAGCATAGGATCTTTCTTCCAAATTGTATGCTGCTGTTTATTATTTCTGGAACTGCAGTTCTCTTTCCTCAGTCTGATTCATTCTGAGTCATACAAAATACATTCTCATTGAAATGGGGTGCACAGCAGCAAGCGCTGTCATGCTAGTTCTGCACCATTAGGTAATTGTTTGAGTCTTTTCTAGTGGAGATGTCTGTAGCACAGGCAGTACAAAAAGACGAGGATAATGTGGGTGTCTGGTGGGAGGATTCAAAGTTAGAAGAAAATTATCTATTAGAAAAACTTCAGCTTGAGCTTGCTTATTACAAACTTGACAGTATTTCAATTTTAAAATATTTGTACAATGTAATTAGAGGTATGGAAATGATTGTTCATATGCAGAACGAATCCCCTTTAATACAGTGAAAAAAGACCATGAAGATTTATCTATTTGGGCTGGATTTGGGGCCCAGCTTTAATATGGAATCTGTTCTTAAGACAGACATTATTGAAACGGCATTTGAAAATGTCTCCCAGAAATCGGAAAGTGAGATTGGTGATTTTTATTAGTTAACTGATCAGTTTTAATAGTAACAATACAGCAATATCTATGCATTGTTTTTATCTTTCAATCTCATTTGGTAAGAATTTTAATAAGGCATATTCTGATTTATGAACAGTGTTTTCCTTCTTGTGTAAAGGTAGAATTTGAAGCAGATAGCACTATAGTTAATATATTTTAAATTGATTTTCTCATCTACTGTCTAAAATTCATAAACTGTTTATTCAGAAACAGGCAGCCTCCACTGCTTGGAGAAATATCAGATTAAAGAAAACAGACACCTAGGATAGCACATCAGAAATGGCACAAAGGGAGGTATTTATGCAGGGATGAGGTGCTTCCCTCGCCCATGCTGTGAACAAGTCAAAAAGAATCATTACAAATAGCTGAAAAATCACCTCTTCCCTCATCTTGAAAGAAGAAGAAAATGTCTGGCTAGGTGATTTGGAATAAGAAGTATAGGGAAACAGAATCTCTGACATGAAATATACTTTATTTTTAAGACATTGGTTGAAGTACAGTTGATTTGATTTGTTAATAACAGAGGCTTGTGTTAGATAGAAACAGGAACAGAACTCCCTGAACAACAAGAAGAGGTCAGTTACTGCATTAGTGCAAAATAGTCAAAACATAACACTATTTACTAATGAAAATATTTAAAATAAATGTAAATATAATTCTTGATTTTCCTTTCTTGAAAGTACTATATAGAAATAAAATGTTTTAATCTGTTGTTTTACATGTAATTTATCTCTTAGTTTTTAAAATCCCTTTTTTATTTAAGGTACTTTCTATGGCTATGAATTATGAGAGTGTCCTTTTTAACTGTGTAGCTTTCAGTAAAATCCATTATCAGTTCTTTGTTTGAATTCAGTTCACATCATCTTCTCATAGGCTATAAAAAGACTCAATCTGTTCCAGAACAGTAATCACAGTCCATTAAACTCTGTTCCCTGTAGTCTTTGTTCCCAGTTACATGTGATACTGTAATTGTGTGTGTGTGTGTGTGTGTGTGTGTTTCTGTGTGTGTGTGAGAGAGAGAGAGAAAGATATTCAAGTGCAAAACTGACACAAAGATTTACCAGTCCAGGCAAAACATGTGCTTGTCTTTCGTTTAGAATGATGATAATTTCCCTGAAAAATTAGCAAGTGTTTCACTTGCCCAGTCAAAAAACCAGAAAAGCACCCCCAGCTCACCCATCCAAACAAACCCCACCTCCAAACAAATCTACTCCCCATGGAGGAGATTTTCATAAAACTGTATCTGAGAAAAACATTCCTGTATTAACTCTTTAATGTTCTTGATCACCAACCTAATCTGCATGCCATGAAGAGAAGACAGAAAAATAAAAGCCTTTCATGTTCACTTCAGAGACAATGGAGTTCATGATCTAAAAGGTTGTCTCTGTAGATTGAAAGCATGATATTTTTCTGCCAGATCAAACCTGTTTTGATCTACTCAAACTCCACTGAGTTTTGCAAGGGAGGTAATAAATCTGGTGTAAGATCATAAGCTTATTGACAGATTCAAGTTAAATAAAACATACAGTAATAAAGGATGCTAGATTAAAGTTGCAGCCTTATGTGGTTTTCAATGTGTTTTCAGTACAAAGGAATGAAGTATCTCAAAAATTAATGTCATCTGAGCAAACTGATCACAGCAGTTTAGAGCTGCAGAAGGTTTCCAGTATTTTTCCATGCATATTGTGGAGAGCTTTGAAGAAGCTCTTTATTTAGCTACGTAAGATAGATCTGTTCAAATGATGCATATTGAAAAAATGAGTTTCAAGAAGGGTTGATCTGATTAGCATTTTAGCCCCAGCTCATTCCTATATTTGACTTGAACAAGTTAGGTTTGGTTTCAATGGGCTGGTCACATACAATTCAAATCTTTAATTGCTTTGCTGTAATGATACCAACATGTTCTGTAGTTAATAGCCTCAAGCCTTACAGTCTCAGCAATATGAGTAGATCCAAAACTTGCAAAGTGTGGCATGAGGTCTTCGGTCATTCCTGCAGGCTGCTTTTTCCTCAATCTGCCAGATGCTAAATCCATGCAGTGTTGTTACAACCAGCCTTAATTTCTTCTCAAATTCAAGAGAAAATATTTATGTTTTGATGGAAAAATAATTGTAGCAAATTTCAAGGGAGAGCTCTGATGATGAATGGCAAAATACTGGTCAAGAGAACTCCCTGGGAGTCCTTTTTCTGCCTTATTCTGACAGGATTCATGGAAATGTAACAAGTACCTTACAAGGCAGCTAGGAGTGCCTGGAATTAATGCTGTAGTAATTTTTGAGGAGTATTGACTATTATAGAACAGAAAGGAGCTTCTGAAGATAATGTATTGTGAGTTGCCATAGGTGTTTCTCTTTTTATAAGAACAAGCATAATCAAAACTACAGTATTTATGTCTTCTTTTCTTCCCTAAATAAATGGTGTTTTCTAAAAAAATTGAATATCTGCCAGCAATCTATTATTCCTGAGGAACCATACAGAAACATGCAGTGTGTATACATGGAGGGAAGACAGAAATTTGATGAAGAAATAAATTTCCATTGTTGGTATTCAATTCTTTATTCTATTACAAAAAAGAAAAGTCTATTTTATAAAAATATTTAGACAGTGTCCTTTCAAATGTAAGCTTTGATTGCAAGACATTTGTTTTGCAGCATTATTTGACTGTGAAATAGACATAGTAATTATTTGGCCTGTTCTTCCTATTTTGTATAACAAATTTGTTTGATTGTAAATTGGACAGCAACTTGAAACCAGTGATATTTGGTGTGTGTTTGGGTGGAACAGAAAAGATCTAGAAAGAAAACAAATGGATGTTGTACAGTGGACAGTTGGACTGTGTTCTATTCCTTTATTGGCTCTGGGGTAGTACTTTATGAAAGCCAAGGGACATAAGGGTTTATATCTTAGAAAATATGATTGAGATAGCTGTGAATAGAGAAATGAATGAATGAATGAATCGGGAATTAAAGATGGTCATTGTATTGGTTTTGCATGGCCTGGTTTTTGGTAGCAGGGGGGCCACAAAGATGGCTCGTGTGAGAAGCTGGTAGAAGCTTCCACCATGTCTGGCAGAACCAATCTCTGATGGCTCTGAGGATGGACATGCTGCTGGCCAAAACTGGGCCAATGAGAGACGTTGGCAATGCCTCTGTGATGACATATTTAAGAAGAAAATTAAAATAAAGTCATAAAGTTCTTGCTTCTAGTCAGGGAAGAGAAGGAGGTGAGAACATGTGAGGGAAACAACAAGGAGACTCCAAGGCCAGTGGAGAAGGAGGGGAGGAAGCGGTCCAGGCGCCGGAGACAAGATTCCTCTGCAGGCTTGAGATTGCAGCATTTGGTCAGTGAGTTGGAAACAAATTTGATCTAAGCATTTTCTCTGTTAGGTAGGGAGCCACGGTTGCTTGGTCTGTTCCTGTGGGTGTGGTACGTAACCCTGTTCATATTCCTGTATGTGCACCCCATGGGGATCTTTTCCAGAGCAGTGAGAGCAGTCGGGATTGTTCTGTTGCTGTACCGTGTGACATCAGTTTATGGCATGATAATGTCAAAGGCAAGGAGGATGCTTTTGGACGTATATTCGGTGTTGTTCTGCTGCCCTGGCCTGGAGTGCTACATCTGGGAATTCATTATTAATTGTAGCCAGCCTGTGGGATGAACAGGGGAGGATGATTTTCCCCGTGTTTTAAACACCTTTTCTTCCTTCAGGCCTGTTACAACAGCTTTTGAGGATTTTGAATTCCCTTTGGATATTAAGGAAGGCATGTTCATGTTGTTAGGTCTGCCAGGCCTCCTCAGTGTAACCCCCTCATGGTTCACACCATGTTTAGAATTACAAAAGAAATTTCTAGGAAGGTTTTCAGAGATCTGCCCCAAGGGTGAGGACTCATGAGTGGAATGGAATGGGGGAGAAAATGGGTCAGTTTTGGGGGAAATTCTCTGCTGCAATGGTTTGGAAATTCACCTCTGACCAACCACAAAAACTGTTAAAACAACAGAATATTTGCAAGGAGAATGCTATGGCAACTCCAGCAAGGAGAACTTATTTATGCTGGACCCTGGCTACTGTCCAGTATCCTGGACACTGCTTGTCCCTAAACAGCATGCTCAGGGGAGAGGCAGGAAAACAAATCAATAAGCACCAGTGGCCATTCAGACTGCAGCTGAACCAGAGAAATAACACCTGCTGGTAGCAGTCACCCCTATACTGAAGAATAAATCCAAGATCAAATCAGTTCACACAGGCAAGAATAAGGAGGAAGCAGGGTCCTCCTAACAGGAGGAAAAGGCAGGGCCAGAGATAATCACCCCATTTCTATCCCTGGGCGAGCTTTGGGATGCACAAGAAGATTTCAGCCAGCAGTCAGGAGAGCCCCTGGTGACCTGCCTGGCCCAACGCTGGGATACTGCAGCCCACGATGTGAAACCAGACGGTAGTGAAGCCAGGAACTGGGATCCCTGGCCCTGGGATGTGGGCACTGACAAGAGGGCTGGGAAGAGGACAGCAACTCAGACCCTGGAGGCGACTCCTGTCAAGCACAAAGGAAAGGGACTAGATCAAGCATGATCTAGTAGTGCACCCAAGCAGGTGGAATGCCATGGAAAAAGGTATCCAGTACCTGAGAGAATTAACTGTGCTGAACATAGTCTGTAGGGATTTGAATAACAGGCAGATTGAATAACAATCCAGATAATGTCCAGTGTACACAATCCTTGTGGCCTAAATTTTTAAGAAGTGCACCATCATTGTAGACCAACTCATTGGCACTGAAAGAAAGAAAATAAACAGTGCTTTAGATGACTACCCGGCTCTGGTAGTATGAAGATCATATTTTTTCTGCCCTGTCAACCTGTGCCCCAGCTGTGGAGACTGTCCAGGACTACAGAGAGAGTTGAAATACTTGAGCAAACTAGAGAGAAAATGTCCTATGCTCTGCTAGTACAGACTAGAGTGCTATTGGGATCAAGTTCTCCCCTGCTCAAGAGATAAGGTGCACACTGTGGTTGTACCTGCATGGCCACGAAGAGGACATGATGAAGTGGGATGGAAAACCCACCTGTGCCCCAGCAGCACAGGTACATGACCTGAGAGGAAAACAACTACCACAGGCAATTCTTCAAGGATACAAGCTGATCCAGTGGGCAAGTTCTCAGACAAAATAGAAGGGCTAATGTTACTTCTGATCCTCTTGAAGGGACCTCCAATTCATATTTACAAGACGTGAGCAACAAGTACAAGGAGCAGAACTAAAGTATCCCTGCCTCCAGCCAGGAAAGTGGCAATTTGATCTATTGGACTGTGTGGATCTGATGGTACAACGCACCTTGATGCCATGAAGATACGTAGGAGCAGAATCCATCTGTATTTCTGGGGTGACAGGGCGATCCCAACAGCTGACTACTAGAAGCTGAAGTATGCCTGACCATGAAAGAACAGCAAAACCACGCCATTGACTGACCCAAAGTTCCTGTGCATCCTTGGCATAGATTGCTTCAGCAGAGGATATTTCAAAGACCCAAAAGGGCATTTTTTGTCTTTTACAAATAACCACAGAGAGTCATTTAATATCAGGAAATACAGGAGGTCTAGAACAGTTGCACTATGCTGTATTGTCAAGAAATTCCTGCATACTCGTATACAATTACATTTTACTTCATAAATACTGAACCAGGTAGTCAGCTCTCCTGTTTGTATTCTGAGCACCTGGCTGAAAGGAGACTGTGTGACACTTGTTATTTCTGTCTCTAGTCTCAGGACACCTGATTCCTCCTTACCTTGTGATCCGCCTGAGGAACTGTAGTGCCATTCCAAGTTGAGTCCAGCTATGGCAACCACTGTGAATCTGCTATTGACAGTTGGAATATAGTGTGGTACTAAGGGATGTGAGCTTTCCAGCCATATACTTTTGACATCCAGACTGTAAAATTCCCCCTTATGTTCTCCTATGTTGCAGGAACAGCCAAAAAAGAAATTAAGCCAGTTTTACAGTAAGCCAGGATTTCTCTTAAGATAATGAAATCTCCAAATTGCTACTACTTAAGTATTCAGGGTAGTCTTTGTTTCTCTTGTGGGCTAATACCTGAGGTCAGATCCATAAAACACGTCAGAAGCAGCAGTTTTGTTTCTATTGGTAATAAATTACCACTATTTTCGACTTGGAGAAACATGATTTGGGAAAAATTGCAAATAAAGCATTCATTTAGGCCTCCAGTCTTTCCTTTCTTTTTGTCTCTATTTCCCTCCTCAGTTCTCACTTATTTTTGGTTGAAAATCTGAAGAAGAGACCGGAGTGCTAAAAGGTTTTCTCCAGCAGTGTGTGTATATACTTATGTGTGTTATGAAAGCCTGTGCTGATTGCAACAGCAGGAGCCAGCTTCAGGGAACAAAAGCTGTTTTCTTCCCCTGCCATTTGCTGTACAGGAATTAATCTTGCATGTGTGCGTGTACACTCACACACACATGTATGTACTTTGGAACATAATGGAGGCTGGAATTTTCTTCATAAATGTGTTCCCTATAATTTTGTTTGCAGCAATCCCGAATATTTTTTTGCTCCTGGACTGCTGTTTTTAATTATCTGCTGGTTTTATGTTTCTGGAAACCTATGGAATGTTTTTTTAAACCTAGAACACAATTTCTTCTAGTGCAGCAAATAATCAGTTCTTCTCAGAGAGAAGGAGCTGTATATATACTTCCTTTCTTTTTTGATAAAGTTTTCTGCTTAATGGCCCAGAATGAAAAAGTGGAGATAGAAGTGCCATGAGTTAGCTCTTCAGTTATCAGGGGAAAACTGGAAAGGAACATCAAAATCAGAGTTTAGAGATGTGAATTATATCACATGATAGTGTGAAAATCAAATTACATTTTCAAATATGACAGTTTTAAAGGCTATACATTAAAAATTACAGGCATGTAAATTTTGCCAATGAAACTACAGCCATGTTGACATTTTTAACAACTTTTGAATTTTTGCTTCTTCATTTAGTATATTGGTGGAGAATCTTATGCTAGTAGAAAATATTTAATATTTATGGATGGTAAGATAAGGAACTGATTGTTTATTTCATGGGCATTCAAGTTCAACATACTTTTTTGTTCGAAGTCTTGTTCCATGCTTGGGGTGGAAGACTATGTTTGCAGCTGATACTGGAGAAGATTAACAAGGAATTCTTCATTTATAGTTATAGGATTAATTAAAATACAAAACTGATGGACAAGAATTGAAAAAATATAGCCAGTAATATCTGAAGGACTTTTTCATCCAAATTCCAGGCAGGATAATAGTATGCTGGTTTAGTTTTTCCTTCTTACTACTGACATACATGAACCTTTTATGGAACTCTTAGTCAGCATTTCTACTTCCACAAAGGCATGTGAAAGAGATTTCTTAAAGCCCTGAACTGTAATAGAGAGTACTCCTTACAGGTTTCTTTTCTTACTGAAACTTTGACATTCCTGATGTGGAGAAAGAGGTGAGAAGGAAAAAAAAAAAGGAATAAGTANAAAAAAAAAAGTAATAGCTACACCAAGAGATTATTTTTGCTTTAAATGACAGATGAAATGGTATGGTGAAATAACAGTATTCAAGGTGCTGCTGCTTTCAGCTTTCCATGGGGTATTACTGGTGTTTGAAATCCATCTATAAACTGATTTTTACTGTGTGAAACTCAGTTCTGTAATGCAGTTTTTTTTCTTTTTCTGACATAAGAGACATGTAAACAGAATATTAACTAATGATAATTGTAATATTAGTGTTGAGAAATCAAGCTTTGTTGTGAAGTTGTGTAGGAATTTACTTGTTTGTTTCTTGGGTTTTGGATGGAGCTGTCAGACACCTTTTAGTCAAATTAACATTGCAACCAACTGTCTAATGTTTTTTCTACAAATAGTTGTTGAAAACAAAATTTCTTGTTGAGGCCCAGTTGTGTTCTCAAAATTGGCTTTGTCAGGTTCTGCAATGTATGAAGCCAACTAAGTGATGATTTATTGGCTGAAGCAATTAAATGAATTGTAAAATAAATGTTTAGAAGGGTTTTTTTTTTGTCTTCTAGCAGCCTGTTTGTGACCAGTCTTCCATCTGATGGGAATTTGAATGCACTATTGAGAAAAATTGAAAAGAGAACATACAGAGGTTCCGGACCTGTAAAAGTACATCTCATGTTGTCTATCAAGTTAACCTCTGCCTCCTTTGTTATCACTTGCCCTAGGTGGAAATTTTCAAAAATTATCATAATGTAAATTACTTGTATCACTAACTTTAGAACGAACTTGAACAAATTCTTGTGTCATGCTTTAATTTAAATACAAGGTTTAATTTAAATATATTAAATCTTACTGAGTATGTTTGACTTGATCCCAAAGAGTTTTTTCAGGTTTGTATTTTTCCACTGTAGTTTAGATTTAGAAATGCCCACTTGAAACTTTTTGGTGGTGTACCTGTAATACAGTTTTGCCATGAAAATGGTGGAAGATTGAAACTAAATTAGGATTCAACAGTTTCTGATATGTGTAATGGAAGAAAAAAGTGAGAGCTGGGCTGCAGATCAAAGCAGGAATTCTGGAGACTCAAGCCTCAAAAGAATGAAAGATTCAAAAGTGATATTTAAGGCTACTGAAAGAGATCATTTTTTCCTGTCTTTCCCCTAGTGGCAGTTGATGATTGATTTTCTCAATGGTCATAACAGTATTAAATATTTTTTAGGGCTCAGATCAACTATGACAATTTTACTGCCTCTTCTTAACTGGTCAACTTGAAATTTTGTTTATGATTAGTATGAGCCTTGCATTTATGTCTAGCACTTTATTTTGTTGGTTTAGGTTGGTTTGTATACATGTTTTGAATGGGTTTAACCTAATTTTTTACCAAACCATTTGTTGCAGCTTGTGAAGTGTATACATGGACATGTAAAAACTCTCTCTACTTAAAAAATGTCATTACCTGTTCAGCTAATTGTTTTGAGACTGTCTTTCAGGTGGCTTATTTTGCCCCAAGATCTCCTATATAAAAAAAGTCAAAAATACATGATCCAAAAACATCCATGTAGTGATCCTCTAGCAAAACTAGTGTGTACTTGTGGAAGTACTGCTATTGTCATCCAGTTCTCTGCTGCTATCTGATCCTGCTTCTGTCCTTTTCAAACATGTCTCTCTTTCATGGTACAGACATCAGCTCTCCAATTCCCAGTATTCTTCTTTTTGTGTTCTGTCAAAGTGCACTAGTATTAGACTGGTCAGATCCATTAGTATGAATTAATTTTCAAAAATACTTTGTGTTCATAGTGTAGCTTTGGTAGAATTAGACTCAAAATCTGGTGTTGTGATTGATAATTCTTTGGTGTGTCCAGATTTTAAAAACCAGGCTCTTCTTTTGCTTTTTTGCTGTTTTCTAAATTTTTATGAGCCATTTTTCAGACCTGTTGTATTGACCTCATTAGTCAGGATATAGCTAAAATAAAAATTGGTTTACACAGACTCAAATTTGAAGTATACAGAATAAGTAGTGTTTTCCATGGAAATTTGATTAATACAGTATCTTACTGATAAGAACCAATATATTGACCTACTGCATAGTAAAATCCTTTTTTCCCCCTTGGGGAAATTCTGACTGTCTTGCAGAGTAACATGAAAAAGACCATCACGGTAAATTATATCCTTTTCTTGAGGGTTAGAAAAAGTATTATAACTGTCATCCTTGTACTGAGTAATGACATAAGATTCCTCTAGCAGAGGAGAAAATTACATTGCATGACATACTCTTTTTTAACAGGTCCAGACAATTTTTTTGGGTTTAGATTTCTTCTCCTGGCATTTTTTGACCATTACATATTGAGTCCAAGTAAAATTTGGGCTGCCTTTCTTCCCCATAGGTCTTCC
>VWZV01000300.1:0-49732 GCA_013397155.1 Irena cyanogastra
TCTACATTTTGTTTTCTTGTTATTTTGCAGATTTCATTCCATTTTTACTAAGGCTTCAACTAATCTTATTTCATAAAAGGGATATACTAGTAGCTTCTCTTTACTCATGTCAAAATCTAAAATAAAACAATTTTTTGCTATTTCTAATTTATTTGAAAAATCAAATTTATGTGTTAAATATATAGGGAAAAAATCAATGGGTGTAGGTATTGCAATGTTTAGAGCTTGAAGAAGAAAAAAACTAGGAAGAAAAGTATTTGTCATCTTAACTCTTTCCTAGTATCCCTGAATGCTTCTTTTCAAGAACGAGATATTCTACTTGACACAGTATCTTGAGATATATATTCATATGTCTTCTACTCTGATGCAATCATTGAGTCAACACCAGAAGTTTAAAATGCATGGCAATAATTGGGCTCAGGCATTCTTCTGATTGTCTTGAGGGTTCTGTGAATCAGGATGAATGGCATTATGTAGACCAAAGAAAAGAAGCACTGAGTATTGTTTTGTTTTGTTTAATCCTTTTCTGAAATAAAGACTATTAGGAAGACTACATACATAAAAGAGAATTCTTTATTTTATCCCAAGCAGTTTTTTAAAAAATACATTAGCTGGCAAAATTTTGGCCCTTTAGGCTTCTTTATTAACACATATATGCAATTGAACAAAATAATTGCCTCAAATAACAAGCTTCCCACATTACCCTTAGCTTCAATTAGGCTTTCTCACCATGGCACACTAGGTTCATTTTTTTGAATTGGGTGAGAACAGAGTTAACTTGCTGTCTCTTTAGGAATGGAGGGACATATTTAGTCTCAGCTGTTTCCACTTGGTCCTCTAGTTAGTGCTTCTTCAACCCTTTTTTCCCTTTCAGAAAATCAGTGTTTTCTTTAAATGAAAGGACAGACAAAAGAGCAAAGAAACAAGAAAGACCTTTCTTCTGTCGTTTCTTTCCAGAAATTGATCCAGTCAGCGTTTCTCCCAGGCCCAATTCAGAGCTAGAAATGACACATAACCTGTACATGAGAAATGTGGCACTTCTAGTATTAGTCCAATTTCTACTCCAGAACTGCACAACCTTTTTTCTCAAGATGTATGTGCAAAAGAGTTCCTCTTAGCTGCAGTGATCTTACCCCTCTTCTCTATTTGAAGGAGAAAGCTCTTCTGTTTTTTATAGGAAACTATAGGTAGTTTCTCTTTATTAATGGCCAGTTTGACTTGACGTCTTGCAAGAAATGGTAATAGCTTTCAACCCTTTTGATGTCACTTTGGAGGCTACACTTGAACAATTTGGTATCAGTGGAAGGCTCAGTGCAGTTGCCCATACATCGGAGCCTGTAATGGGGTTCATACAATGAAGATAAAAGCAGAGTCTAGACATCATAACAAACACTGTTAGCTACCTCCAAAGCAGAAAAAATGTCAAGCACATCACCATGATTTTGAAAGAATTTTAAAATTTGCAATTTATAAATGTAGAAACTTAAGTAAACACTTTACTGTGAACAAACAAGACAAGGCAGTGATTTCATTAATAATTTTTTGGTCTCCTACACAGTTCTGTGGTCTCCTACACAGACCCTCAGAAGTTCTTCTAGTTTATTCTCTCTCTCAAGGATAAAAGAAAGGCAGCTTAGTCCTCACTAACATCAGTTGGCTCAGTTCTGCTTAGATGCATCCTGAGACTGACTCCCAGTCAAGCTAGTCTCCTGCTTCTCTGTCCTTTCTGTCGCAAAGCTTTGCTTGTGTAAAATCAAACGTCTCCAGCTGCTCTTTAAGCCTTTTTACTACATACTCTCTCCCCAGTGAACAAAGAGAGCACTTTCCTGATTGTTTTTTGCATACTCGGAGTAATTCACCAAACCTATACTCAGAGTCTATTGAAAAACCTCCTATAGTTTTGCCTCTCTGGGTTAAATACACCTCTTCCCTTTCTTCCTCCACGTAAATTTTTTTCAGCAAAAGACATAAAAGTGCACATTTCTATTTTGCTGAAATTCTCACAATACCAATTGTAAGACTGTCTCTATAAACTGTTTTTTTTCTAAACTGGGTTTAATTGGAAGTATTTCAACTGGTGCCTCCAGTTGGAATATCTTAGATTGGCTTAGCTAAATATCTTTCTACTTGTCCTCTTTTCATCTCCTTAGGTATAAGCATATCTTTGTGTTGCTGTTAATAACCACTCATGTAATTGATAAGAATTGCCCAAATGTCAGCTGTGATACTGGAGCACATCGAAGGTTGTTAGACAAGTCATCAGCCACAAGAAAGCACACAAGTTAAATATGAACCAACTCACGGATTTCACAAAGGGCTATTGCAGTCCTAAAACTGCAAATACCAAATTCTTTCCCATTATCAGCTCTCAGTCCAAGTTCTAGTAGTATTAAATAAAATAGTTCCCTATTTGTTTGTGTGAAGTATAAATAGTTCCATTTGTGAGTCCATTCTATTGACAGATTTAACTAAGACAGAAATGAATTCCAACTATTTAACATATATAAAGAAAAATATAAAGTTCATGGAAACCCTGGGATCAAGAGACACGAAGCTAATTTCTTTGTGGTAATTTTAATAGTAAGATTGAGACCACAGGCAGCTCATGCACTTCTGACATCACAAATACTCCTGACGGGTTAATTTCATACCATGATAGCTAGTAATTGAGTCTCAGTGTAACTAGAAGTAATTGTGTCAACAATACGTCTCAGAAACACAGATTTACTTTGTAAGATGTCTTGGTATGTACTGTTTAATCGAGCCATGACTGTAGAAGAAGCTGAATATTACAGCTGGTGTGCTGACTGATAAAGACCCCATTACAAAAACTGCCCTAAAGAACCATTTTAAAAATTACTCCTTTCATGTTAATTTGTAAGTCAAGACTGAAACAACATAATTACTTGGCTATTTTNTTCTGAGGTAGAGAAATGCGAAAGAAGGAGAAAGCTATTTTAACTAAAGGACAAGGTTGACAAAAGAGCAAATGGGTATAAATGGGAAAATTTAGGCTGGAGATCAGAAGAAAGAGTGAGGTTCTGAAAGAACAAATGTTATTAGTTTAAAAGTGAGACAGGAGAAGTACATAAGACATGTTCGTGTAAGAATAGGAAGGAAGTTGTCAGGATGACTCAGAAAATCCTTTCTGCTCTCTTCTCAAATCTCACCCGTATGACCACCTGTATCTTCCATATTAAGAACTCAGAAAAACAACCAGAATGCTGATGTTTTATTGGTAAATAATAAAAGACTGTCACTATTGATTAGTTTGGTCATTCAAAATGCAATATACATCAAACTCCAGATTAATGATACATAGAAAACCTACTAAGTCTGAAGTCCATGCTTAACTTGACTCTTCACCTCTGTAAAAGATGAAGACAATGAAATAGGGGCTTTCAAGGGGTATTCTATCTTAGTGTTTTTGTGGAAACAGAATTGTGTAACTGGGAATCCTGAGAGCAAAGGAAGGGGAGCCAGAAGCTAGATAATTTCTTTCCTCCATTTTGGGAAAATTTTGCCAAAAAACCCAACCCAGCAAGAGATTTAAAATTCAGTACATCCTGAAAAGACATGTCTAACTCTTTCAGACTTTCTTTTTTGCTATTCTGATTTGGTATTGTTTTCAGTCCTTTTCCTTACACCTCACACAAACTTTTTTCTTAGATTCCTTCTATGTCCAACACTTGCCCACTTTTTTTCCCTACTAATTTATTTACTTCTAGTTTTATTCAGTGCAGTTGAATGTTTATTCTTTTTTTAACTTCTTTATTCTTTTCTTTAAAGTAAATTTTGGGACTTGCATTTGCCTTTTTCCCACCTGTCTGTTAAACAGCTTTTACACCTAAAACAATTTTTTTTCAGTCAAACTGTTAATTCCTTAGGATGAATACAGTCCACTGCTGCAAATGTTGTATTTCTTAAATCAAAGGTGCCCAAGTTTCCCCTGGCAATCAGGCTTGATAGGGCTGTGGTTACTTATATGAATTAAAAAAATATTGTGGAGCAGCTCAACTGAATGAAATCAGCTCATTTTTTTCTCATCTGCTCATTTTCTTTCCTTGGTGATAAATCTTATGGCACCTTCTGCTGAGATTTGAGAATACACTGTACCTCAAGACCACCAACATACACAAGAGAGATTTTGAGTATCTGTAAGTAATCTAGTGCATAAAATTACTTTGACCTTAAAAAGGGGGTCATAAAAAAATTTTAAAAAGAGTGATGTGTAAGTCCAGGTAACAGTCCAAACAAAATAATTTATTTTTTCAGTTACATCTTTTGACAATCACTTATGGAAAATTCTGCATCTGTTGACCAGGGTGCTTCTTGTTAAGTTTGTTTTTACATTCCAGTTTGTTATATTTGTTGTTGTGAGTTGACCTTGACTGGTGACCAAGTGCCCACCAAGCTGCTTTATGACTTCCCCTCCATCAACAAGACAGTGGGGAGATAAAAAAAAAAAAACAACAACAAAAAGGTTATTGGTTGGGTTCAAGAAAAGGAGACAGCATACCAATTACCAACACAGGCAAAACAGACTTGACTTGGGGGTAAATTAATTTAATTTATTGGCAATTAAGTAGAGTAGCACAATAAGAACAAATCTAAAAACTCCTTAAACCCACATCTCCCTTTTTCCCAGACACACCTTCACTCACAGCTTTTCTATACATTATCTTCCACCTGAGCAGTGCAGTGAGATGGGGAATGAGAGCATGGTCGGATCATTATACCTTCTCTCTGACACTCCTTCCTCCTCATATTTTTCCCTGCTCCAGCTTGGGATTCCTCCCACGGAATACAGTCATTCATGACTTCCAGCAACGGTCCTTTCCACCGGCTGCCTTTCGTCATGGACTGGTGCAGCATGCGTCCTTTTCACGGGATGCAGTCTTTCAGGAATGGAATACTCATATGTGGGTACCCCATAGGGTTGCAGGTGCTTACAGAAAACCTGTTTCTGCAAGGGTGCCTTTCTCCATGGGCCACAGGTTCCTTGAGCACCTCCTTCCCACTTCTTCTCTGGCCTTGATGTTGTCAGAGCTGTTTCTCTCACATAGTCTCAGTCCTTTCTGTTATGCAGTGTTATTTCACCCTTCTTAAATGTGTTATCACAGAAGTCCTACCTGTGTCACTAATGTGCTCAGCTTTAGCCAGTGGTAAATCCATCTTGGAGCCAGCTGGAAATGGCTCTGTCCAACACATAGACAACTTCTGGTGTCTTCTCACCAAAGCCCCACCTGAAGTCCCCCGATACCAAAACCTTGCCACTTGAACCAAACACAGCAATATATTAAAAACTAATATGTTTAGTATGATTCTCAGGAACTATACATAACACTGCCTAGAATTTCAGATGCAAAACTCCTTTTTTTTTTCTTCTAACATTTGAGACATATCTATATGCAATTGAACATATTGGTAAAATAGACTAAGTATACTATAGCATATACTCTGTAAAGCTCAGCATTTAAAGTTTATCAAAAATACAAAAAGAGACTATAGCCCACCAGAGGTCAGATCATGGGTCCATGTGGCATATTATTTAGTCTGCAGTCAGGCCAGTCCAGATTTAACCTAGTAGACATAAATGGACTTCTGGAAAAGAACAAAACCAGTACAAATTTATATGACATTTCCCTGGAGTACTTTCCCTGTCATTTTCTGGTGTTTCAGCTCAGGGACTTTGCTGAGCCATGTGATTTGCCTGATATTTGCGATTTGCCTGCTTTGTGACCCTCAGTGTAATCCTCTCTCAGGAACTTGCCAATCTTCCTCTGACCTACACACAGTTTTATACACACACTGTCCTTTGATACAGGGTACCTGTTTTGATACAGTTATTAAAATTGTTAGTGAGATATCTCTGCCCAAATTAAGGTGCAAATGAGCCCATATGCTGAAGTCAATAGTATGGATTTTATTTAACAGTTAATATGACATAGACAGAGACAGATAGAAATAAATAGAAAGAGAAGGCAAGGGAAGAGAGAGGAGTCACAGACACTCCTTTTCACCACTCCATGGATCCCCACGGCATCCAGTTCATCCTCTTTTTCTGGTTTTGGTGGTGAGGGTCGCACAAAATATAGAGTTCAATGAATACATTTCGGCCAGGTAGGAATGCCAAGGTGCTTCCCCTGGAGGGGGAACAATTTTATGCTGACTTTTGCAAGACTGTGGATGTGTTGCATCACTTAGCATCACATGAAGTGCTCTGGTGCAAGGCCTCAGGAATGAGTCTGGGGGGTGCATCATGTGATGGTTTATGACACCTCCTCAGGTGCCTCTCATGTGAATGTCCCGTGTGTATGTGGCCTTCCCAAGGTGAGGGGGTTTCACAGCTGGTGACAGGTCAGCAGTGTGATGTCTCTCCATTGACTACAACCTGACCCATGAGTCCATTGCTCACTTGTACAATGTGTTCATCCAGTTGAGTGCTGGACATTTTTTCCAGAACAATACTATAGATACAGTATCAAAAGCCTTACTGAAATCCAAAAATATTACATCAGCTGGCTTCCCTTGATCAGCTAGGTGGGTTACCTTGTCATAAAAGGAAATCAAATTTGACAAGCAGATCTTTCCCTTATGAAGCCACACTGGCTGTGACCAGTGCCTGCATTGTCCTTCATTTGTTTTTCAATACCTCCCAGGATAATCTTCTTGAGGATAATCTTCTTTACTGTGACTCGGTACCTTACCTACCTATGACTTTTCAAGACATATTATCAATATTTGGCCTTTTAAAAAATCAGTCACTCAATTACATCCCTATATTCACATTAAAAGAATACTTTGTAAATAGAAAATTTCTTCACGCTGCCCATCATAATGTTCTGGAGTAAACTAGGTTGGGCTCTTATCTAGCATTTTGTCCCCAGATATCTTCCAGCTCTGTTTTGGTCAAGAATGAGGAAAGCAATGAGGTCCTTGGTTACCGTTCTTTTAACAGAAGACTTCAATTATATTATTGTAATCTGTCATCCCTAATTAACATCAAATCATCTAAAAATAAAAAAAACCCAAATGACTAATGCTGAGTCAAACTACCCCGATAAACTTTCCTGTCTTCTCTAAACAATCCTTCATAAATCGATGCTAAGTAGTAAGCTAATTTAAATACATCAGAAAGTCACTTCAGAATGAGATTTCATTAAAGATGGTGACTTAGTAGGAAACAATGCACCACTCCTTTCAAAAGCTATTGAGAAGCCTTACTTGATCAAAAAGTTTGTTTACTTGGGGAACGGGTAATTTAATTATCTATCTTCCTGACAAAAGGCATCCTTGTTGACTAGGGATGTAGGTATTAGCATATAAGGAATTTATTAGTTCACTTAATCTAACAGCCCAACATCAAAGAGACTTTGCCCTATGAATAAGCACCGAAAAGCCACAAACCAAACAAGTAAACAGGCAAAGGTGGAAAGACAAAAGAGGACATGCTGCTCAAAGTCTCACTTTCCTGGCATCAATTTTGCTGAAGTATAGCCTTCCTCCACTGTGCTGAAGGAAAACATTTACCTTTGTAATACTGTTTGGAGTGCATATATCAACTTTTTAGGTTTGAAACAAGGCAATGTAAGCTATTCTCTCTTGGCCCAAGAAAGTGCTGTCTTTGTTGTTGTTGCTGCAGTCAATTGTCTATCCCACCACCTGGTACCCACCTCCTTAGTGAGCAGAGGACTGCTGGCAAATACTTCAAATCTGGAAATGAACTGAGCTTGTTCTTGATTACTTTTCATGACCAGTCCTCAAAGCTTCTTCCTTGCCCAAACTGTAGCTGACGGAGCAGTGGTGAATCATTTGTGAACCTTGCCTCAACAAATATCCCATCTTCCAAGTCAAATCTTCCATTGACCACAACATGGAGACATTGTTTAGATGAGTAATATGACTGGCAAAGAAAGTTTTAGAGAAGGCAAAATAACGTTTCTGTGGGATAGAGCTTGGAAATGTGCTATGTTCAGATGCACAGAAGGTAACCCTACATGGTGGAGAGAGAGAGTAGGAAGTTCTCAGGCAAGGAAAATCAATGAGTTTTGGATATATTACAGAATCCTGGACTCAAATAAAGTTTAAGGGAGAAGACTGAAAAATTTTTTGCAAGACATTCACAGAAGGAGACGAGGCAGGATCCTTCTGTAGAATTTGGAAAGTGAAAGTGAATGGAAGAAAGAAAATTGCAAGAGGAAAAACTCGGTGTATTCCTTCTGAGATCTCTGCCAAAAATATCCAGTAGCCTTAACCCTCAGTTTAAGTGGAATGCTTTACTATTTTTCTTGCTGTGTGTCTTTGTCAGAATTATTCTTCCTTTGCCTTTATAATCAAAAGCAGGAGTTTTTTTGCAAAAACCTCTGATATTTTAAAGCCAAACAGCCAGCTCTCCATGGATTGTGAACTGATCAGTAGAATTCACAATCTGTTCTTGTTCTGTGGAGGGACCCAAGGAGCTGCTTCGAGGTACGCATACATCACACAAATGACAATGTTCCCTCACCATACAGTAGCTGCTGCTGTAACTGGCACGGCTATGGAACTGAGCGTTTAGTTCACTGCAAAGTGAGCAATTTCACACAGTCTATGGGTGCTGCCAAGGAATAATTCACTTTTAGAATGCCAACATAAATCTAAAGCTCACCAAGCAAGTACTTATGCAGTTCAGATAATTAATTATTTGGATGAAAGATCATAAAATAAGTATATAAGCAAGCAAATATAATCTCTGCATTTAAATCAACTACTGATGGCTTTAAAAATATTTTTAGAAACATTTAAATATGATTAAATTACATCAAGTATGGAATAATGCAGCAAAATACAGATAAAAGCAGTAGCCAAATAATGCTTGTTACATTTGGTAAGGAGAGAAACATAACACAAACACTTTTGCAGACTTTTTTTTTAATCTGGGAGATGTTTGTGCAAAATGACAATATTTTATTTTTGTGTGTTCAGCATGCAAGGAAGTTAGCTTTGCCTGTTGAAGTTTCCCTGGAAATAATGCCAGTATCAGCAATCATTTGATTTTTCAAAGACCTTTTTTCACTCCAGTCTTCATAATGAAAAGTTGCCTAAGGGGGTGATCCATAAAACATAAATAACAAGCTATTTTGTGCAAATGCAGCATTTATGCTTTCTGCATAATGTAAACACTAACTTATGTAGATATATTTTAATATTGTTCTAATATCTTGTAAATTAGTTTTGTGTTTTGGTTTGGGGTTTTTGGATTTGGGGTTTTTTGCAAGAATATTTGGTAGCTGTTTAATTCTGAGACAGAACAAGATAAAATAGTAGTTCTGGAGATAAAGATTAAAAAATATATATGACATTCCAAACAAAATATTAAATGCTATTTATGGACATTGATTATGAACAATTACATACAAATGCAAAAGAAATGTTTAATAATAGACTGTACATGGTGGGAAGGACAAAGATTGACTACTAAGGGAATAACAAAGGGGTTAAGGTCTCACCTTTGTCATATCTTTGCTTTCTTATTTCTTTCTTTATATTGTTTTTCCAATTGGTGCATCTGTCTAACTGCAAACAGCTGCTGGCAGGGTAACATTTAGCTGTACTTTACCAATGCAATGGCAAATGCTGATATCGTTTACTTCAATAATCAGTATATCCTCATTCAAGTAAACTTTCAGTGGATTTGGCATTTGATCTGTCTTAAGAAGTCCTAATATAATTCAGGGCAATCAAAATTGTGATTTAAAAGTTTCACAGTATTCAAAGAAGAACTTGTGTCAGTCTCATTCTCTTTTTCACATACTTCAGTATCTGAAAATAATTCCTATATTAAGTACTGACAACATGCTTGCCATTTTGTTTGTTTTCTTTTGGTTTGGTTTGGGAAATTTTTTAATTTTTATTTTTATTTTTTCTTAGTAGAGTGTGCATGTTTGAGAAAGATGCACAGTTAGAAGCAGTCCTGGTATAATTAATATTTCAGTTATTGTGAAAGCATGAAGCAAATATTTGAAAATGCTTTATACTCCAGAATGGCCACATATTATATTGCAATTGAATTCCCTTCATAAATGTGGTAACTCCTCTTACTGCTTTAAAATCAAAGACTATCACCTCCTACCCTTTATTACAAAGAAGAAACTTTCTGTCAATAGGTCGAAAGGGATCTTTGAGTGTAAACCATCTATCTGTAGTCCTCTAACTGCTGATACAATAATGAATGCATTTTTATAAAGTATTGCTAAATAAGGTGACTGGTATCATAGGAGGTCAAAGTTCAAACTTGAAAGCACAAATCAATTCCATTAATTTATAGGGAAAATTAATTTCACAATCCTTCCTCTGAATTACCTTAAAAGTGCTGTTTCATTTAAAAATATCCAAAGATACTGTGTTGTCTTGCAAGTCACAGTTATAATTTCATGGTCAAGTAGTGGCCTTAGCAATGCTAAAGTAGACTAAATCTCCAAATGAACGAGCTTCATGACAGACAGGCTAATACAAAAAAACCTAGTTGCTATACAACTTCTGCTTTACACCATAAGTTTCATACAATAGAATTCAAAGTTGAGCACATTGGGGATGACCATCTATGCCACTTTTAGGCATCAACACGCAGTAAAAGAAACAAAGAAACTAATATTCAGTCTACATTTCTGGATATGTGTAGGGCAAGAGAGAATTAACTTTGCAGTCTACATTGAAAGTTCAGCATCTGAACTTTCAGCTGGAGTAGGGATGGATAGGAAAACAGAGGATCTATCCTTTTTACAGAGATCAGGCAATAGAAATGTCTTTCTTGAATTCATGTTTATGTATTGGCTGACTGTGTGTTGTGGTTTAACCTGGCAAGCAGCTAAACACCACACAGCTGTTTGCTCACTCTCCTCCAACAGGATAGGGAAAAAAAACTGGAAAAAAACTAAACCTCCTGGGTTGAGATGAAGAGAGTTTAACAGGACAGAAAACAAAGGGAAAATACAAATCCAAAACACAACCATGTTGTGTTTGGACACAAACTGTACCACCTACTAGGTAAAAAAATTAACTCTACCCCAGATGAAATCAGGATTATCTGGTATGTATTAGGTCCAGGATGAGAAAGGTAACCATCAAAAAACCCACACTTACTTGAGCTAGAATCTATGTCCAGAATGAAATGTATTATCATGGGTTTTTCAGAGTCCTGTTTTTAGAACTTTATGGTGCTGTTGTTATAAATACTGTCCATTTGTTTGGTCCAGAAATTATGAGATTTACAAAACGGCAAGAATTTCTCCCCAGTGGATGTATGCAGAATACATTAAATTTTGCACTGTGACTAGTAGTTCTGAACTTTCTGCTGCAATCTTTTTGATAATAATATTTGCAAAAAACTAGTTTGGAACTGTGGTTTCAATATGTCCTCAATTCCTATTAAAGCTGTGTAGGAAAACTAAAAATAACTCTGAAGACAGGAATGAAAAATGCCAATTCAAGAAATAGGGTAACAAGACTTTTATTAGCTAGCTCAAGCACAGACTAGAAAAAGCATAAAAGACAGTACAGCCCACAACAAATGTACATTTAGAGATTGTGTCAAAACATACTCTGTGCTCAAGTAGTAAGGCTTGATTTGCTTACCACTCTACCTTCATTTTGTCATCAGTCAGTGCTGATGCTGTAATCCCTGTTATATTCTTTATAAGGAAATAACCCTTGTGCCAGGGCAAAATTGGGAAGGTAATAAAGAGCATTTCTGCACTGGATGTATTCTCTCTGGTATTCACAATCACACAGTTACACAGTCCAGGATTATTGTGAATTCCTGAGTTGCATTCCAAGTTGCCAGGCTGCTCACATCTGCCTACGTTTATTTGTAATTGCTTTCCTGAACAATATCATCTAGCAAGGAAATGGGGACAAGCAGGGGGTTGAAAGTCAACAGCTTTGCTGATAAACACAGCAGGTGTATATTTCATATCCTTTTTGTAACCCAGACAGCTAACTTTCCTTTTCTAAAGTGGAACCCATAACACAGATTCAAAAGGCATCACCATCTTTCAATGTAATAAAAGTCTTTATTAATATTTTCAGAGACTCTGGAGGAATAAAAATCTTCAACTGAAATAAGCCTTTTTGTCCCTTTCAAATCTAAAGTTCATATCCTTTTTGTTGTTGAATTCACCATCTCTTGTTTATTAGTGTGCTTGTTAAGTATGGTCTTATCATCTCAATTTGACACATCTACTCTCCCAGAAGCCAGTTCTGTAATTTATCTCTAGTTTATTCTTTGCTCAAGAAGCGTTCATCTTTGAAAAATAGCTGAGGTCATTTTCTACTTCACAATCAATTATAGCTAAGCATATAGTGCTACAGCATATATACAATGATAAAACATATATACAGTGCTTTAGCAAAAACATCATCAAAACATATATATGAATAAATATTCAAGTAGAAAAACAAATTATTTGGTTTGTGTTCTTTTTCCTTAAACAAAGGCATTGTAGTCTGTCTAGCAGAGTTTTTACACTTCTTTGTGCACACTACAAATAAATCATTCAATATGTGGTAGAAGACAGCTGGATGTGTTTAGTAAGATATTCAAATTTAAGTTTTAACCTTCTGTATGGTATAGAAAATAAACAAGACTTTTTCCCTTCTTGCAGAAGCTTTGGGGTTTTTTTGTAAACTGGCTGAATTCGTCCAGCTGAGTGGAAGACAAGTGCATAGAGAGGGAGTTGCTGTCTTTTTCAAAAGTAAACTTCTCCATGTAATTTTGGCTAAACAGTAGAGAATGTCTGGAGATTCACGTAAGACTGTCAGCCTATCCTTTTTAAAGAGATATCCTCTATTTCATCCCCTAGGGAATTCTAATCCAGCCATTTCTTGAAGGACCATTTCTTAGCGCAGCTGACTTTTGCAACAGCTGATCAATACCTAACTCTGCAGCTGATAAGATTCTGGCAGGATGTGAAATGCTCTGAGTAGTCTTTTACTGGTGAGAAATCAGTGAAATGAAAATAGGCTGAATATTATTTCCTTCTAAACTGTATTTAGAGCAGTGACTTTTTTTTGTTTGGGGGTTTTTTTTGCACAGCCTTAAAACAGAACTTTCTACTGTCTTGTTTTTCTCATTTCTCCAGAAGACCGTTTTTAGGTCTTTTTTGTTTTAAGCTAAATTTCTGGAACAGCAACTTTCACACTTGTACTTTTCCATTAATTACAGCAGTGGTGCTTCTGCCCTATCCTTGAAAACATTGCGTTAGTATTTTAAAGTTTATTGGAAGGTATTAGAAAGGGTTTGGAGGCCCATGACATATGGCATTACATAGGATGTATGTAAAATCTCTGTTGTTTAAGGACTCTAGGCTCATCAGTCTCTTCCAGTCTTCAGCTCTGAAAAGTAGCATTTTCCTTCATAGTCTATGTATATGTCTCAGAGCACATCCATATAAACCAAAATTATGCATGACCAAATGACAGAAAGCATCACTGAATAGTTTCATGGGTAAAAAAAAAATCAGTGTCCAGAGACACCTACTTTTATTTCTCACTTAGATGGAAATATACCTAGATTTTTAGCCAAATGTAGTTATGTCAGTACAGACTTTCCAAAGACAAATTATTGAATTTTATAAACAACTGATTGAAAATATCAGGTCTGTTTGAGGAAATAAAATAATAATAAATAGGGGAATTCTTTTTTTGTTATTTATTTTCTGTTCTCAGCAGTTAACTAATTTACCAGCTTTGTTTCTGCTACATGACTCAATGATTAAAAATATAGAGAGGAGAAATTAAGTTTCCTTATTTTAAGTATTTTCTGCTTCTCTTTCAAATTATCAATGCTATGATTAAAATTCTTCCTGATCATGTCTTGATATGCTTGGGAATGACTGCTTTTGAAAAAGATGTGTTAACAGGATTATTCACTACATATTATGCATATTTTCTCTGTGTTATTCATATGGCTCCATTTCAAATACTTCAGTATTGCAAAGGGGGAAAATTAAAAATATATATATATAAAATTTAATTTAGTATAGAATCCAGTTCTTTGAGAAGAATTATGCTTAGCACTGATCTCAGTGCTTTCACAGTTATACAGGGAGGATTTGTTAGCATTAAAAACATTGAATTGAAACTTGAAAGTAGAAATACTTTCTAAAATATTTAAAAAAACAAATTTAACCTAAAAAATTCAAAATACTCTGTAACATTATGAAGATCATAATGACTTCCAACACATCCCTCTTCCCAAAATGAAATATCAATGAAAAATTTTACTCTCCTGAACACATCTGTCAAAACGGAGGATTTGAGAAGCTAACAATTTACAATTTGTTTATACAAGTGTGGAGTCATTACTGCTGTATACACTCTTAAATCCAAATCTGTTCCATACATATCACTGAAAATCTGGTTTTTCTACCATCAGACCAGCAAATTTCAAAAGCTGATCATTTTAGAGAATAGAAAGCAGCACTTCAAACAGCAGACACAAAGATGTTGTCAGGCTTTAGGAATGTAAGTGCATCCGCCAATATAATTAAATTTGATGATCATCTTGGTAACACCCTCATGAAAAACTCTTTAGGATGGTATCAGTTCATTCTTTCATCTGTCAGGTATGACTGCAGCCTGACAGGATCGCTAGATTAGTACATTTGCAACCAAAAATAGCCCAGAATAGCTGTCAGTCTTATTCTTTGTGTAATTCAATATAATAAAACCATAAATGCCAAGCTTAGAATGATTTTAGCATTCTAAGCTTGGCTTGGAATGGCTTGGCTTGGAAGGGACCTTAAAGATCATCTGGTTCCAACGCTCCTGCCAGGTTGATTGGAATTTCATCCAACATGGCCTTGAACACTTTCTGGGATGGGGCATTCAAAATTTATCTAGGTAACCTCTCCCAATGCCTCTCTATGCGCACAGTAAAGAATTCCTTTCTAATATCTAATATAAACCCACACTCTTTATGTTTGAAGTCATTCCCCCTTGTCCTGTCACTACATGCTCTTGTAAAAAGTCTGTCTCCATCCTTCTTGTGGGCTTCTATCAGATACTGGAAGGCCACAATTAGGTCACCCCAAAGCTTTCTTTCTTCCAGGCTAAACAATCCCAATTCTCCCAGCCTTTCTCCACTGGAGAGGTGCTCCAACTCTCCAACCACCATGGTGGCCTCCCCATGTCCTTCCTGGGATGAGGTCCCAGAGCTGGATGCAGTACTCTGGGTGGGGTCTGACCAGACTGGAGCAGTGGGGCAGAATCCCCTTCCCCGACCACTTGTGACACCACTTGTCCCTGACATCCGTCGCGATCTGAACCATTGACCACTGGGTGTGACTGTCCAACCAATTTCTTATCCATCTAACACTCCACCTATAGAATCCATTTCTCTCTAGTTTAGGGAAAAGAATGTCATGGAGGAATGTGTCAAAAGCTTTACAGAGACACAGATACATGACATCTGTAGCTCTGAATACTCTTTCTGAAAACAAATCTGAACTGACAATACAAAGAGAAGAATAAGAAAATATGCTCCAGGAAGTAGTTTGGATATGGTTGCAGACTGCTTCTTCTGAGCTCTTAGTTTTCATAGTCTACAGCCAGGGTCCTGTTTGCTGCTCACATTTAACCAGGGAGTATGGACATCCATACTTATGGCATGTTTATTATAGGCTGAATGCCACAGTTACCATTCAGTCTAGTTTTCACTGTCAGATGCTCACTTGATGCTTTCCACCACAATTTCCTTTACTGGATTTTGAAGAGCCTGAAAAAGGTTGTGGAGGAAACGCTCTGACAGATCTCATTACACAATGTGGCTTGCCAGCATACCTCTGACAATCTTTAGTAACAACTCCTGAATCCTACTAGTCTGAGAAAGAATAATTAAACTCATTCAGAGCCAACTCTGCTTCTACCAGAGACAGTACAGAAGCTTTTTATAGTGAAGTAACAGCTGACAGTAAGACTGAGAAGCCCTTGATGCAAGAAGCCTATAATATCTATATAATTACATGGATTGCTTTGACATTTGCTACACGTTACAATGGTAAGAAATACTATATTATACTATATATACTATATTCTATATATTCAATTTTCCTTTTGCTTATCATTAGGAAGTTAATTATTTTAAAAAATGTTTTCTGTTACAATGTGAATAGACCACAAATGTATTATGGTTTTTTTTTTACTGAAGTTTATTTCAACTGCATTAGCTTTAATTGAAGAAATAAAAATGTTTGATTCTGTAATTGCTGAATTCCTTCATCTCCATTTTTGACTTTCTTCAGGGAAATAAGAATTTCAGCCATTTGCAGTCCCATGCATGCAGGGTAGAAAATGTTTTAAGGTCACAATTCCTTCTGAAAAATGTATCCTAGCTTCAATAAAATTTTTGCAGTGTTAGAAATCTATTAATGTTTTTCCAATCCATACCTTGAATTCAGCACTGTGATATGCTCAGTATATTTTGACATTTGAAAATATCTTTATGATTTTGGTGTGTGAAAAAGCAAAATGAAAAATTATTCTTTCAGTCTTTGATTTCCACATGGTTGGTTAAAACTAGCTGGAAATAAAACTCCAAGAAAATGGCTCCCCTTCCCCCCACCCCACCTGGTTGCAGAAACTATGGGTAGAAATAACAATTTACTGGAAACAAACAGCAATGGAATAAGAAATGAATAGTAACAGCAACAGTATTAGTAACAAAAGTATGCGAAAGAGAGGGTGATTTGCATACAAAATGTGCTCACCATGTTGGCTCTGTTCAGCGTGGCCGCTGAGACAAAGACAAGTTGTCAGATGTTTCCACACTCCGACAGGGGCACCCAGCCTTCCCTGAAGCAGAGGAAAGATGGTGGATATTTCACACCTAGCGTCACACAGCCTCCCACAACAATGAAAAAGCAGTGATGGATAAATCTCCCAAAAACTCCAATTGTCTGCACTGCACTGTGCTGCCCGCTCCTGGACCAGTCATTCCACTGGGCTTGGCTATGGTCCACAGTATTCAGCTGGGCTTGGCTGGGCATGGCTCAACTCAGATCCTTTCAGGTCAGTGCCTACATCTAGCCTGGGTTCTCTGCATGGAATTGCACTCTCCTGAGGGGTGGGAAGGGACAGGCAATGGCGGGAGGGAACAAAGTCTGCAGTGTTGGGCCCCAAGGAAGAAATGGAATAAAATGGACTACTTCTGGTGTTCATTCACCTTTTTCTTCCCCCTGAACCAGGACCAGCCAGTGATGACATGTCTGGCATAGAACAGTAACCAAGCTACACCCACAAGGCTCTACGGTCTGCCCTTTCTCAGCACCTGCAAGTAAAAATAGGATGTTCATTAAGATTTTTTTGTATTTAAATGCTTCAAGTGTGTACACATATTTTGATCAGTGTAGAATAGCTTTTCTTTTAATTAAAGATTTTCATTCCATAAAGGATAACATTGCAAGCTAAAAAAGAAAAGCATGGAATTCTCTATGATGACAAGGCATTTAATGAAAGTAGAATAAACAGGTTGGAAGAAATCTTGACAGATAAAGCAATCCATCCCTAACTGAGGACTCAGCATGCCTTCTATTTTATTAAGGTAACCAGTTCTTATAACCTGTCAGTTACAGATGCTGCACTACTTACTCAGATAATCTATTCCTGTGCTCATCCATTCTCAGCTTTAAAAAACTTCTACCTGATGCCTCCCTTACCTCCTCCTTCCTTCAATGAAGCCTGTTACTTGTCACTATATCTGCAGAGAATAAGAAGGATGGATTATTCCTTTTCTTCCTGCCACCTTTTTTGTATTTTAAGATGGCTTCTATATGTCCTCTTAGCCTTCTTTTTTCTAGACTAAAAAGCTCAAATCTTTTTTCATAGGTCAATTTTCACGGAGTTCTGATCGTTCTCAGTCCAATATCATTGACAGTGATATATGCCACTTTGCTGCATATTGACAATGCAGCAGTAATCAGCTTCCAAAAGATGATCCTTCCTCACTGCTTACTGGCTAGCTTCCACAGTTGGATAAAAACTCTGAAATACAGCAGTAATGAAGAACACAGTGCTGTCCCAAACTTTTCTACTCTATCAGGATAATACACTTATTCATATCATAATGTTATCTAAGAAAGACAGTGGATGTGAAGATTAAGATAATGCAATCAATATGAACATAATTTTTATCACTTGCTATCAGAAGCAAAATCTGGTTTCACTATGTTTTTCATCAAATCATTTCAGAAGAAATTCCAAATTAGATTTTAATTTAATTTTTAGATTTATAAAAATAAAGTATCTGGTACAGATTACGGTTAAAATTGAGATAAAACTCTAAAACCACAAAATGAAGATCACCATTATGAAGATGGAGTAGACCTTTATAACATTTTTTTAAAAAATAGTTTATTTTGACAGTGCAAGATTAGCTCTCCTATTTTAAAATAATTCGGAAGACATTGTCCTCACATGAAACATAAATCTCTGGATAGAGACATAATCACCATAGACAATAATTTTCTTATGCAAAATTGTGAGGAAAAGTGGATTTAATGTGTAAAAAATTTTGTTTTAAAAACTTATTGGTTGTCATTAAAATAGTAAGAGAAAGTACAATTTAGGATTCAAAGTACTAAAACTACTTAGGGAAAGCATACCAAAAGTTTTAAGCAGCTCCTACAAAGAGCTGTACTCTCATATTTTCAAACAGAAGGATCAATGTATTTAACTACATATCTACCTATCTACTTGGGCAAATTTGCCTGTTAAAAATGCTGCTGAAGGACAAGGCTGATTTTCTGAAAAAGACAAAAAATAAGGATTTGTGTGAGACATGGGAGATATGAGTCAGAGGAAATGTGTTTCCTGGTAGCCATGATAATCTGAGGGAAGTTAACTTAGATTTTTAAATATTATTACTCTATCTCAAAATTAATCTGATCCACTGAAGCAGAAACACTTTACATGGAGACACAAGCTATTCTGGGCTATTCAGAGCTGCATCTCTGAGCAGCAGCAGTGATGACTTACGTCTGTAACAACAAGCTCAGAAGCTCTACTGTGATGGCTGTTTCAGGATTCCTGCCCATCCTAATCAAAATTGATGCACATAACTTGTCCACTAGCATGGCCATCTGTCAGCATGGCATACTGCCCACTCAAAAGGTATTATGCCAATTTCAGTGTTCCAGCCTAAGATGGATTTAGAAGGCAACAAACAGAAACAACATAGCGCATTAAAACCAGCAAATAGTAGTCTATCCTTTGGGAATCCTTTAGCAAGGGCTTGCAAATTATACGTGATACCTTAGCAATCTGTGTTACAATCCATATCTCCTGACCTGAACTGGGGAGAGAATATCAAAAAAGCTCCAGAAAGTGTCAGCAGATTCCTGTGCTTCCAAGCAGCCAATAGATAAGGCAAGTGATTTCTCCCTTCAACACAATGCTCACGAGACTGCATCTACAGCACGCATCTAGTGTCCAGGTCGGCCTGCCAACTAATCGACCAGATCACAAAGCTGGTCAGAGGCAGGAGCACTTGCCCTGTGATGAAAGACTGAGGAAACTGGGCTTATTCAGTCTAGAGAAGAGGTGGCTTAAGGGGAAATTAACAGCAGCCTTTCAATAGGAAGACAAAGCCAGGCATTTTGTGGGAGTGCATGGTGGGAATACAAGAAGCAGGGGGCACCAAAAAGAACAGAGAAGGTTCTGAAGGAGTGTGGGAAGAACAATTTTCACTGTGATGATGGCCAAGCAGTGGGATAGGTTGCCAAGTTGTGAAGACTACATCCTTCAAGGCTATGAAAAACAAACTAGCTAAAACCCTGGACATCCTGGTCTGACCTCAAGGCAAACCTCCTTTTGTGAAGGACACTGCCCTAGAGATCTCCTGGGATCCATTCCGACCTGGATCATACTGCAATCCTACATGCAGTCAGTAAGGAAAGTGATGCCCTTTCAGAAGATACCTTAGACCATCCCATTTTATATTTTTGTCTATCTTGCATCAGAACATTAAAGTTTCATGAAACTAGAGGAAAAATGTCCTTTTACAGAACTTCCTGCAAACACAATAAATAAAGAATTTAGGGTCCAGCCTCATTTGTGTTAATGCAAATGTAAAGAGCCTGGCTACTTGGGATTTGTATTCCATGAAACCCCAAAGACAAATCCTGACAAATCAGATTTCCCTCTGATTCTTTCACATGAGCAGTGATTGCTACTGAGACTAAAGAAACACTGATACTGGATGGTGTAAAAATATCCATGAAGAGGACACAGCTGTCACTGAAGCATACATAGGATCGATTAGCTACAATTAGTCTATGGTAAAACAAATCTCTATTAGATTCTCATTTTAATAAGTAAAACTTTAACAAGTTAAGTTTTACCTCAGTTAAGCAATTCGCTATCATTCTACAGATGTATTACTGTAAACATACATAAATATACACACAATAAAATGAAGGTAATTTCCTAAATTGCATATTGCTTTTGAAAAATCTAATTTCACTGCAGTTTGCACATTTTTATTTAAATTGGGTAGGAGAGATTAGACAGATGAATTTCAATTGCAAAGAAATTAATTTTATTGTATTTTTTAAATCAATATTATTGGGGAGCAAAATTGAGGTCATTAGAAAGAGGTTAACAGAGTAATACAAAAAGCAGATAAAGCAAAGTATATAAAAAGTATAAAACAAAGTAGTCCTCACAAAATTGGAAGTCCTATTTCACCTTTGGTAGAAATCTTCCAGTACCACAGCAATGGGAGCCCAGGGCTTGCTCTTCCTCCCAGTTGTAATTCGACATTTAGCACCATGCTCAGCCTCACAAAAGCCACATCTGAATTCTCAAAGATGAAGAATTCTTGAGGGTAATGTTTTTGTAGCCAACAGTTTAATTTGGTAGCTGTTTCCAGAATAAATACAACTGTAGTTTTTGGCTTTTTTTTTTTTCACAACCTAAATCCTAGCCATAATCCTGGCTTTTAATTAAAATACTAACCTATGGGTGATCTATAGGTCTGGACATTTAAATAATGAAATTTTCCTGAGGAAAAAGAGAATCATTTATTATTCCTCAGGTTATTTTGGGGGCCTTTTTTTCAGTTCTACTCTCACCAGAGCTTTGGGCTTTTTCCTAGACACCCTGGACTTCCCCAGACTGTAGACTCCTTGGACAGAACTCCTTCAGCACTGACTTTTCAAATCAGTCCCAAATTGAACTCCTAGACTTCTCCTTTTCCTAATCTAACCAAAACCCTGATATTCACACTATATGCAATCCTGGAAACCTTATATCCATTAATTTCACGATACCCTAGCTTTCTGGCAGCACCCTGCTACAGTTGGGCTTATTTTACTCAGAGAGCAAGCAGAATTTCAAGATTAATGTTAGAACTGGGAAATGAGAAAGGCTAGAGCCTCAGCTGTAGTAAGCAGAGCAGGAAGGAAGATCCTATGGGACAATGTGACAAAATGCTATGCTGTAGGTGAAATCAGGTTGGGGTTGACAGAAGGAGAAAGCTGTGCTATAGATCCGTGCAGTTTTGGCGGGGAAATGATCCCTTGGACAACCACGCTCGTAAGACAGGTTGTCTGTTATTCAGAGACTCCCTCCTGTGAAGTGCTGAATAAATAGAATTCAGATGGCGAACAAAACAGATTTCAATCTGTCCTCACATTTGTGTAGATGGAATTTTCACAGGCGTTTTTTAACAGCTGTAACGAAATAAACACAGGATACAGAATTATTAGCTTTGTTCAGCATTGTATCTTCATTGTTTTGTCTCTGTTTTAAAATATAGATTTCCTAAAACTCAGATTCCCCAAGATGAACACCTTTATATCTTTGATACACCAATGAATGTCTGTGGCTCTTCACCATAATGTTTAATTTCCAACCAAAGATTTTCTTGAAAATGGTCAAGTGATGGGAAGGCATTTACTCCATGGAGAAATAGATAATTTATATAAACCAAATTTTTACCCCAAGGAAGGGCAAAATTAATAGACAGTATCACTTTAACAACTTTAAATTTCTAGATTATATATTAGATTTAAGATATTGTTTTCATCATTACTTCTTCTGCAAAGATTAGCCTGTATGATGTGAAAACCATAAATTCTTTTAACTAATTTCACATAAAATGTCTCAAGATTTGCCAACTCACTTAAGTGCCTCAATAGGTTCCTCTGGTATTGCAACATGAGTATATAACAATATTTCTTATTAAATTATAGTTCCAGGAATTCTCAACTTCATTTTTTCCAATAATTTCATTATTTCCTGTTTCCTTATTTTATGAAGGATTAAGCAGTTTCAAGTTTTGTTTGGGGGGGGGTTGTTTGGGTTTTTTCAAGTTGGTTTGGGTTTTTTTTTTCTCAATTGATCTTTATTTTAGGCAGACTACTTCTCTGCAGTATTAAGAAGTTGTACTAGGTTTTGCATTTTATTTTTCTGATTCATGGGGAATGTTTTTGTTGATCTTTTTGGTTTTTTGATATCAAACAGTCCTACAGTGTCATGCAGAATAACAAGAATATTTTGAATATACATGAGAGACTGGTTAGAGTTACAATGCAAAGAATTATCTTACATCAGGGAGAGGAGAAATAGGCCTGTGGAAGACAGTCCTGCCATCCGTATCTGGAACAGCAGGTCTGATCTAAAAGGTCATTACACTTAAAGAAAGATTTTCTATTCACTTCAGTGGGATCAGTCACAAACTACTGACTATAACAGATATTTTCTAGCTATCACAGGGCACATTTCAGCCTGGACTCCACTGTTACATGCCCAGACTTTCTGGCTCTGTGCTGGTGGTGCTGGTGTGCTGGTCCCATGTAACTCACTGTTGAGTACTCTATATGCAGAATGATATGCCACTGTTACAATAATATTTCCCAATTTTTAGCACTTTAAGTTTCTATGTTAAAATTAAAGCTTCTCCTTGAGTCTCTCCCAAAAGTATTTGCACAAAGCAATATAACAACTTTTGCTTTAGGTTTTGAGTAGCTATTTAAAATGCTGTCCATCACATATATTCACAATGCATCACACCCTGAGATATATTGTTCTTGTCTCTCCTTATCTGCAGCAGAAAGGAAGGCATTATATATAACTTTCTTTTTTTCCCCTTCTTCATTCATCCACATGAAGTACCAGGCTGATATTGAACTCCTAGACCAACACAGTGCTGGCCTTTTCATGACCAATTTAGCTAACTGCCCAAGAATGAAACATCTTCTGGTTCTTCACGCCTTCCTACTTCTTCATATTTCCAATTTACACCTGCCTTTGGAGTATATGATTAATTCAACCTACTTTTATGCTTCAAATTCTGAATGATTAATCTAGGCTTCTAGTCATGGAAAGAGTCTTCTTCCATTTCAGACAGGTGAATATCCCTCTGGCAGTGTCTATCTTTCCCAACTGATTACAGAAGAAGCCAGCATTCCTCGATAACCAAAATGTTCCTGGAATCAGCTGCCAGTGTACACCCACTCTTCATCTATTATTTTCCTTGATGTCAAGAGTTAAATTCACTAACCTGCTGAATGATTTTGCATTTTCATTATAGATCCTGACATAATAAATATATTACCTGGTGTCCTCATGTCATCTTTTACTTTTCAATCCATGCTTAAAATACAAAGAACTGAGAACAGCATAAGACAGCTAAGAATTTGATCAATATGCATGTAGCATATGTTTTCATGATATCACACAGAGCAGGACAAAGAAGTTTGGTGTGTTTGGGTAAGGAAGAGTAGGGAAAAATACTAGGATTTTAGACATGACAGAAAAGAAAATAAAAAAGATTAGTGGAATTATCCCGTGGAAGATTTCCAGGGAATAATATGTTGTGTAAAGAAGTTTAATTACATTAGACACTGAATAAAAATGTACTTTATATGAAAGTGAGAAATAACAACAAAATGAGACAGATATAGAGGAAAACAAAACTCTGAAGGGATAACATGCAGGAGAAAGAAGTGAAAGCAGGATTTTATTTGTTGAAAAAAAATGTGCATTTCAGGAGGTCAGAGGCTGTACCCTGTATATCTTTTCTGTCTGTGACAGTGGCAAGATAGTTGAGTCTTCATATGTGTGTCCATGTTATACACACTTCCTTTGTGCCCTCTCTGTTGAGCAATGTCCTAAGTTAAGAATATCAGGTGGGTATTGCAGGAGGAACTGTCAGGATGTTTACATAATTAATGTATTCCAGAGTTGGGGAAGCTGAGTTGGTTTTGATTGGCTTTGGTGCACATGCATAAGGATATAAATTACTGCTGCAGTCTGGGCCAGCTGGGCCAGCTTGTCTCTAGAGGCTGCAGACAGCTTTGTGTGATCCAACATCCCCCACACCCACTCTTGCATTCTGGCAAGGATATCTGCAGAGTACACACAGCACGAAGACAAGGAACACTTTGTTTTAGGTGAGTGCGTAAAAGTGCGAAGATTTGGTCAAATACAGAAATACAGTTCTGAAGTAGCTACATGGGTCTTTTGTTGCTTCGTAATTGTAAGTTATGCAAGGCCAAAGACCAAGTCTGCATGTCTCTAGGAAAATTTGCTTATTTTATAGCTCTTTAGATGTAGACTGTTGACCAAATCCAAGACTACGTGGACCTAGGCACACCTGGAGTTCTCTGAGGAGTTTAGAAAGCAACAGGGTCTCACTGAAGCACAAGACTCAACACCAAGGACCACAATCTTATTATATTAAAATCCATTGTAATAGACTGTAGAGTTGTTATTTAGATTGTATTAGCAATAAATCTAACCATAATCACCCATATAATCACTGTGTCCTACTTCTAGCACCTGGCTGAGAGCCTGCTCTCAACTGTCACACTGCTCTTGTGCCTTCCAGCCATAAGGCAAAATATAAAACAACAAAAAATCTCTACCATTGCTCCAATCTCTAATTAGAACTTCCATTTTTGCCAGTGAGCAACTTATGCTGAGAATTGAAGAATCATACTGCTGATGCTGCTATTTCCTATTGAAGTACATAGCATGCATCTGCTAGAAAGGCTAAATTTTTTGCTGCTATTGTCCAAGTTCTAGAAATACATACTTTTATTTATATACACAGACACACACACTCAGCATCAAGGTTCAGGAAAGAATATTTGATCTCTGCAATGCACAGGCTAAATAACACTTTATTTTCATCTGCTGTATTATACTAGCACCAAGAAGTAAATCCAGAACAGTGGTTTCTAAGTGACAAGCAACAGTACTAAAATAGCCTTTAAGAAAGGTATGTGCCACTAATTCTTCCAAAGACTTTAAGAAATGGGTGGGTAGTGAGAGATAAGCTGGCTGCTTCTCCTTTCAATGAAATATCTGTACAGAAAGCAGTGACTCAGGGAGTGTCAATCTTGCTTAGCAAGTAGAACCATAAATGAATCCCCCAGAGTGACAATTTTCTCATTAACATTAAAGATCATCTGGAATCCCATTAGTAACACACTCATGTCTAGAGCATATAGAAGGTACAACATAATGAAGCTAACTAAATTGGGAACAGAGTGAGGCAAAAGTCTATTTTACTTTCCTTTGGAATGGATTCTTAAAATATACTTTTGAGAGCAGGCATGAAAAGAGAGCAAAAATGGAGACATAGTCAAATATGCGAAAGGGAGGCGTGGCTCATGACAAGACATTACCAGCACAGCACTTGGAATGAATTATTTCAAGAAAATACTCTTAAACCCTAGAAGACTGCCCTTCTTTTGTCTAAAATTTTTTGGACTAGCTGCAAATAAACAGTGAGAGATCTGAAAGGTGATTGGAAAAGAGTAGTCAGGCAGACAATCTTTGATAAGAAAAAGTGACATGAAGGTGACTGTACTTTAACATCCACCAACCTGTCTTCCATTTTCTAAACCTCAGATTAAAATGACTGAACTAGCCAAAGGAATGGAATAAAAATTACTTCAATCAGTATGAACACAGGATATATGGGAAGCAGAAGTGTATGGTCTTGTTATTTCACAATTATCTGTCACTATTATCTGCTCTGTTTAGATAAAGAAGAGATGCCACATACTATGATCCAGTGCTGTGAGCATAAGGAAAACATCTGAATAGACTTCTGTGTCTTCGTATCAAAAAAGGTTCTCTGTAAAAATAGCTTTACAGAGGCTGTTTATTCTATCTTTTTTTATTTCACATTTGTGAAGTTTTACTACCTTAGTTTCCTTACTTGAAGGAGTTTTCACGTTTATTTTCCTTTCTTATGTGCTTTCCAAAAGTTTCTAAAGTACGATGTTGTCAATTTTTGTAGCATGTAGGGGAAGATTTTTAAACACACTTCTAAATACTTACTAGCTTGATGGGTATCACTGTGAATATGGAAACCTTAGTCACTTTCAAACACTTCAGCTTTTAAATAAGAAAGGTAATGCACTTAAAAGTTAGCACTCCAATCTATAAATTAGGACAAGGTAAAGCCCAAAGACCAAGATAAATCAATCTACAGGGAACAGGTATTACCAGATGTGTTGGCTTTGTATGGCCTGGTTTTTGGTAGCAGAGGGGACCATGGAGGTGCTTTCTGTGAGAAGCTGCTGGAAGCTTCCACCACGTATGGCAGAGCCAATGGCTGATGGCTGAAGATGGAAATGCTGCTGGCCAAGGCTGGGCCAATTAGAGANGTCCTTGGAAGACTGCACCCCCATCAAGAGAGACCCATGTAGCAGCAGTTTTGGCAGGACTGCTACTCATGAGATTCGGAGACACACTGGGGAAGTTCACGGAGAACTGTCTCCTGTGGGAGGAACCCCACGGTCTCACGGGGAAGGACTCCTCTCCTGGGGCAGCGGAAGAAAACCTTGGGTAGTTGTCTTGGGAGAGCCTTGTCTCCCTGTGCTGTCGGTGGAAAGGGGGGAGGGGCTGGGGGAAGAAAAAGTGTTCTTTAAAGGCTTATTTTACTTCTCATTTTCCTCCTCTGACTCAGTAAGTGATAAATTCACTTTGTAACTTGAAGCTGAGCCTGTTTTGCCCCTGGAGCATTTCCTCTCAGTCCTTAGCTAAACTCCAGCTGTGGCAGGGCAGGGTGCAGGAGCAATGTTCATGGGTGCCTGGCATTGGGCCAGTGTTAAACCACAACACTAGGTGTCCAATCCATTCCACCACTATCATGTGATTGAAACAACTCATAATTTTTAATGAATTTACCAACATAGCACATGAGATAGAGGTGTCTACAAGACTAAGAATCATACGGAAAATAAACTTGATGGAGTAAAAGGAAGCAGCCCAAGGGTTTTTGAGATACCTAAATAAGCTCAGATACAATATCGTGTATTCCTGACATATCTATAATTGCTATAGATTTTCTTTTGTAATATAAGCAAAGAAAAATTGCTTACAAAAATAAGCCATTTTCTTTCCCTGTAAGAATTATTTAATTTCAATAGATTTGCCCAAGTGACTCATTTGTACCAGTCTATCTATGTAACATTCAAGGCTAATTCTTTCTCATTTAACACAAAGCTCTTCCAATCATTCATTGCAAATAGTCCCCTATAATTGTTTATATATTTAATGGCAACCTTAGTGCTAGAATTTCCTAACTTTTCAGAGGTTTTTCTTTACAACTGGAATACTTTAAGTATTTTTGAAGCAATTTGCTAGATTTTAAGAAACAGTGTAAAGTGAAAAAAGAGTTTTCATTACACATGTTATAAGAACTCTTCCTTTTAGTGAGTTGACAATCTTTAGACTACAGGTCCTTCTTATTTTATTAAACTTTATAACATCATCAGTGACGTTGTCACCCTCCAGGGAAGATCTTACAGGAAAATGAGATATCTGCTTTACCAGTAGTTTTACTTATCCATTAGTATGTTGTCTTTCTGAAAGATGTGACAATTCTGAATCCTCATCAGAAATTATTCTGAACTGTACTATTGAGTGTCTTCTTGCTTTTTTCTTTGCCATGGTTGCCATCCTCACAGATTTCTCAGACATAGTTTTGCTTTATGCCTTTTTCCTGAGAGGTCCCATTCCACATTTCATTCTTGCTTCTCCAATTATTCTCAGCTCCAAATCCACTTTCTCCCTTTGATTCAAGGTGCCATCTCAGTCTCTCTCAATTACTTAAATCAGGTGTCGTCCCACACATTTTGGGATGGCATGTGTGTAAGCAGCTGTTTCTTTTCCCATAGTTTGTCATGGTGGTAATTTTTTGTCCGTATAGGTTATGCAGATCTGCTTCACTAGGCCTGGCATCTTCCTGTTATTGTGTCCACACTTTTCCCACAGTTTGTACAGTGGAATCTTGTCTAGTGTGCTAGTTCCAAACCTTTCACCTCTGTGTAGGCCTGAAATTAACACCTTTCTGTTTGCCATCTGTGCCAGCTGTGGTAACTTGTCTTCTGGGAACTTCCTTCTTTCAGTGTTTTAGACAATTTATTGCATTTTTAAAGTCCTGACGATTTTGCACATCATTCTTCATGAGCAGTAAAAGGTGACTGCTCAAGACAGAAATATCTGAGCATGTTTTCCTCACATGGATCTTTCAACATTCAGATTAACCAGATATGAAGTGAGCATGAAAGGATAAAAATTCTTGAAAGCTCTTAGCAAATTTTACCATATGTTTTTGTAAGTCTCAGGGAAAATTTTTATTAAGCATATACATATTGGAACAAAGATGCATGCAAAAATATTAAGACATTTTAGAAAGTCTTTCAAGTCCCTGCTGCACAAAATATAACTTCCTTTATTTCAAAGGCAGAATGAGCCACCTATGACAAATATACTGAATGCAGTTAATACATTTCTAAATATTCTGATACTATGATTTGATGGGAACATATAAATATAATAGAAACTCAGAAAAAATCTTCCTCTTGCATGCAGTAAAATTTCTCCTATGAAAATGTACAAATGCTGAACAGGGCTATTGAAAGATTCTCCACAGTCTATAGCTATAGAAATACTTAGAACTCTGAAAAAGAAGTTCAGAGTTTTTAGGCATTTTTTGTACCATTAGGGGGTAGCCTCCTGTAGCAGACAGTGTCTATGTGCAACTATTAAATCTACCGACAAATATAGCAAAGCCAGAGGAGGAGATCAAACACTAGTCAGAAATTACTGACAATGTTTAATTGCTAGGAGCTTGTCAAGGTCCATCTTTTAGGAGATGAGGGAAATAAAATTAAATGTATAAGTGGGGCAGCATGCCACTTGGCCCCAAAGCACTATTAAATTAGTAGCAAAGCTGATATCTGTGTTGCACTCATCTGAATGCAGAAGAACCAAAGACTGCACAAAACACCCTGTGGTCAATGCTTTCTTGGCCTTAGCTTTCCCTGCTATTGAGCCTGTGGATTCCAGAACGGATTTGTAAAGCTTCAGCAAAAATTTTATTCCACTCCCTCTTATTTAAATGCCTACATTCATGCATATTGAACCCAAAACAGTTCTTGTTTGGTTTACAACTGGGTGGTTGAGATAATCACTTCTGCAATAGTACAATCTGTGCTTCCACTGACAGCAAAAGGAACAAGGCTATGCCTTAAAATGGAAAGTAAAAATCTATACTGTTTTCCTTTGCCATTCTAATGTTGCTAAGATTTATCTTAGAAACATAGCTAGACATTTGGCAAATAGATTGAGTTTGATATTGTCAATATGAATACATATATTTTTCTTAGCTTGTGGATATGACAAACATTTTGGGTCAGCCTGTAAGTTCAAATTACATTGAACTTTTAGGATTCACGAAACAACAGAAAATGTGATTTTATGGTGCCAGACTCCAATTTGGTCCTGAGATACTCATATTCCTTCCACAGTGAAGATGCCTAGGAAAATGATGCATGGATGATGAACATGCCTAAAAGAAAAAAAAAAATAAAAAGAAACAAAAAGAAAAGAGAACAATATGCATGAGAAGAGTTTTCAAGAGGGTTGTGTTAAAATTTTAGGGTTTTTTACTTATCTCAAACTGGTATGGAATTGCCTTCACTCACTCAAACATTTAGTTTCAAAGCAGAGCCTTTATAAAAAATATTTATCAAATTTGCAAGTGATGACATTTATAATATATGCAAGTGCTTATTTCCTCTCCGAAATGAGAAATTTGAATGGATTTCTTTTTTCTAAGTCTAAATGGTTTCAAAAGCTTCCTTCTCAGCAAAATATCCCAAGCACCTTTCAGAGGCTTTGGTTTTAGTGCATTTTCTATGAAAGAGTCTTCAGTCAAAAATATAAGATTCAAGAACTTGAGAATAAACAGAAAATTAAAGAGCTCAACACAAATTGTGAAGGATCATTCTGGGATCTAGCAACTATTCTAATGGTCCTGTATTTTTCACTAGTATTAATAATGAATGAAAAATAATAATCATTATTTTAACATGAGCCAAGACCCAGGAAGTGTATGTACACTCTTCTTTGCATAGAACCCAGTAGTCTAGGTAGACTCAAATAAGCTCCCTGAATGAGGACTCTGATTTCACAGTCACAACAATCCTTATCTGTGAATTTCAAATCAGTTCAGGTCTTTTAAGGTATTATGAAAACCAGCTCAGCTGGGATGCACAGTGCCAGCATTTTAGTACCATTTAGCAGAATTTAGTGCCATTTAGTACCACAGTCACATTCAACTGCAGAAAGAGTCTATGGTTCTTCAAACACATGAGAGGTTAGAATTATTTTAGAGAATTTCTGTCTTACACTTCAGAAGTGCTGTTATATTTAAGCCACACTGGGTGCCTAAGCTCCTTACATTAATAGGAAATGCAAGCACTCCTGAACTGAGCATAACTGAACTAAGCAGGCAACAGCCACATCCAGACTCTGAATTTTAATGCTAAGAAAGTATAATCCTCAATAAGTATATTAATCAAATATAATTGAAATAGAATAAAAAAGATACATACTTATCACTATAAAAAGTACTGTCTGTGACCTGAAGGAAAAGGAAAGGCATCAGCAAGTAGAATTAATAGTTTAACCAAGGAAAATGCAATGTAATCACTTCCTTTTATTTTAGTAATTGACAACAAATTGCTCCAAATTGCTATATAGCACCCAAATACTCATTCACTATTATGCATAATAATATTATGTAAATTGCTATATTTAACCTCTTTAACACTCCAAATAGGAAGCTCCAGTGTAAGATGTTAATGCAATATTTATTATTACTTGGTGACAGCACCTTCTTCACTAAAGATTTGTTATTTATTGATGTGACCAATTCCTGTTTAGAATACTGTCAAAAATGACAAGTCCAGTGCTTAGTTTAATCCCACAATTCCTCTGCATCTGCATTCTGATTGCAAGTGTAAAAGGATGACGTGTGTGACATGGCCTTTTTTCCAGCATCACTGCTTCCTATTGCTCTACTGCATCTTGAAAAGCCAGAATCAATATTCTAGCTGTTTGTCTGCTTGTTTTTTAAATCTGGCAATGGTAAAAAACAGACCAGAACAATACATATATTAAGTTTAAAACTGATTTTAAGCCCTTTATTATCCTTTTCCTTTTTTATTCAGAATTGCACCTTACTAGCATAACCCAGCCTTGAACAAATTGAAATAACTGGAATAACCAGCAAAATTGGTTAACTCCCATTTTTAAAAAAAAATTTACATTGTGTCTTAACAGTCTTTCCTAAAGAACTATTAAGAATTAATACATTTTAAGACATTGATCATAATAATATATAAATTTGTAAAATCATCCTCTATAGTCAGATGGTTCTTGTTGTCTTTGTATGCTGCAACATCACTCCCCAAATGTCTTCTTGTGACAGAAACATGCTTTACACTCACATTTAAAAAAGAGTGTTCAACAAACTTCCCAGTTTTCTCACCAGCTTCTCCCACTTCTTTTGCTTATTTTTTCTACGTATTTAGTGCTCCTGAAAGTTCCACCAGCACTTGGTGATAAAATTGTATACTCATGTATAACAGAGGTAAATGTTTCAGCTCTCCATACCATTTCTATTTTAATCCTCTCTTAAAAGATGACAAAGATGACATTCCAAACTTAGAAGTCCATTTCCTGAACCTGTGTATTTAGTAGTATGATAAACACTAATAAATAAGGGCTTATATCAGCAGAATATACTTTAGTCATTTTCTTTAACCTCATTATTTCAACTCACTCTTCTACTCCATCCTGAATTAATAGAAAGACTTAATTCACATTAGGAGCTTGACATTTGAAGTAAGACTATGCAGTAGGAAATAAAAAGCTTTTTTAACATCAAATAGTGTTTCTGTAATGTACAAGGAAACAAAAGATTCTATTTTCTCAGTACTTAAATGACTTAGGTGTCCAACATCCAAATGAAATCTGAAAATCCTATTGAAAATTACAGCCTTTAGAAAGACTAAATGCTTCAGGAACATAATTAGCATCATTTTAATTTGAAACAATAACTGGATATTTGAGAATAGAATGTAAATTAAACACCATAGGCTTGTTTTTCACATGGACTAGTAAATCAAACAGATTTTCTTGATTTTCTTTTGTGAGTAGTAGGGTAAACGCATGACAAATTAATATCACACAGAGTCATTTAAAACTGAAGTCCATCTAATTCAAATTCTTTATTTGTAAAATGAGCATAGTAAAAATGGTATTATATACTATGTGTTACTACATACCATTAGTCATCATTGGTAAGTTTCTTGGGCTATATGAAAGCATTTTAATTGTGTTTCTGATCTTTCTTTCAAAAAAATTACTTAATAATCTACTACTTTACTTTTTAAAAGAGATTGGGAAGGGTATACATAACATTTAATGAAAATAAGAAAGGCAATCAATATAACAAGGTGGAAAGCTTAAAATTTATTGTGTGCTTACTTAATCTGCAGAAAACAATTTAGAAGTACTTCAGCATAACTGCAGAATGACTGATCTGTTGCAAAGAACCTCAGCAGATGATCTAGTCCAACATCACTCTTTGAAGTACTGTCACCACAGCAGGTTACTCAGGTCTATGTCCATAAAGGATATAATTCAGTATCTCTAAGGATGGGCACTACATAGCCTCTCCATACAATATGTTCTTCACAATAAAAAACTTTTACTTTGTATTTAAGTGAAATTTCCTGTATTTCAGTTTGTCACTGCCTCTTGGTATTTCACAGGGCACCACTAAGACTTTTCTTTGTCTTCTTTTCTTCTTTCCCAAGACCACCAAAACATTCTCTTCCCCAGTCTGGAGCATTCTGAGCATCCTGAGCATTCTCTTCCCCAGGCTGAATCATCTCAACTCTCCCATCCTCTCTAGATAGCTCAAATTCTGCAAATTATTCTTGGCCCTGTGCTGGATTCATGTCCCTGTCATACCAGGGAGCCTCAGACTGGACACAGAACTCCAGCCATGGCCTCCTCATGAGAAATCCTTTCCTAAAAATGAATGAGAAAATGCTTCCTTTTTTAAAATCAGGCTACTCTTAAACTTAGTTCCTAAAATGGCAAGATTTTATTTTCTGACTTGAACAAAATTTCTATGGAAAGCTCTTTGACCATTTTAATTACAGCAAGAGCTGAATCAAACATTAACAAGGATACAAATAGTTTTAAACTCAAGGAAAAGTCAGTATGGTCTCCTGGGCTAAGTGAGGGTTTCCCCCCAAAGCTTAGAAACCAAAGCAATGTAAATAGAATATTGACAGCGCAAGGTTTGTGTAACAGCCAGCTGTGAGAAGCCATAGCAAATTATCATCCTATTTAATATGAAGTATCAAAAGACTGATTTCAGTGTTTTCCTTGCCCTGTTTCACATTCATCCATGTCTTCTTTTGATTGCAGGGTTTGTTTATGGGTTTATCACTAGAGTTTCAGAACACTTCATCTGTCTTTTTCATTTGGTACAGGGTAGCTACTAAGCAAATATTTTTGTCGTAAAATCACTGAAAATTTGACGATAGTCCTGCTTCTTGTTCAGCTTTAACTTGAGCTGGGCATATTGTTTGCATTTCATGAGTCTGTGTTTGACAAATATACAAATATTTCTTTTATTAACTTTGTGGCAAATAGATACTAAAAAAAAGGAAAAATTAAATAAATCATCACAAAATCTATAGCTAAACTTTGATGTCTTGGAATTATGCAGTATCTGTGAAAACAGTTGTCCAAATCCTCCTTTCATTTTTTACATCCAAAGCTATCCAGCATCCATGAGATTAGATGAAAAAATCTGGTTTTCCATTAAACCTTCAAAATTCTCAGATTAGTAATCAGGATTACTAGAGGAGATAGTAGTTACATCCATGGTCCTTTATCAGAAACGGTGAGAATATTAAATTAAAATATTAAATAAAGTCAGTGTGTGACTGGAATGTGTACCTCAGTTTTTAGCAAATAGGTAACTGAACACAGATTTGGAGATATGCAAGATAGAGAAAATTAGCAGCAACAAATGTCAAAGATAATAATGTGGTAAAAACTAGGAAGTGTTTTAGAAAACATTTAGTTTTGACCTTGTGTAAAATGACCTGTAGAATATACCTCTGTAACTACAGAGGGAAGGTGATGCAGCCCAGGATAAGTAAAGAAAAGGTAGAAGCACAAAGTAAAATAATGTTTGACAGAAAAATCATAGTTGAATTCATGAGTGGCTAAAAGGAATCAAAGGTGTGTAGAAAGAGACAGTAATGTGGGAACAAAGAGGAAAGGACAATCCACCCAAAGGCACTACTGAAAAAAGAAGCTATGAACATCTCATACATCAAAGTATACTAAGGGAAACATCCATGAAAAAATATCCTTTTTAAACTCTCTATTCCATTATTTCAACAGATCCCAAACAGATATCATATCCTCACCTCTGCAAGAGTCAGTGCACATTGAAATCTGCAAATAAGAAAAAAGCCATCTTTCGGCAATAAATTAAAAAACTACAAAGAACGGAAAGCCCACACTTTTAAAGCAAACAACAGTTATTACCATTGCCTATTTGAAGTGTGCTATCACTCATAGGGTGCTTATCCAGAGAAGGCACCAAATGGAGAAAGTAAGCAGTATATGGGAGATAAAACAGAAGAATAAATAAAATATATATATATATTTACATATACATGTGTGTGTATGTGTGTGCTTATATAAATACTAACTATATCCATTGATATTCAGTCTAATGATGAATCATTACTGTGGTTACAATGATGCTTTACTGAAGAAATGGAAGGGGAGAATCAGCAAGACAAAGTAACCCATTTGACGTATTCAGTAAGAAAAATAGGGTCAGATCATCTCTTACCACGTTGGATTCCCCCATCTGAAAATGACTTATCTAGATGACTGAAGAACAAAACTGGCTTGCAGCAACACAACACTTTATATAAAAGGGGAAAGTAAAGAACAAAAAGTAGTGAAACCAGAATATTCTTGTCTTTAGAAAATGGTGTGGACTGCAAGTTTAGATTTCTATTCTTGTTGCAATCATTGTCACAAGGACAGATTCCTCTTGTGACATGCTGTGTTCTCATCTTTTGTCAAAGAAATAAAATCAATACCTCATGAAATTTTCAAGGTAAGTTTACCTGTTGATGGCTGTGGAATACTGAACTATTCTCTGTGTGAACAGCTAAACCAACCAATAGAGATATTAGACCACTGTCTTTTGTATTCTCTAACACTTACTAAAATTGCACCCCCTTATTCTCACAATAAAGATTACCATAAATAGGAGGTGTAACATACTGTATAAGCTTTCATTCTAATTGGGAAGAAGAAATTTTGGACTCTATCCCAGATGGCTCACAACAACTTTCTGATAATAAAGACACACTTGCAATAGTTGTCTTTTTTTATCTGGTTTATAATGCCACAATTAGTTTTGTTATGCCCTTCTGAGAGCTGAAAATTAATAATTAATGTATAATAAAAAAATACGGAACACAGAGTTCTGCAATTACGAAATTGTGACATCCACAAAAGCAAATCTAGAGAAACGTGGAATTTTTACAATATGGACTCCAATTTCCATCTACAGTCAGAAAAAAAAGCCATCATTGATTTTCATGAGAGCAAGATTTGAATAATTGATCCTGCAGTTTGAAATCAATAAGATGCCCTTTCATGTGCTGTTCATGTTGATTTGGTTCTAATCTCTTTCACATCTAAGTAATTCATAGTTAACAACTGAACTGGGTGATTAGCCCTGACAGGTTTAGATTCTGAATCCTGTGACAAATAAAATGTTATCACTAGAATTTAGGCACATCTACTAACAAGTAGGAGGCAAGTGTTGGAAGCTATTTTTAAACTGAGAACTTCCAAATCTTTTCTCAATTAGTAAACTATGGGCAAAAACTCATAGTTTACTAATTGTAGCCTTAGAAGAAGTAGTAGTAGCAGTATTAGCAGCATCAACCCTTAATTGCAGAGATAAACCAAACAAACTAAAAACCCCAACTATTAGGGCTGGCAGAATACATTACAAATACTTTTAAAGGTACAACTGTTACTTTTAGATGTCACAAGCTTAATCCATATTTAGTAAACACAACGGTGACAAAAGTGGACCCTTCCATGTTATTATCCTGCTTTGTTTGGCAACAAAAGTAAGGAACCTGTTCTGCAATACTTCTAGGATCTTTTATATTACCTATCTCATAGGACAATACCTTGAGCACTAGGATGTTTCATATTCTCAAGGCATTAGCTTGATGTCAACCTACCAAACAACCACCATGTGACTTTTCATCTTATTAAGGGGTAGCTAAAGTGAAGTATAGCAATATGGTAACAACAAAACAACAGGGTGAGACAAAGACTGTGTCTTGTCTTCCAAATTCATCACAATGTCCTTAACATTTTGCTCTCCATTTACTTATGCAGCACCATAAAATATTTTTTCACGTGCTCAGAAACAAAGACAAGGCCCATATGCTCAAAAACAGCTTTCTAATTGATTAGTACCTGCTATTTGAGTTACTTAAATTCTCTGTCTCACTGGCTTTTTTTCCTTGAAGCTAGAAAGGCAGCAGATTTATAAACAGATTTGAAGTAAACTTAAATTTTAACAATCACTCATGTTTCCTCCCACTTACTGTTTTTTTAAGCTATCCAGCTCATATTTTAATGACATCAAAAATTGTATGTCCATGTTTTGCTACCATGACACTGGCATCAGCCTCACTTCCTTGCCTGGTAAGATCATGTATCAGATTTCTCATATTGAAAAGTATGAGAGAGAGGGAGGTGATTAGAGATCCAAGGGCAAATCATACCTGATTAACCTAGGGGCCTTCTACGAAGAAGTGGCTGCATCAGTGGACAAAGGAAGAACTACAAGTGTCATCTCCCTGCATTTCTGCAAGTTCTTTTGTAAGGTCCCTGGCAGGATCCCAGCTGCTAAACTGGAGAGATAAGGGTTTGAGAGATGAACTGTAAGATGAATAAGGAATCAACTGGATGGCTGTGCCCAAAGAGTTATAGCCAATGGCTCAATGTCCAAGTTGAAATCAGTAATGAGTGGTAACTCTCAAGGGTCCATACTGGGACCAATACTATTTAATATCTTCATCTGTAACGTAGGTAATGGGACCAAGTTTGCAAATGACACAAAGCTGAAAGGTGTAGTTGGTATTCTCGAGGGAAGGACTGCCATCCAGGAGGGTCTGGGCAGCCTCGAGGAGTGGGCACATATGCATCTCATGAAATTCAACAAGGCCAAATGCAAGGTCCTGCAGTGGTGTCAGGGCAATCCCCAATGTCATTACAGACTGGGGGATGAATGGGTTGAGAACTACCCTGAGGAGAAGGACTTGGGCATATTGGTGGAGGAAAATTTGGACATGAGCTGGCAATGGGCACCTTCAGAACAGAAACCCAGCCGCATCAGACCTGTGTCCAGCCATGTGATTTTCCCCTTCTACTTCTTAGACCTCACCTGGAGTACAGCATCCAGCTCTGGGATCCACAGTACCTGAAAGACATGAACGGACCTGCTGGAGTGGAGCCAGAGAAGGGCCACAAGAAAGGTCAGAAGGCTGGGGCAACTCTTCTATGAAGAAAGTCTGACTTGAGGTTGTTGAGCATAGAGAAGAGAGGGCTCCAGCAAGACCTTAGATCAACTTTTCAATATACAAACAAAGCTTTTAAGAAGGAGAGAGAACATTTTACCAGGGCCTGTCAAGAGGTCCCCCTAACCCAAGCCACTTTGATTTTATTTCTATAGGAAATTGCCATAATCCTCCTGCCCATGTGAAGATAATTCAGACTTATTTTGCAATGAGAAACCCACTGAATTCAGATTAGATTTTTTCCCCTCTTGCTCTATTCTGAAAGTTATTTCAGTGTAAAGCACAACCAATTTCTCAGGTATACCTACCTTTCACGATGGAATAAATTTGCTTACAAACTCTGTGTTGGCATTATGCCAGATTATTGGTATAATAATAATAATAATAGTGCTTATTCCTACATATAATTGAGTGGAATGCTTACCTGCATGCAGATTGATAGAGCAGACTGTGATGCAAACACAGATGACACCAAATCTGGGATTTTAACATGCAATATTTAACACTGTCAATCATTGTCAATGAAAGAATGATACCCAGTTGGATTGTATTGGTTTACATTTTTTAGCCAGAGATTGCTCAGGAGAACCTGACAATTGTTGAAAACAGTTCTGAAATAAAACATACATGATCATATTTCAGTAATAAAAGATTGCAAGCTGCTGAGCTGAAAGGGGGAATTTTTCAGTTAGAAAAGCACATCTGTCTTTCAATATGCAGGGCACCTGTCACCCAACAAGTGATAAAAAGCCAACATCCTATTTGCTTTTTACTCAAAGCATTTGCAACTTGCAATCACCAGTTTCATCTATGATAAAAATTGGCAATTCATGGCAATTGTCTTTTTACCATTATTTTCCCTTGCAAGTCAAAGAGAAAAACAATAAAATACTTTATTCATGTGAATGTCATTTTCTTATTTAAATATCATAAATAAATTGCCTTTTTAGTACAAAATGAAAAGTGGGAATTATTATTTAATGAAGATTAGTATCCACAAAAACACATATGCATGACTTCTCACAATCATTTTCATATGGCTTTTTCAGAGTAATTTCCTTAATTAACAAATGTATTTTCTTCAATTTATCATTTCTCAGTGTTGGTTAGAAGTTAATAATACAACAATCTATTAATAAAAAGCAGTAATACGAAAGAGAAGCAGAGAAACATTGTTGCTTTGTGCTTTGGCAAATAATGCAAGAGGAGTAGGTAAGCAATCTTTAGGGTGCTGTCTCTGCTTAGATTTGATCTTACAAAATGACATCTTTTCTTCTTAAGTGGTTGTCTTAGCTTTTTGTGTTTTTCCACTGAATGACAACTGTTTGCTTTCAGACAGTTACTCAAATGAACATACACTGAGCATTTTATTCTGAAAGCTGCTTATCTTCATTTTCTTGGTTTCAGGAAAACCAAGAAACTCGCAGGAATATCTAACACTTTCAGAACTGAATGCAAATAAATGCTATGGGATTTTTTCAATTAATTTGTCACGTCCGAGTGAAGTTCACGCCCTGAGATGCCTTCTAGAAGGACAGACACGGAGTGTAACATTTTTCCTGCATTAATGGTAGGGTCCTAATGGAACCCATAGAAGCACCAATGAAGACCTAACACATTCCTGGAGAAGAAAATCTGTCTTCACAAATCCTTAACTTCCTCATTGCCAGAAAATGGAAGTTTATATAAAGAGTCATTAGTATTTAACCTGTTTCTCATCGTTTTGGGGGATTTGTTTATTTCCTTTGTTTTTAACAAAGCATCAAATAGTAGCTTTGCTTGGAGGAGGATTGATCTGATCAACTAGAATAATTTTTGTGTACTCTCACTGTTACATTTTCAGTGTATGTACTAATAGCAAGAGAAAAATGAAACCTGAAAAAACATATAAATAGCCCTTGAAAGAAAGCATCATGCAGTCGTCTAAATTATTTGGAAGAACAATTAATAACATTTCAATGTGTTTTCTAGGAATACTGTCTGGAAAAGTAGAAGTCTTATTATGTAGGAAAAAGAATCAAAAGAAAAAATCAAAATCAAACTGTAATTATAATTTTAAATATTCACCACTAAATTATGATTCAAATACTTCTAAACTTTCAACTTCTCCATATCACTGAGTTTCATAAATTTAGCAAATATTTATTTTTTAACTAAACATTCATTTCATTTCTACAAGTCTCCATTATACCAACACCAGGTTTCACCTGACCAGCAAGTCAATCTCCAAATTAAAACCTGTGGCATCTTGGAGCAAAGCAAAAGGAGTATACAAGCCATACAGCTCCCATTTAGACATTTAGAAGCAAACATACATATTTATAGGTATTAACATATAAGTTAAATCCCATTCCAAATGAATAAAACTCTGGTATTTTTGCACCAACCACAATTTTCCATATACTAAATGAAAAGTCTGCAAGCAAAAAAAAAACTTTAAAGATGGATTTTCAGTAAGAAGGTAATAAATTTAATAGGTTTTGAACATATTACTTTGTATTCTTTGCTGCAGCGTGAGGGGATGGTGGTGGAAATAATAACTTGAAACACCAGGCAGTTTTTAAACACTGTGATTCCAGTTGACTTTTAGTCTCCTCAGCATATAGTACAATAAGAAAAAAATGCTATTTAGATGATACTGTAGAAAACTTTTAATTTTAAAAGCAGTTTTAGTTCAACAGCATTCCAAGGTGAATAGACTTTTTTTTTACCATTACCTGTTTTTGTTTATGAAATTGTGAAAAGAGTATAGGAACATATATTATTTAGTACTTTTATTTCATTTACAGCTAGAGCTTTAAAATGAGGAACTAAGACCCCACCAAGAAAACATATAAATTCCCTCCTTAGAATGTTAAGAGTCCGAAAGGCAATAGTACAAACGCATTTTTTGTCATACTTAGGATATCTTCTTACAGAAGTCAGAATAGCCACAAACAGTTTAATACTTTTGAGTTCTTTTAATATTCAGGGAAAGATCATAATATATGTACATATATGCCTAGCAGAAGCTTTTTAAAAGAGAAATCAGATTTTTCAAATCTTCTACTAAAACCAAGTAGAACAGCATTCTAAATTGCCTATATTTTACTGAGATTTGCTGAACCAGACTTTTAGAATTTTTCATTCATAAGTTTCCTCCTACCTTAACTTTCCTAACATTTTAGATCCAGATTGGAATATACAAGTTCTTCTCTAATAGCATGTCTTCCCAACCATTGTGAAGATATCTGAGGTTTTTATTTATTTGTATGTGTGAATTTGCAATAAGAATTTTTTTAACAAGTTATCCACTAACTTGTTTTGAAAGGAAGAATATTTGCTGTCAGTTTTCATGTAGGCAAGATTTCCAATGTCTTTGGATATTCCTGAATATAGCTACATTTGAAAGAAGTATTTTAAACCCCAGCTATCAGTCAGTTGAACAGCTCACTAGGTATCAGAGAAGTTACTTTCACTAGCAATGCAGAGCATTTTTATGAAATTCTGAACACAGAGGTCATTCTATAAAAATTAGTACACAAAATATTTTTCCATTTTTTTTAAAATCTCAGAACTACATTTTCTAAAATATCCAAAGAGGCTTGCATTCTAGAATCTGAATGGCTAATCTGAGACACCATTAGCAGTCGGCACATCAAGAAAGGGCTGAACTCACTTCTGTGAAATATAATCTCCATGTTAGACACTTAGAAGCCAACATTCAAGTCAATGATCATTTGCTTTAATTTTTTATTAGCTTCTACTTTTAAATTATCTATTTGCAGAAGTGAAATTTAAATTTAATTTAATCCATAAAATATGAAAAAAATGAAGTGTTGCAAGACTATGTCATGAACTATTGACTTTTACTACACTATACAGACAGAGGGCCATATTGCTTCTGTAGACATTCCAGGATTCTGTTGTGTGATCATAAAATATAACTGAAGATGTGTTAGAGACACAAATCTATTAAATACTTTGATTGCTAGTAAAACTTCTGAAGACAACAAAAATATTTTAAAATAATCTTTAAACATGTTCACCTCAATATAGATGTCCCACATGTAAAAAGTAAATCTATATAAATTCAAACTCACTGAGACTCTGGCTTTCTGTTTCGGTTGTCTCTGGATATAACAATACAGAACATTGCAAATTAGAAAATATAAACACACAATCCATAGAAGCTTACACTCTTTTACAAGTAAATCTGTAGTGGGAGCCTTTATGAAAATTAAAAGAGAATCTGGCTAGAACCATGACTGCAATATCCTTGTATGACTTGCTTATAAAGACTCTTGAACTAATATTGGAAAAATAATAGCAATAACAAAATCATACCAATATTATCAAGGTTAGTTTAATAGTGAAATCTCTTCTATTTGTATCACCATAACATTTTCAAAACTATTCACTAAGGAGAACTGCAGGCTGAATAGTCACCAAGTTTTGATTAATAGCCTATTTAACTCCAATTGAATTTAATGTAGCATCCAGTCGTCCAAGTCATTTCCATGCCAAGTTTCACAATAATATTATCTAACTGACATTGTAAGAGATGTCAAATCAGATGGCAATGATTAGTACAGATCGTATTCCTGAAAATTACTTCACACAAAAATATAAAAATTAAATACTGAAGAAACAGTAACAATAGACATCACCTTGGCTTCAAACAGGAAACCTTGAAGATAAAGAAATTTAGTTATAGTTGTCTCTATAAAATGAACTTTGTATTCTAATTCTGAAGCATTCACTTGAAGAACTTGATCCTTTACTTACTTGCTCATAAGGCCCCCAGTTTCTTGGGGCAGAGCAGAGTTTTTCACTGATTTGTAAGACATAACACTTTCTTTTCTGTTTTCAGGATGACTAGCTTCTATCAACTGCAGGAACATGTGAAGGAAATGTGCCTTGGAAACCATCAATAAAATGTGTCTCCTTGTGCTGATCCTGTGAACTTCATGAAACACAAGACAAGATACTAGTTAGTATGTTTGTGGCCTTTGTCCAGAAACATCCAAAATTTTCATTATGTCTGACAGCTTGAATTTTCAATGAAACTTCTCACTTATCCTAGAAAAAATACCTCTTTTGTAACATCCTCTGTAACACTTTTATTCTACTTTTTTATTTAGACTGTCTGCTTCCTCACAGATGCAATTTGATTCAAGTACATTGCTGGTTACATGCATCTCTTTCAATGTGATCTCAAAGCTATCTTCATCACTGCAGTGCAGTTGACATCTGCCAATTAGAGAGACCAAATGCTACTTCATTGTAGCCAGAGATCAAGCTGCCCATTCTCTGAATGGTGAAGAAAAGGGTAAAAAGATTAATTTTAGCATACCACATTGAGATCCTGAACTTGCACTTTGTTTGTTGCATTGGATATCACGAGAGCACGTCATGTTTCACTAAAGCTCCCATTACACACAATAATGGTGTTACAGATGCTCGAATCTCGCCTAACTCACTAGGCCTCCTGTAACATACAGGTATTTGGGGAGCAACATAAAATTTTCTTTCCCCAGTAATTTTCCCATGAAAAGGATGATTTGGAGTCAACAGTTTCCTCCATAAGCAAGACTTGTTTGAGCAAATCTTTCCCATAGCACTGAATCAGCTTACTGTCTGTTTTTATAATTAAATTACTAAAATAGAAAACAAACAAAGCAAAATAACACAAAACATTTCAGCATACACTACCAGGTTTCTCACTCTCAAATTACAATTCCTTGGCATGAAAAGATTTACCTCAGACTGTTACTGATTATTTATATAGTAGCACATATAGGTAAACCTATGCAGACCTAACTATCTGTCAATTTATACCAATTTTTGACATCTGGTAAGAAAAAAATGGAAAAAAAATCAGATTAAACCTTTAAAAGGCTTTTTGATAAGGTCAAAATAGGTAAAAATTTTCACCGTATAAATTATAGCATTATAAAATAACAGCTCTATACCAAGGGATATAGATGTCTTGCTGTTGCAGCAGCAGCCATGGCAAAATCACTCTCCTCAGATATAAGATGGATTCATATCTCTATCCCAAAGTTACCTCAGATGTAAGATGCACATCTCCATCCTAAAGTTAGCCACCTCCAAGGTACAATTACCCCTCACTAAATATGATGCATCACTAGAGCCACTCAAGCTCCTCCTAAAGATAATGAAATAGCATAAAAATAAGTTAAGAATGGGGAGAAGTTAGAGAACACTTTATCGTAACTTCTGGGATTGCTTACAGACTGAACCTGTCTTCTCCACCTTAGGGACACCTATGGGCTAAGACCCATACTCATCTATGATGAATGATTAGTGATTAGAGCATCTCTGTATATTGCTTTGAATATGTTTTTGCAGTTAGATACTGTCACTAGAGATCTTTGAACCTCAACCTGTCACAGTGTTATTAATAAAGAGTTTTATAAATAAAAATAATTTACTCTGTAAATTATTAATGTGAGTTCTTAAAGGGTACTGGCAGTCCCTGGCAGCAGGTAATACACTCAAATAAAAGTGTGGAGAGCCAGGAGGGGATATCTCTCACTCTGCTGGTTTGTGTCCCTTAACAAGTCAGTCAAACTGCTCTCCGATCCAGCAGGTTTCTCAGTGGAGAGTCTCCAAAACAGGACATTGACAGTCTGGTTCTTGGCTTTCCTGGGCCACTGACAGAGCAATCAAACACAAAATGAGCCAAAGAAGAATTTAGCCCTGTAGTTCAAGTTTTCGCTCTTGTAGTCAGAAGAACTATCTGTGTTTGGCAGCAAGCCAGACATAAGCAGTGGGACTGTACAGCCGGGCTGGAGCCTAAAAGTCTCTGAGAGGACAGGTGGAGTGACTGAAAAGTAGGATTTTCTGCTAAAATAATATATATCTGTACCAGTTTGCAGTTGACATGTAATTAGCTGTGGATACATAGAGAGGTATTACCATGCTCAGCTAGGTAGCTGCTACTGTCAAGTTTCTTGCTCTTAACATTCCAAAGCAGCTATTCACAATCACCAAACTCGTTATAATCTGTAAAAAGTAGACTTTTAGAATAACATGCATATAGTAAATTATATATTAATATTTATCCATGTGTTCAGACACATAGATACCACCCATAGTTTTTCTGAAATAACTGAAATGTTTGCAGTGAATCTTCGCCATTTTTAAGTCTTGATGTGTTTCAACTTTTAAAATTTTAAACTTCATCTTCTTCTTCTTTAAAACTTTTTTTTTTCTATAAACATCCAAATGTATGACAGAGGGGGAAAAGCCAAGCATGGGAATTTCAGCTGTTACAGTGAGCTTTTCAGAGTGCTAGAGCAACAGCAGTCACAGAACTAATGGAAGTTCCAACAGATTCTGAACTTTATTGCTTATTTAACACTGTAATAAGTGCATTTCAATCATTAAGTGGAGATCTAAAATGAAAAGCAGCAACAAAAAAATTCAATAGTTTTTAGGAATCCTCCTAGGTTAATTTATATAGGCAGGGTCTTTTTTTACAAGGTTGCTTGTGTACAACCTGTCATATACCTTAAATTCTGTATGAAGGCAAAATGCAGTAGTCATTTGATTAACACTTTAGACTTATTTATGAAGCTGTCATAGACTCCAGTGTTTGTAATTTGTCTACCTCCATTTTTACTTAGTCATAATCTGACAAAGACTAAACAGGGTTTCTTGTCTTACTGTCACTCATAAACGTGGATTCTTTAAAGCTTCTTTTTCAGACATTATATAGAAATACATAAGGTTTAAGACATGATGCAAATATTACCAGCCACTGGAATACCATTAGGCTACAGTCTTACATCAGTCCTTTAAACACCTCTATTCATTTCCTATCTTCATTTCATCATAATGACAGAAATGCACTTTGAAAATAATATGTTACTGAAGTCACTGTGCTGGTCTACAGAAACTAAGTGTATTAAGTTGTTCCAAATGTGAATTTTATGTCCGATTTGCAGTCCATTATGGAAACACCTAATCTGCTTCTTTAATGTATCACTAAGTGGACACTCGGTAAATAGATGAACAACAACTTACGGTTTGATCATGTAAGGCCAGTCACATCCTAAATTCCCAAGATGATGAGATCTGAATATTGCCATCATGTCATGAGGTCTTAACATTAGGCAGAACTAAGCAATGGATAAATGGCTTAATTTTATAATTTAAGTGAAGGCTAACCAGGTAAAAAAATGAGCAGGTAAAAGACTCACAGAAAGTTACTCATCCATATAGACAAAGAAGAAGGAATGAGATTCAGATGTTCTTGTTGTTTTGCTCATGGTACTACATCTATCTAGATAACAATATTCTCTGTCTTTTCATCTCTGAGGAATTAAAATTCTCTCAGGCTTTGCATTAGTCTGGTTTCTGCTGTCACAGGACCCAGATCCAATCCTTTGGAAGTAGAAAATCTGCTTGCAAGCTACAGCTGTCTAATACACGTAGAATGTGTTCTCAGAGGTGCCAACACCTGTCCAGCATGGCCTTGAATTTGTATTGGCTGCACAAGACTTGTAGTTAGCTCAGCAAAGAGACACAGCCATCCATCATTCCTCTAGGAGGAAGTTGAGTTCAGTTATTCTATTATGGAATGTATTTGCTTCTATTTATTCCTTCTTGAGATTCTATCCATATAGAATGCTGTAATTCTGATACTAGTGCTTCAGTGATCTATCCTTCCCCATAAGCTCACATGCATATACTTTTTCTGTTTAATTTTTTTTTCCTGTCTGTTTTCTGTTGGCTCCTGAAAAATTTGGACTAAAGTAAAGAAATCATCATTACTGCTTAGAGCAAAGGAAGAGCTCAAACACAGAACATTGCCAGACTCACTGCAGCAGTTTGCCTTCTTCTTCTTCTTTTATTTACTCACAGACTTCAGGCTACTTCATCTTTTTGTTTTCTCACTGATTTTCCATCTTGTCTTTTCAGTAGTGTTGCATTCTTTCTTGTCCCCACAATCTCCCAATCTTTATTATATTTATCCCTAAAAAGCTCTCTGGTAATCAGAATTGAATTGCAAATTAAATAATTTTTAAAATCTATACACTTCTGCACAAACATAGTTATTATAGCCCAGAACTGCCCTTTGTGCATCTCTTTGAAGTACTTCTGTTGGGATGGATATCTTCAGAAAATCTTTGTATAACCAAAGAGCTAAAAAGGCACTTTGAGAGCCCATCATTGGTGTGATTCACTCTCTGGAGGTGCTTCATTTTCTGTTTACCACAGGGAGAGTGGTAGGGGTGACTGTGCAGTAATAGTGCTTCTGGCAATGCCTTAGCCACCTGAAAGGACTCTGGTCTCCTTCATAGGTAAATGACAGGTTGAGAGATAAGGAGGGAAGCATTGCTGTTGTTTTCAAAAAGGTATCTTGCCTCTGACACCCTCACTGCTCCCCTGCAATGTGGTAGCAGAATTCTCATAAGCCAGTTTATCCAGGTAAGCAGAAATTTGCCTGGGTGTGCTTCCCTCAAGCCCTGCACATGTATGGAATGAAACCAACCCTAAAAAGCAGTCACACCTGCATTTCTCCAGAAATATGAGCGGACAAATCAAGTTTGTTTCTCGTTACCAAATACAGAAATTAAAGTGGGGAAAAAGTAGCAACCATATAGCATTTCTTCAGAGACTGAACACTTGCACTCTGATGGGAAGCATTATGCATGTAACATATGTAACATTGCCATCTAGTGACGTCAGCTGTAACAACGTGCTTGAACAGCTCCCAGAAGAACGCACAGCCACCTCTAGTCGCAATAACCTCCTTCCTTCTTCCTGCTCTTCATGATTTATTATCTGGCACTCATATTTATTAGACCTTCTCCTACATTTAAATTGGAATTGCATAGGAACCTTTTGAATGGGGATCTAACACAGTTTACAGGTTTGTCACTAAATGAGTAAGGAAGTTACTCAAGAGGGCTAGAAATAAGCTCACTTTACCTCTAAAAAAATGAAAAGGTTTGTTCTTATAGATATTTGGTTGCATGTTATTATAGCTGCTTGTCGTGGTTTACAAATGGTTCAATTCAGTAGTCCTACTAAAACCATGCTGCCACTTGTTCCCCCTCCCCCTCTAACTGGAAGCACAAAAGGCAAAGATCACGGGTTGAGATAAAAACAATTTACTGGAAACAACAAAGAGATAAGAAGATGAACAGAAATAGCAATCAATTAATAACAAAAGGTATAAGATGAAACAATTTACATGGAAAGCCTGTGACAATAGTCGATTGGCTCTTTCGCACCCAAAGGAACATCCTCCTCCGGAGAAGTGAGAGCCCCTTACTCCTGCCGCTGGCAATGAAGTGAGGTGGAATAGAACCATCTCCGAGCCACGCCCCTCAACCCACATCCCCTCCGCACTAAAAAAAATCAACTCTGTTCTGGACAGAACCAGTACATCGCTCCCAGATTTTCACTATTTTCACTAAAAGTTTCCTCCAAAATCAACTTCTGGAGAGCTTTCTAGCTCATACTTAAGAAACTAAAAAATCAAGGACTCAAATAGATCCTAATATAAGTCAGTAGTGGCACTGATGCAAACTGACATAAACAAGGGATAAGCAACCATTTCACACACACGGAAATAATCTCTTGAAGGGGACTTAATTGCATGCTTAAAATGAAATTGAGCTTGGCATAAGTGTAAGCTATACAAGATCAAATTCTGCACGATCACCTTAGACTAGATGTCAAATTTTAAACCAACTGTAGATCAGCACATTTGCACACAGGAAATTGTATCAACATAGGCATTCAGAAAGCTCAACAGATTCTCAATATTCACCTCAGCACTCAATCTGTTGGATGGCTTCCTCATTTTCCCAAAGTAGAGGGTTTTCCAGCACAGAAGAGACTGTGCAATACCTCAGCTTCTCACAGACAGCTCAGTGGTACTCATTGGATAGATGGTATTCTGGGGAAGCATAAGACATAAAGACATAATTGATGCATCTATGCCATCATAACAACACATCTGCTCTTTTGGTACACTAAAATAGACTGAGAAAAATAGCAAAATATTTCAGTAATTTCTTAATATATCTACTGACTCTCTAGGTCCTCCTATGACAACTTGATGCATGCAGGTGAAAGCATTTGTTGAACTTTTGTATAGGACAATTGAGGAAAAGCCTTGAACTTTGATGACACATTAATTATATGCTGAACTGAAGGTCACCCCAAGTAATTTTCATCCAAGTGATTTTGGCTTTTTTAGTTAGATTAATGTTTACTCACACTTTTTTCTTCCTTCCCTTTTTCTTCCTGTTCTGGAAAACATCAAAAATGCCTTGGACTTGCTCATCTATCTACCATTCTGAATAATTTTTGATTGAACTGGAACATGACTCACACTATCTGCAGGAAGCTATAAGCTCATACAGTCTCTCACTGTCTTAAATGTACAGTGTGAGTGCATTTCCTTACTCCAAAATGTTACTTGTCCCTCAGACTACCAGAATGCTAGGTAAGGAGCTTTAATTCTATGTTTAAAGAAGGCTTTTATATAAAAATGTACAGTTTCATAAGGCACAATTCTTGTAAAGAGTTAGCAACTTGAACTTATTCATTAATTGTAGTGCCTGTAATGTTAAATAGAATAGCAGTTTGTTTGATTTTCTTTATGACTTACAGGGACACTTTATGGAAGGTATTTAAAATGTCAGCTATACTTATATATAAATATTTTTATAATAATATTTATACTTATA